>CM021249.1:18321631-18770846 GCA_010577795.1 Isatis tinctoria | reverse complement strand
ATCTCTGAGATCTCCTTCCATAACTCTTTCCTCTGACTTTCCAAATTATGCGCGTATACAAAGGCCACTGAAAACTGTATCCCAGTAGCAGGATCCAAAACTCCACACAAAATCATCTGCTCTGATTTTTTAAAAACTATGACAGACAAACTAGGGTTCCAAACAATCCAAATCCTTCCTCCTTCAGACCCAAAATAGTTGCTTTCTGATCGCCAACCGGGAACCACCATTTGCAAAACACTACGCGCGTTTGCCTCTCTCACACGAGTTTCAAGGAAAGCACCTATAGATGGCTTAAGACCTCTCAACCAACTACGAACTACAAACTGCCGATTATCACTACAAAGACCCCTAATATTCCAACAGAAGACCTTCATATTTACAAATAAGTGTTGGTGAAGCAGAGCTTCTGGAGGTGTTACTGCTTCTTCCCCAAGGGAAGGCCTTGGGTTGAAAGCGAATTGTTTGAGTGTCTACCTTTTGTCGCAGGGGAAGCCTTGCACAGTGCCTCTTGTCGCTGCGCCCTTCTTTGTTTTCTTGAGTATTTCACTATCCACAATGGTTCGTCGTCCTCTTTAGTGGAGCTGTTTTCAGCGTCTGAGCAAAGCTGATGATTGTCCTCTTCTTCACCTCTGATCTGTACTAGCTTTGTCTCCACCTGAGGATAGATTTTCACTGCCTCTATGCACTTCGCTTCTGATATTGGGAGTGATGAGGTAGGGATTTTCATTTTCGAGGAATCATTTTCTCGTTGAGCAGTCGAGATTAAAGGTGGAGAACTCAAACCTCTGGGACGAGAGCGAGATCTTGGTCTTCCTCTTTTGTTTTCTATCTCCTTTACAGATGAGTCCTGATCATTATCAATGTGTGACTTCTCTTTTATCTTCCAAGCCTGGGGTTGTTTCGGTGTTTTCATAGCGCCTTTGTTCTTCGCCTCGGAGTCAGTCCGTGGCTGTAGAGTACTTTGAGCTTGTTTCTTCATTAGAGGAAGCAGACAACGGTTCATATAGTGTCCAAATTTTCCACAATTGCAGCACTTGGGTGGAAGACTCGGATAGTCAATCTTGATTCTCACAGCATTCCCGTCCTCATCCCTGACCTCGACCTGTTCTGGTGGAGTTTTATCTAGGCGTATCTCAACTTTCACTTTTGTGTCACCAAAGCTGTACGGATCGAGACGCGACTTCTCCGTATGCAATGGCTCTCCTATTCCGCTTGCTATGACACTGATACCATCTAAGGAGTATAATTGTGGCGGAACGTTCTTTAGAATTGCCCAAGTAGGTGCTGTTTTTAGATCCTGAGGTGCGAGATTACCATCTGGTGACCAGTTATACACGTTAAACGCGCAGTGAGCCACCTGCCAATATCCAACCTGAACAACCCACTCACGAGTTTGCGCCGACGGGATGAATATCAAACATGACGTTTGTGAGATAATTCTGATTGTGATGTTCCCAAACTTACCCCAAACTGGATTAAGATCTTGAAAGATTTTCCCAGCCGGTGGAATCCTTCCATGGAAATGGGCTATCAGGTGATCCTTCCATTGATTTGAGGCTTTGAGAATGACTGAGGTAGGAGCCTTAACTACAGGAATGCCGTCTTCAGAGATCGTTGGAGAGGATACTCTCTTCAGATTACGCAGAGACGATTTGAATCTTTCGGCGTAGGTAGGAGCCGTTACAAGAGGAATTTTGTCTGGAATCGAAGAGGATCCGGAGGCGAGAAAGTTCTCACTGACGGTGGTGTGTTTGTTGAGAGCTTCATTGCTCCCCAGAGATGGAATCCTTGTCGATTCGAGGATGGAGATCTGTGCAGGTGGAAACGAAGGTGGATCTGAGAACTTTGTCGACTGCGGTGGATTTTGGGAATTGAGGGAAGGCGCTGGGGTTGATAATACAGGGGTCGGAGCCATAATATGCAAATGGGGATGGACACTCTTTTCTCGCCGGCCGGCGTGTGGCCAGTCGACGGCGGCGACTCAGATCGGATCGAATCGCCTTTCTCGATCTAATCGCCTTTCTCGATCTCCAACTTGCCACGTTCCAATTTTTTTATAAAGAAAAAGGGTTCTTTTTTTGAAAATTAAATTTTAAAATGAAAGATAATTTTCTGTTCTACCAAACGTAGAATTCACATTCTAACCGTCTACGGAGTGGTAGGATATGTTTTCTACTGCTTGCTATATCTTCTACCGATTGTAGAACATAGTTTCTACTGTTTTATCTATAGTCCACCAATCGTAGAACATGAATTCTACTGTTTACTCTACGTTCTACGGTTCAGTCAGAATTGGTAGAATACTCTTTCTACCGTTTCTTATGTATTCTACGGAGTGTGGAATTTATATTCTAATGTTACCACTTTGTTCTACTATTCGTAGAATAGAACTTCCACCATTTTTCCTAGAAAGGAAAAATGTTTGTCACCTACACGAAGTAAATGCCATCACATGGCTACACATGCAGACAATATTAATGTACTCAAAACTACACCAACTATATGATTAACATGGCGACATGTATGAACTAAATGGTGTTATGTTGCTAAAACCATTAATCAAAACAATGCATTCAAAACTACATGAATTACTTTAACAACAAAAGAAACTACACAAATTATATTTATAATAATAATAATTTATACATATAGATTATAGTGTATTCATTCTGAAATTTATATATTATCAATAAAATAAATTAATTCAGTTAAAATATAATATTAGAAAAATTTAGCTATATAATTTTAGTTATTTATTTACAATATAAATATTTAAAAATTATATTTATAATATTGAAAATCTAAATTCATTATTGATGCTAATGGTCAATAATTTGTATATTATATATTTATGTGCTTTTAAAATATCTTGTTAATTTATTAGTTACATTTAGTATACAAATTTGTATATATATTAAGAATCAAGTTATTAGTACTATGTATAGTCAAATCCTTATTTATATTAGCAAACATATATATTTGACATATTTTCACTTAAAATTATTATATGTTTTTCTAAAAATAGCTTATACTTTGTCTTTTTTAGTATATTTAACAGCATTATAATTCCATCCGCACCATTTGATTATTGATATGTCTTAATCATCTTCTACGACCATTTTCTCTCGTATATATCTTCATATTTACATTTTATATGTTATTTGGAATAGTTTTCATAATAAAAAAGGTGTACTGTATCATTTATTTTAAATATTTGCATTAGTTATGATTGATATTGATGAATTTCAAATCATTAGTTATAACTGATATGATTGATATTTGCATCAGTATGAAATTAAACTATTCCAAATAATATATAAAATGTACATATGAAGATATATGTGAGAGAAAAAGGTCGTAGAAGATGATTGAAATATATCAATTCAAATGGTGTGGATGCTGTTAAATATATTAAGAAGACAAACTATAAGCAAATATATCAATTCAAATGATATATGTAATGCTGTTAAATATATTAAGAAGACAAACTATAAGCTATTTATGAAAAATTATAATAATTTAAGTGAAAATATGTCAAATATAATTTGATTCTTAATATATCTATACAAATTTATATACTAAAATGTAACTAATAAATTAACAAGATATTTTAAAAGGACATAAATATATATAATGTAAAAATTATTGATCATTAGTATTAATAGTCAATTTAGTTTTTAATTTTATGTAAGGATCCTTTATGTAACTATAATTTTTAAATATTTATATTGTAATCAAATAATTTAAATTATATAATAGTGTTTTTAATATTATATTTGAACTGAAATAATTTTACCGCTGGTAGAATACATATTCTACGATAATCTGAAAAAATCTAGAAAATATGGTAACAAAATATTCACTGTATCTTTTTAAATTTTTTTACTTTATTGTTTTTCCAACTTAAATATCTAAAATTATAACAAAAATAAATGACTTTAATTTTTATTTATTATTTATTTCATAATAATTGTTCTAAAGTAAAACATTATAAAATATAAATACTATATTTTATTATTTTAATATCCAACATATATTTTCTCTATTTTTAACAAGAAAGTTTTATCAGACAAATGTTATTTTTCCATTAGAGAACAACGAAAAATATTATTTTTATATCTAAACTATTCGTTTCTTAATTCGATATTTTTTAATTTATATAAAGTACGATATAATTGGATTTTGAAAAATTAAAGATGTTTTGTGAAAAATAAATAATATAATTTTTCTATTTTAACAATCAATAAAGAGAGTGATTAGAGATTTTTTTTTGTTTTTAATTGATAAAGAGAAGAGAGAAAAAAAAATAAAAAGGAAGATATAATTAAGTTTTCAATTAATACTTCATTTTTTAGGATTATAATTAGATTAAAAATAAGTAAAGTGTAAGGGACAAATCACACTTAGAAAAAGTGTAAAGAGACAAGTGTTCCACTTTTTTGATATATTTTAGCAAATCTTTGTAGATATAACATAACGTAACAGACCCATTGTATTTCATTCATTTTTTAACACTATAATTCATTCACTTTAGATGACAAATACTCAGGCCATAGTTCTTGGTGGTGCCCCAGGGTTTTCTTCTCTGTTAGGTCCCGATGGAACCAGACGTAGTGATGGAGACCACAAATTTATACTGGCGCTGGTTCTTGGTGGTGCCCCAGGGCTTTCTTCTCTGTTAGGTCCTGATGGAACCAGACGTAGTGATGGTGACCACAAATTTATACTGGCTCTGGTTCTTGGCGGTGCCCCAGGGCTTTCTTCTCTGTTAGGTCCCGATGGAACCAGACGTAGTGATGGTGACCACAAATTTATACTGGCTCTGGTTCTTGGTGGTGCCCCAGGGCTTTCTTCTCTGTTGGGTCCCGATGGAATCAGACGTAGTGATGGTGACCACAAATTTATACTGGCTCTGGTTCTTGGTGGTGCCCCAGGACTTTCTTCTCTGTTAGGTCCCGATGGAACCAGACGCAGTGATGGTGACCACAAATTTATACTGGCTCAGGTTCTTGGTGGTGCCCCAGGACTTTCTTCTCTGTTAGGTCCCGATGGAACCAGATGCAGTGATGTTGACCACAAATTTATATTGGCCCTGGTTTGAACCGGAGGCCACGGTGATTTGTGACTAAGACCCGAGGGTGAAATGAGCCGTGTTTTATCATGCGATGGATCAACCGATATTTTGAGCAACCTTTCCGACTGAAGAAAATCTTCGGGTTGATGTGAAAGGTTCTTCTCGGTGGCTTCAAGAACACCAGCGAAGAAGAGAAGAAAGAATGTTACCACAAGATACACATTTGATTTCGTCATTTGAAGATACACTGTTTATAATTGCAATATCTATTGATCAGGTTAAGGTTTATATATAATACTGTCGAGAAGAAGAGAACTGTCAATAATCTTGTGATCAATGAATAATATCTTCGTAAACAAGTATGTTAATACCACGTATGGTAGTAGTTTTATTGTATAGTTTGATTAATATTTTGATATCAAGTATACCTTTTTATCATTGGGAGCTGAGGAAACAATCTTGTTTTGTCAAAAAAAGAGCTAAAACGATTTTATACCTTATATGAATAGTTTCTGGTTAACATGGTCATGCTAATAATTTTTTAAATGTTATAACAAAAATTACAAGTATCAAAATTTGTAAATATAAACTGTTTTGAAATTGGTATGGTCGGGATACAGATAAAAAATAAGTAGTATTCAGGGAAATATTCAAAAGTTCTAGAGTTCGAAACAAGTGAAGTGAAACGCGAAATAAAGCATAAAAACAAAGAAAATGCAGGAGAAAAATAATTTTTAGATTGATGATTTCACAACTTTTTCTACAAAAACTAAAATACAAATTAATAAATGAAAAAAAGAACAAGATGATGAATGTGTGAATGGAAAATGTGAATAAAGAATTGATTTTTGTTCTAAATTTTACCGTGATCATCACTGGTTGTCATATACGATTATATATCACTACAGCAAAACGTGGATATTGTGACCAATTTTTTGTCTAAATGGTTTGTCACAATATTGTGACCATTTCTTAACTAAGTTGTGACCAATCAATAAAAGTTACGAACGGGTTACTGTTTGGTCATAATATAGTGACAACTGAAAAAGTCACAACAAAATGTCACAAGTACCAACGAATTTGTGACCAACACTTTAGCCGCATCTATTGTCACGAATTATGTAACCAAATTAAATCACAAGTATTGACTAATTAGTGACCAAC
Source organism: Isatis tinctoria (assembly GCA_010577795.1). NCBI lineage: Eukaryota > Viridiplantae > Streptophyta > Magnoliopsida > Brassicales > Brassicaceae > Isatis > Isatis tinctoria. The sequence goes on along the minus strand of CM021249.1, from coordinate 18,764,605 downwards.
AATTTAATCGCATCTTCTGTTACGAATTATGTAACCAATCTCGTCACTAATTTAAGAAGGTGGTTCAAGGCAAATCTCGTCATCCTCATCTTCTTTCGTTGCCTTCTTTCCCTTCGACAAATATTAATGTTCTTGGGTTTCTGCTGTGCTGTAATACTCTCTTCTGCTCCAAGAGTATTTCTCAGGTAGCTCTCTCACTACTCTTATGTCATCCTTTAACGCATCGATAAAATGATCGGCATCAAAGATATCAACAAAAGAGCTGCAAAAAAAGCATAAACTTCAGCTTCCAAAAACAAAAGCATCAGCCAAGGTTGAGACTTTCTCAAGAAACATTACCTTGAATCTTGCCAAACAGGATTCACTTCAAGATATGGGATCACGAGTGTTGCGATTAAGATCTTAGCCATTGTAACGACATCACAAATCCTTATTCGTTGCTGGTTAATTCCTTCATCCAGAAGTACCTGAATATATCCCTCGGTTTTGTCCGGTAGTGCTGCTCCATGACAAGATGTAAAAGAGAGAGATTAGACAGAGAAGAGATCGATGGAAACTAAACCTAATGAGATAATTGTTTCAAAACTTACAATGGGAATGTCCCAAATCAATACATGGACTCCATCCTTTATCAACCATTGGTCTCCATAGATCTGGCTGCTCTGCACTTGACTGAAATTGTAACAGATAACAAAAACACAGAAATCTAATGAACTCGTTTAATTTTCTGAAATCTTAACTGACCAACGAATAGATCATGAAGATTAATTTAAAAACATCCAATTTTACCCGTTGTAAAGCGCTCTTTAGCAAAGATAAATGTCTTGTCTTTATTGTAATCGCTTCCTGCAAAAGAATATGGTTTAATTCCATAAAAAGAACTTCACAACGGGTCTTGTGCTGACCACAACCCCAGTTGATTTTTCTCTTGTTTAATAGGAGTCTTATTTATAGTAAAGCATGTGCTGCTTCTCTAGTGTTCTGTCTAAACTACTAAACTATGCTCTTCTGAGTTCTCTTGTTGTTTGCTTTCTGCTTACTTGATGTCAGATTGTACATACGGTTATGCGTTTTGATCAATACGAGGCGCTGACTTTGTGTTTTAGCCGGTAAAAAAACAGGAAATAATGATAAAATCGTCTATCAGAAAACAGTCATAAAAGATTCCTTAAAATCTCTTAAAACACTAATATTTTTATTATTAGTTAGATTTGAGAAAGGTATAAATTTTAGGGAGATTTGGCAAAATATGTCAAAAAATGGAACATTTGTCCACATACACCTTTCTTTATTTTTATAAAAACTTGACTACATTGCCCTTTAAATAAATCTAATAAATTCAATATAAATACTTTTACAATCCAGAATATAAAAAAAAACAACATTAGAATATACACTTATGAGATCATATTAACATTTTTTTTTGAAAATTAAATTTTAAAATGAAAGATAATTTTTTGTTCTACCAAACGTAGAATTCATATTCTAACCGTCTACGGAGTGGTAGGATATGTGTTCTACTGCTTGCTATATCTTCTACCGATTGTAGAACTTAGTTTCTACTGTTTTATCTATAGTCCACCAATCGTAGAACATGAATTCTACTGTTTACTCTACGTTCTACGGTTCAGTCAGATTTGTTAGAATACTCTTTCTACCGTTTCTTATGTATTCTACGGAGTGTGGAATTTATATTCTACTGTTACCACTTTGTTCTACTATCCGTAGAATAGAACTTCCACCATTCTTTCTAGGAAAAATGTTTGTCACCTACACGAAGTAAATGCCATCATATGGCTACACATGCAGACAATATTAATGTACTCAAAACTACACCAACTATATGATTAACATGGCGACATGTATGAACTAAATGGTGTTATGTTGCTAAAACCATAAATCAGAACAATGCATTCAAAACTACATGAATTACTTTAACAACAAAAGAAACTACACGAATTATATTTATAATAATAATAATTTATACATATAGATTATTGTGTATTCATTCTGAAATTTTTATATTATCAATAAAATAAATTAATTCAGTTAAAATATAATATTAGAAAAATTTAGCTATATAATTTTAGTTATTTATTTACAATATAAATATTTAAAAATTTTATTTATAATATTAAAAATCTAAATTCATTATTGATGCTAATGGTCAATAATTTGTATATTATATATTTATGTGCTTTTAAAATATCTTGTTAATTTATTAGTTACATTTAGTATACAAATTTGTATATATATTAAGAATCAAGTTATTAGTACTATGCAAGGTTCGAAATTTCGCTAGGCGCGACGCGTACGGTTGATCCGGGACTAGCGAGTTGACAAAAAATCGGAGAAAAATCGGGGTATACTCGGGAAGTAATTTTTTTTAATTATTTTAATTTTTAAAAATATTTTTTATATAATACAATACAAATTTTTATACAGATGATAAATATATTTAAAAATTCATAGAAATATCAAATATCAAATACCAAATTAGATAAAGGATAATATTGTTGGTTCTTCCAATTCACATCTAATACAAAATACAAAAGACAAACCACTCACAGGATATACAAAAAAATTTAGTCTTGATCTTGAAAAGAACATACAAAATATACTAAGGATTGTAATTTTTTTATCCTTTTGTTCTTCACTGATCAAGTAATCATCATGGAGTAGGCTTGTAGATGTGTTAGAAGTTATAACTTGTTATTTATACACCTGAAACAAGAAGTTAAAAACATATCATGTACGAAGCAGAGAAAAATCACGAGAAAGAAGCAATAATCACAGAACAAGAAGTTAACACCATAATTTAGTATTTCCATTAAACACAATTCACGTAACTAGTGTTCTCTTTAAGAACTTGAAGAAGAACAACTTGTCAACTTCCATGTTAATACATGTAACTTATATTTCAAACAAGCATGATTATCATTTGATCATGATGATCAAGCTAATTAAGAAAACCAGTCATTCAATCCTATTTCGATTTTTTCCTCTTCGGACAAAGCCACAATTTTTTTTTTAATTCAAAACCTGAGAATCTTACCCAAATACCAAATCTATCAAACTCATGACTGAAACAACAATAATCAAATCAGTATACTTTACAAATGAAAGGTCAGTACAACTTATTTCACCAACTTTTTAGAAATCGCAACAGAAATATATAAGCTTTCAGAGCTTCTTACCTCGAATTCGCTTCAGTCAAAGAATAATGATGTTGGATGAACTCGAATCAGTGTGATTTGGTCTTGATTTATTCTGGATTTGAGGACTGAAATTTGGGTTCATGTGTTCATCAAAATTCTCAGCTTGCTGTCGGGAAAGTGAAAGAAAATGAAGACAATTAGGTAAAAAAAGAATTATAATTGGTAAATAATCATTGGGCTTTTAAAATACTGGGCCCAAATAGATCAATTTTTTTTTCATTTGAGATACGAGTTTAACAAAACGCGCCGCTTTTTTCTATTATACGTTCTCGGCGGATTTAACGCGGACGATCGTATTCAGTCGCCGAACAGCTCCAAATCGACACGTTCGAGCACCGCCCAACGAGTTAGCGGCCGCCGAATCTCCAACTCGGGCGCCGTTTCGAACAAGGGTACTATGTATAGTCAAATCCTTATTTATATTAGCAAACATATATATTTGACATATTTTCACTTAAAATTATTATATGATTTTCTAAAAATAGCTTATACTTTGTCTTTTTAGTATATTTAACAGCATTATAATTCCATCCGCACCATTTGATTATTGATATGTCTTAATCATCTTCTACGACCATTTTCTCTCGTATATATCTTCATATATACATTTTATATGTTATTTGGAATAGTTTTCATAATAAAAAAGGTGTACTGTATCATTTATTTTAAATATTTGCATTAGTTATGATTGATATTGATGAATTTCAAATCATTAGTTATAACTGATATGATTGATATTTGCATCAGTATAAAATTAAACTAGTCCAAATAATATATAAAATGTACATATGAAGATATATGTGAGAGAAAAAAGTCGTAGAAGATGATTAAAATATATCAATTCAAATGGTGTGGATGCTGTTAAATATATTAAAAAGACAAACTATAAGCTATTTATGAAAAATTATAATAATTTAAGTGAAAATATGTCAAATATAATTTGATTCTTAATATATCTATACAAATTTATATACTAAAATGTAACTAATAAATTAACAAGATATTTTAAAAGGACATAAATATATATAATGTAAAAATTATTGATCATTAGTATTAATAGTCAATTTAGTTTTTAATTTTATGTAAGGATCCTTTATGTAACTATAATTTTTAAATATTTATATTGTAATCAAATAATTTGAATTATATAATAGTGTTTTTAATATTATATTTGAACTGAAATAATTTTACCGCTGGTAGAATACATATTCTACGATAATCTGAGAAAATTTAGAAAATATGGTAACAAAATATTCACTGTATCTTTTTAAATCTTTTTACTTTATTGTTTTTCCAACTTAAATATCTAAAATTATAACAAAAATAAATGACTTTAATTTTTATTTATTATTTATTTCATAATAATTGTTCTAAAGTAAAACATCATAAAATATAAATACTATATTTTATTATTTTAATATCCAACATATATTTTCTCTATTTTTAACAAGAGAGTTTTATCAGACAAATGTTATTTTTCCATTAGAGAACAACGAAAAATATTATTTTTATATATAAACTATTCATTTCTTAATTCGATATTTTTTAATTTATATAAAGTACGATATAATTGGATTTTGAAAAATTAAAGATGTTTTGTGAAAAATAAATAATATAATTTTTCTATTTTAACAATCAATAAAGAGAGAGATTAGAGATTTTTTTTGTTTTTAATTGATAATGAGAAGAGAGAAAAATAAATAAAAAGGAAGAAATAATTAAGTTTTCAATTATTTTTTAGGGTTATAATTAGATTAAAAATAAGTAAAGTGTAAGGGACAAATCACACTTAGAAAAAGTGTAAAGAGACAAGTGTTCCACTTTTTTGATATATTTTAGCAAATCTTTGTAGATATAACATAACATAACAGACCCATTGTATTTCATTCATTTTTTAACACTATAATTCATTCATTTTAGATGACAAATACTCAGGCCATAGTTCTTGGTGGTGCCCCAGGGTTTTCTTCTCTGTTAGGTCCCGATGGAACCAGACGTAGTGATGGTGACCACAAATTTATACTGGCGCTGGTTCTTGGTGGTGCCCCAGGGCTTTCTTCTCTGTTAGGTCCTGATGGAACCAGACGTAGTGATGGTGACCACAAATTTATACTGGCTCTGGTTCTTGGCGGTGCCCCAGGGCTTTCTTCTCTGTTAGGTCCCGATGGAACCAGACGTAGTGATGGTGACCACAAATTTATACTGGCTCTGGTTCTTGGTGGTGCCCCAGGGCTTGCTTCTCTGTTGGGTCCCGATGGAATCAGACGTAGTGATGGTGACCACAAATTTATACTGGCCCTGGTTCTTGGTGGTGCCCCAGGACTTTCTTCTCTGTTAGGTCCCGATGGAACCAGACGCAGTGATGTTGACCACAATTTATATTGGCCCTGGTTTGAACCGGAGGCCACGGTGATTTGTGACTAAGACCCGAGGGTGAAATGAGCCGTGTTTTATCATGCGATGGATCAACCGATATTTTGAGCAAACTTTCCGACTGAAGAAAATCTTCGGGTTGATGTGAAAGGTTCTTCTCGGTGGCTTCAAGAACACCAGCGAAGAAGAGAAGAAAGAATGTTACCACAAGATACACATTTGATTTCGTCATTTGAAGATACACTGTTTATAATTGCAATATCTATTGATCAGGTTAAGGTTTATATATAACACTGTCGAGAAGAAGAGAACTGTCAAATATCTTGTGATCAATGAATAATATCTTCATAAACAAGTATGTTAATACCACGTATGGTAGTAGTTTTATTGTATGGTTTGATTAATATTTTGATATCAAGTATACCTTTTTATCTTTGGGAGCTGAGGAAACAATCTTGTTTTGTCAAAAAAAGAGCTAAAACGATTTTATACCTTATATGAATAGTTTCTGGTTAACATGGTCATGCTAATAATTTTTTAAATGTTATAACAAAAATTACAAGTATCAAAATTTGTAAATATAAACTGTTTTGAAATTGGTATGGTCGGGATACAGATAAAAAATAAGTAGTATTCAGGGAAATATTCAAAAGTTCTAGAGTTCGAAACAAGTGAAGTGAAACGCGAAATAAAGCATAAAAACAAAGAAAATGCAGGAGAAAAATAATTTTTAGATTGATGATTTCACAACTTTTTCTACAAAAACTAAAATACAAATTAATAAATGAAAAAAAGAACAAGATGATGAATGTGTGAATGGAAAATGTGAATAAAGAATTGATTTTTGTTCTAAATTTTACCGTGATCATCACTGGTTGTCATATACGATTATATATCACTACAGCAAAACGTGGATACTGTGACCAATTTTTTGTCTAAATGGTTTGTCACAATATTGTGACCATTTCTTAACTAAGTTGTGACCAATCAATAAAAGTTACGAACGGGTTACTGTTTGGTCATAATATAGTGACAACTGAAAAAGTCACAACAAAATGTCACAAGTACCAACGAATTTGTGACCAACACTTTAGCCGCATCTATTGTCACGAATTATGTAACCAAACTAAATCACAAGTATTGACTAATTAGTGACCAACAATTTAATCGCATCTTCTGTTACGAATTATGTAACCAATCTCGTCACTAATTTAAGAAGGTGGTTCAAGGCAAATCCCGTCATCCTCATCTTCTTTCGTTGCCTTCTTTCCCTTCGACAAATATTAATGTTCTTGGGTTTCTGCTGTGCTGTAATACTCTCTTCTGCTCCAAGAGTATTCCTCAGGTAGCTCTCTCACTACTCTTATGTCATCCTTTAACGCATCGATAAAATGATCGGCATCAAAGATATCAACAAAAGAGCTGCAAAAAAAGCATAAACTTCAGCTTCCAAAAACAAAAGCATCAGCCAAGGTTGAGACTTTCTCAAGAAACATTACCTTGAATCTTGCCAAACAGGATTCACTTCAAGATATGGGATCACGAGTGTTGCGATTAAGATCTTAGCCACTGTAACGACATCACATATCCCTATTCGTTGCTGGTTAAGTCCTTCATCCAGAAGTACCTGAATATATCCCTCGGTTTTGTCCGGTAGTGCTGCTCCATGACAAGATGTAAAAGAGAGAGATTAGACAGAGAAGAGATCGATGTAAACTAAACCTAATGAGATAATTGTTTCAAAACTTACAATGGGAATGTCCCAAATCAATACATGGACTCCATCCTTTATCAACCATTGGTCTCCATAGATCTGGTTGCTCTGCACTTGACTGAAATTATAACAGATAACAAAAACACAGAAATCTCATGAACTCGTTTAATTTTCTGAAATCTTAACTGACCAACGAATAGATCATGAAGATTAATTTAAAAACATCCAATTTTACCCGTTGTAAAGCGCTCTTTAGCAAAGATAAATGTCTTGTCTTTATTGTAATCGCTTCCTGCAAAAGAATATGGTTTAATTCCATAAAAAGAACTTCACAACGGGTCTTGTGCTGACCACAACCCCAGTTGATTTTTCTCTTGTTTAATAGGAGTCTTATTTATAGCAAAGCTTGTGCTGCTTCTCTAGTGTTGTGTCTAAACTACTAAACTATGCTCTTCTGAGTTCTCTTGTTGTTTGCTTTCTGCTTACTTGATGTCAGATTGTACATACGGTTATGCGTTTTGATCAATACGAGGCGCTGACTTTGTGTTTTAGCCGGTAAAAAAACAGGAAATAATGATAAAATCGTCTATCAGAAAACAGTCATAAAAGATTCCTTAAAATCTCTTAAAACACTAATATTTTTATTATTAGTTAGATTTGAGAAAGGTATAAATTTTAGGGAGATTTGGCAAAATATGTCAAAAAATGGAACATTTGTCCACATACACCTTTCTTTATTTTTATAAAAACTTGACTACATTGCCCTTTAAATAAATCTAATAAATTCAATATAAATACTTTTACAATCCAGAAAATATATAAAAAAACAACATTAGAATATACACTTATGAGATCATATTAACAGTTTTTTTTTTGAAAATTAAATTTTAAAATGAAAGATAATTTTCTGTTCTACCAAACGTAGAATTCATATTCTAACCGTCTACGGAGTAATAGGATATGTTTTCTACTGCTTGCTATATCTTCTACCGATTGTAGAACATAGTTTCTACTGTTTTATCTATAGTCCACCAATCGTAGAACATGAATTCTACTGTTTACTCTACGTTCTACGGTTCAGTCAGATTTGGTAGAATACTCTTTCTACCGTTTCTTATGTATTCTACGGAGTGTGGAATTTATATTCTAATGTTACCACTTTGTTCTACTATCCGTAGAATAGAACTTCCACCATTTTTCCTAGAAAGGAAAAATGTTTGTCACCTACACGAAGTAAAATGCCATCACATGACTACACATGCAGACAATATTAATGTACTCAAAACTACACCAACTATATGATTAACATGGCGACATGTATGAACTAAATGGTGTTATGTTGCTAAAACCATAAATCAGAACAATGCATTCAAAACTACACGAATTACTTTAACAACAAAAGAAACTACACGAATTATATTTATAATAATAATAATTTATACATATAGATTATAGTGTATTCATTCTGAAATTTATATATTATCAATAAAATAAATTAATTCAGTTATAATATAATATTAGAAAAATTTAGCTATATAATTTTAGTTATTTATTTACAATATAAATATTTAAAAATTATATTTATAATATTAAAAATCTAAATTTATTATTGATGCTAATGGTCAATAATTTGTATATTATATATTTATGTGCTTTTAAAATATCTTGTTAATTTATTAGTTACATTTAGTATACAAATTTGTATATATATTAAGAATCAAGTTATTAGTACTATGTATAGTCAAATCCTTATTTATATTAGCAAACATATATATTTGACATATTTTCACTTAAAATTATTATATGATTTTCTAAAAATAGCTTATACTTTGTCTTTTTAGTATATTTAACAGCATTATAATTCCATCCGCACCATTTGATTATTGATATGTCTTAATCATCTTCTACGACCATTTTCTCTCGTATATATCTTCATATATACATTTTATATGTTATTTGGAATAGTTTTCATAATAAAAAGGGTGTACTGTATCATTTATTTTAAATATTTGCATTAGTTATGATTGATATTGATGAATTTCAAATCATTAGTTATAACTGATATGATTGATATTTGCATCAGTATGAAATTAAACTATTACAAATAATATATAAAATGTACATATGAAGATATATGTGAGAGAAAAAGGTCGTAGAAGATGATTAAAATATATCAATTCAAATGGTGTGGATGCTGTTAAATATATTAAGAAGACAAACTATAAGCTATTTATGAAAAATTATAATAATTTAAGTGAAAATATGTCAAATATAATTTGATTCTTAATATATCTATACAAATTTATATACTAAAATGTAACTAATAAATTAACAAGATATTTTAAAAGGACATAAATATATATAATGTAAAAATTATTGATCATTAGTATTAATAGTCAATTTAGTTTTTAATTTTATGTAAGGATCCTTTATGTAACTATAATTTTTAAATATTTATATTGTAATCAAATAATTTAAATTATATAATAGTGTTTTTAATATTATATTTGAACTGAAATAATTTTACCGCTGGTAGAATACATATTCTACGATAATCTGAAAAAATCTAGAAAATATGGTAACAAAATATGCACTGTATCTTTTTAAATTTTCTTACTTTATTGTTTTTCCTACTTAAATATCTAAAATTATAACAAAAATAAATGATTTTAATTTTTATTTATTATTTATTTCATAATAATTGTTCTAAAGTAAAATATTATAAAATATAAATACTATATTTTATTAATTTAATATCCAACATATATTTTCTCTATTTTTAACAAGAGAGTTTTATCAGAAAAATGTTATTTTTCCATTAGAGAACAACGAAAAATATTATTTATATATATAAACTATTTATTTCTTAATTCGATATTTTTTAATTTATATAAAGTACGATATAATCGGATTTTGAAAAATTAAAGATGTTTTGTGAAAAATAAATAATATAATTTTTCTATTTTAACAATCAATAAAGAGAGTGATTAGAGATTTTTTTTTGTTTTTAATTGATAAAGAGAAGAGAGAAAAAAAAATAAAAAGGAAGAAATAATTAAGTTTTCAATTAATACTTCATTTTGTAGGGTTATAATTAGATTAAAAATAAGTAAAGTGTAAGGGACAAATCACACTTAGAAAAAGTGTAAAGAGACAAGTGTTCCACTTTTTGATATATTTTAGCAAATCTTTGTAGATATAACATAACGTAACAGACCCATTGTATTTCATTCATTTTTTAACACTATAATTCATTCATTTTAGATGACAAATACTCAGGCCATAGTTCTTGGTGGTGCCCCAGGGTTTTCTTCTCTGTTAGGTCCCGATGGAACCAGACGTAGTGATGGTGACCACAAATTTATACTGGCGCTGGTTCTTGGTGGTGCCCCAGGGCTTTCTTCTCTGTTAGGTCCTGATGGAACCAGACGTAGTGATGGTGACCACAAATTTATACTGGCTCTGGTTCTTGGCGGTGCCCCAGGGCTTTCTTCTCTGTTAGGTCCCGATGGAACCAGACGTAGTGATGGTGACCACAAATTTATACTGGCTCTGGTTCTTGGTGGTGCCCCAGGGCTTTCTTCTCTGTTGGGTCCCGATGGAATCAGACGTAGTGATGGTGACCACAAATTTATACTGGCCCTGGTTCTTGGTGGTGCCCCAGGACTTTCTTCTCTGTTAGGTCCCGATGGAACCAGACGCAGTGATGTTGACCACAAATTTATATTGGCCCTGGTTTGAACCGGAGGCCACGGTGATTTGTGACTAAGACCCGAGGGTGAAATGAGCCGTGTTTTATCATGCGATGGATCAACCGATATTTTGAGCAAACTTTCCGACTGAAGAAAATCTTCGGGTTGATGTGAAAGGTTCTTCTCGGTGGCTTCAAGAACACCAGCGAAGAAGAGAAGAAAGAATGTTACCACAAGATACACATTTGATTTCGTCATTTGAAGATACACTGTTTATAATTGCAATATCTATTGATCAGGTTAAGGTTTATATATAACACTGTCGAGAAGAAGAGAACTGTCAAATATCTTGTGATCAATGAATAATATCTTCATAAACAAGTATGTTAATACCACGTATGGTAGTAGTTTTATTGTATGGTTTGATTAATATTTTGATATCAAGTATACCTTTTTATCTTGGGAGCTGAGGAAACAATCTTGTTTTGTCAAAAAAAGAGCTAAAACGATTTTATACCTTATATGAATAGTTTCTGGTTAACATGGTCATGCTAATAATTTTTTAAATGTTATAATAAAAATTACAAGTATCAAAATTTGTAAATATAAACTGTTTTGAAATTGGTATGGTCGGGATACAGATAAAAAATAAGTAGTATTCAGGTAAATATTCAAAAGTTCTAGAGTTCGAAACAAGTGAAGTGAAACGCGAAATAAAGCATAAAAACAAAGAAAATGCAGGAGAAAAATAATTTTTAGATTGATGATTTCACAACTTTTTCTACAAAAACTAAAATACAAATTAATAAATGAAAAAAAGAACAATATGATGAATGTGTGAATGGAAAATGTGAATAAAGAATTGATTTTTGTTCTAAATTTTACCGTGATCATCACTGGTTGTCATATACGATTATATATCACTACAGCAAAACGTGGATATTGTGACCAATTTTTTGTCTAAATGGTTTGTCACAATATTGTGACCATTTCTTAACTAAGTTGTGACCAATCAATAAAAGTTACGAACGGGTTACTGTTTGGTCATAATATAGTGACAACTGAAAAAGTCACAACAAAATGTCACAAGTACCAATGAATTTGTGACCAACACTTTAGCCGCATCTATTGTCACGAATTATGTAACCAAACTAAATCACAAGTATTGACTAATTAGTGACCAACAATTTAATCGCATCCTTTGTTACGAATTATGTAACCAATCTCGTCACTAATTTAAGAAGGTGGTTCAAGGCAAATCCCGTCATCCTCATCTTCTTTTGTTGCCTTCTTTCCCTTCGACAAATATTAATGTTCTTGGGTTTCTGCTGTGCTGTAATACTCTCTTCTGCTCCAAGAGTATTCCTCAGGTAGCTCTCTCACTACTCTTATGTCATCCTTTAACGCATCGATAAAATGATCGGCATCAAAGATATCAACAAAAGAGCTGCAAAAAAAGCATAAACTTCAGTTTCCAAAAACAAAAGCATCAGCCAAGGTTGAGACTTTCTCAAGAAACATTACCTTGAATCTTGCCAAACAGGATTCACTTCAAGATATGGGATCACGAGTGTTGCGATTAAGATCTTAGCCATTGTAACGACATCACAAATCCCTATTCGTTGCTGGTTAATTCCTTCATCCAGAAGTACCTGAATATATCCCTCGGTTTTGTCCGGTAGTGCTGCTCCATGACAAGATGTAAAAGAGAGAGATTAGACAGAGAAGAGATCGATGTAAACTAAACCAAATGAGATAATTGTTTCAAAACTTACAATGGGAATGTCCCAAATCAATACATGGACTCCATCCTTTATCAACCATGGGTCTCCATAGATCTGACTGCTCTGCACTTGACTGAAATTATAACAGATAACAAAAACACAGAAATCTCATGAACTCGTTTAATTTTCTGAAATATTAACTGACCAACGAATAGATCATGAAGATTAATTTAAAAACATCCAATTTTACCTGTTGTAAAGCGCTCTTTAGCAAATATAAATGTCTTGTCTTTATTGTGATCGCTTCCTGCAAAAGAATATGGTTTAATTCCATAAAAAGAACTTCACAACGGGTCTTGTGCTGACCACAACCCCGGTTGATTCTTCTCTTGTTTAATAGGAGTCTTATTTATAGCACAGCTTGTGCTGCTTCTCTAGTGTTGTGTCTAAACTACTAAACTATGCTCTTCTGAGTTCTCTTGTCGTTTGCTTTCTGCTTATTTGACGTCAGATTGTACATATGATTATGCGTTTTGATCAATACGAGGCGCTGACTTTGTGTTTTAGCCGGTAAAAAAACAGGAAATAATGATAGAATCGTCTATTAGAAAACAGTCATAAAAGATTCCTTAAAATCTCTTAAAACACTAATATTTTTATTATTAGTTAGATTTGAGAAAGGTATAAATTTTAGGGAGATTTAGCAAACTACGTCAAAAAAATGGAAAATTTGTCCACATACACCTTTCTTTATTTTTATAAAAACTTGACTACATTGCCCTTTAAATAAATCTAATAAATTCAATATAAATACTTTTACAATCCAGAAAATATAAGAAAAAACAAAACATTAGAATATACACTTATGAGATCATATTAACATTTTTTTTGAAAATTAAATTTTAAAACGAAAGATAATTTTCTATTCTACCAACCGTAGAATTCATATTCTACTGTCTACGGAGTGGTAGAATATGTTTTCTACTGCTTGCTATATCTTCTACCGATTGTAGAACATAGTTTCTACTTTTTTATCTATAGTCTGCCAATCGTAGAACATGAATTCTACTGTTTACTCTACATTATACGGTTCAATCAGATTTGGTAGGATACGTTTTCTACCGTCTGCCAATCGTAGAACATGAATTCTACTGTTTACTCTACATTATACGGTTCAATCAGATTTGGTAGGATACGTTTTCTACCGTTTATTCTGTATTCTACGGAGTGTAGAATTTATATTCTACTGTTTCCACTTTGTTCTACTATCCGTAAAATAGAACTTCCACCATTGTTTCTATGTTCTACCACTGGTAGAATACATATTCTACGATAATCTGAGAAAATGTAAGAAATATGGTAACAAAATATTCACTGTATCTTTTCAAATCTTTTTAATTAATTGCTTTTCCAACTTAAAATCTAAAATTATAACAAAAATAAATGACTTTAATTTTATTTATTATTTATTTCATAATTATTGTTCTTAAGTAAAAAATTATAAAATATAAATACTATATTTTTATTATTTTAATATCCAACAAATATTTTTTCTCTTTTTAACAAGAGAGTTTTATTAGACAAATATTATTTTTCCATTAAAAACGACAAATATTATTTTTATATATAAACTATTAATTTCTTAATTCGATAATTTTTAATTTATATTAAGTGGGATATAATCAGACTTTGAAAAATTAAAGATGTGTTGTGAAAAATAAATAATATAATTTTTTTATTTTAATAATCAATAAAGAGAGAGATTAGAGATTTTTTTGTTTTTTAATTGATAAAAAAAAGAGAAAAATAAATAAAATGGAAGAAATAATTAAGTTTTCAATTAATAATTTATTTTTTTAGGGTTATAACTGGATTAAAAATAAGTAAAGTGTAAATGGACAAATCACGCTTAAAAAAATTGTAAAACGACAAGTGTTCCATTTTTTTATCTATTTTAGTAAATCTTTCTATAACAAACAAGCAAGATTCATTGGGTTTAAAAAAATCTCATAAATGTGAGACTCAACTATGTCTTTCAAAAATCAAACTTGTTGAATAAAAGTTCATTAAAACTTTCAAACGTCACTGACTGAAATCAACAAATAATAAAAACATCAATCTCAATACAAATAAATGTTTATTTATTTATTAGTATATACAATTAATGTGTAAGGAGAAACACCAAGCACACGAATAAATGGAGTGTTAATAATTTGTCCAGCTTAGGTTTAAAAAAATTGTTTTGCAATAACATTCACCTTTGTATTTCTCCCTGAAATGAATCAAGTTAGTTTGCGTGGCGTTTAAGGTATACCAAGACCCCAAGTCCAGCGGCAAGAGCAGCTCCGGCTGCGACTGTTTTGTAAGCGGCTGCCCATGAGTTTGATTGCTCGTAGCCCATATCCTCCGAGCTTAAACCTCTCTTGTGCCTTCTCTCTTCTATGTACTCCAAGTGTAACTTCAAACCCTGCACCAATTTTGGAATATTTTCTTCTCTAGCTCAAAACCAACTTAGTTAAGTTGAATACAAACCCAAACCAGAAACAAGATTCATTGACAAAAAGAATGATGTTAAGTATTAATTCATTACCTTCCAGCCTATTGATTTTGCATGTTCTACGGCAGCTCCAAGATCACCATCTGATGCTAGAATGACTTTGTCATTGTCTTCATCTTCATACTAACAGAGCACACAAAAACATGTCAAGATTCAAGAGTAGCATAACTTTTTTTTTTTTTCCTCTTTTCATTTCGAAAGCTTTTGTATAAATACCATTATGTTAGGCAAGTTGTCGGACTCAATGTCATCTCCCATCCGTTGTAGTATTGCAGTTAACAAAGTGGCCAAACTCTGTGTTTCTGTCATTAGGAAGTGAAACAGATGTAAATGACATGTCGCTGCATGAGCACAAATGGTGTTATATATGATTAAACTTACGTACCACACATAAACCTATGCATCCTTCCCTTTTTATCTTGGAGTTTAAAAGCAAATGTGTTGGGATATGAGAATGATTTTATTCCTTCTATCTCCGAAGATAACTTCATTGACTCGTCTTCACTGCGTAATGAATGATCATCCAACAAGAACAACAACAGTTTGAGAGGAACCTAGCTTCTTTTGGTCAAAAACTAAATGGTTTTAAAAGAAAATGAGCAAGAACCTCCTCGTTGTTTCATCTCCATCTTCGTTAAGAGACAACGCCATAGCTGAATCCCAAAACGTTTGCATCATTGCGTTTGCTGTCTCATTATTTATTCCAGCCGTACTTCCAGCCTGGCCGTAAAAGAAGTTAGAGCTTACACCAAAACAAAACACTTCAACAAGAATGATAACACATATCCTCTTTGTCCTCTAAGATTAAGGTTAATGGTGCATTGTACTTATCTCTAGCTAAAAGAGAAAAGAAAATGTACCGTAGTAACAGCAGCATGAGTTATATGAATAACATCAATAACAGCAACAACATCTCCATCTGCATGAAATCATCAACATAAAACCAAGTGCTAAATTAAAAAATGCTTCATGCTTCCATTGCTCAGTCCACTCTGGTCATATGTTGTTTTTTACCTTTATCTAACACAGGAAGATGAAGAAATTTTCCATTATGCATGATATGCAAGGCGTCAACAATTGCCATATCAACTGTTGCAGATTCTGGATTTTGTGTCATAACCTATAGAATAATTCGAAAGAAACAATAAGACAAGAAACTGAAGGAAGAATGTAATGAAACTGAAGAAGCATAAGCAGATGTACCTTCTCAACAGTAGTTGTCTCTGGAGGAAGGTTTTGGGCTATCACCCGCATCAAGATGTCCTTTGAACTAAAATGAAATAATCACAAATTAAGACCAAAGCTCCACTACAAAATATGTTATTGTAGTTTATCTTGAGACAATTTTTCTTAACCGGTGAAACAGAGCAAGCAATATATGAGGCTTACGTGAGAATCCCTGCTAATTTGTTCTCAACCATCACCATGGCTGAGCTAGACTGATATTCCACCATCTTCATGGTTACTGCTAACACTGTCTCTTCCACTCCAACCTTTAGAACTCTGTACGTTTTCATTACACTCTTTACTCGTGGAAACTTTACATTACTCTCAAAGCGATTTAAAAACATGATAGAACTTTAAAAGGAGATATTACCTACTTTGTATTCTCTGGAATTATAGTTGAAAGCGAAGGCTTGAATATTCGTTCTCTAAGTGTCTCCATGAAAGTATTTGGTCCTGTGTTTCAACAAAACACCATCAGTCATGACATTCAGACAACGTTTGTGCAAGAAGATAAACGAAAGCTGTTTGAGACAAGATTGTTAGCCTACCAGCGATCGATGTTCCCCAATTCTTTTCAACACCTTCAACTGCAGCAGCAATGGCCTTACCTTTCTCAACTGATCTTTCCATACGAGCAATTGCATCATACAAACACTTTGCAATATCAAGAAGTGCAATAACTTCTCCATTCTCCACCACCGGCAAATGTCTAAACTTCCCTGCAGATCCACTTGGCTCGATCAGTTTCAAAAATGTAAAACAAGTGCAAGAAAGAAGATGTGTGTTCTCTAAATAATTACAAAACCTTGCACCATCTTCTGAAGAGCTTCGACAGCGATAGTATCAGACAAAACAAAGACGGGGTTCTTGGTCATGACTTTAGATACAGGTGTTTCTTCGAGGTTGAGTTCTTTAGCAATCACTCTTGTTGCTATGTCCTTTATAACCGATACAAAGTAACAGATCAATTCAAGACAAGAACATTTTTGAAAAGCGAAACTGATAAAAAAGAACATATATATATATATATACCCTGTCTGTAAGAATCCCACAGAGTAACGCATTAGAATCAGTTAGCAACAACGCATCGACGCGACGTGCAGCCATTCTCCGACAAGCTTCATGTAAAGTTGTGCTATCAGGTACGGTAAGTGCCTTACACAACCTAAGTCTCCTTACGGTTCTCTCTCCACTCCTTTCACCACTCAAGTTTCTACATGCATATATATAATGAGCAAAACAAAAGCTTAACACGGAACTCAAAGATCCATTGAAGGTGATGATTACATTGAAGAACGAGAAGACGTGAGAGATCTCCGTGGGAGGTCAGAGCCACCGCCTCCTCCGACACCATCGTTGTTTTGGGAAGCTTTCTTCCTCCCTTGAAATGAATGGCCAGAGAAGGAGAGACTTTTCCTCGACGAACCACCATGGTTAGACATCTTCAAAATTCCGATCTCCTCCTTCAAATTCTGATTCAAATCATCAACAAAGATTTTGACTTTTTCCTTTTTTCGACAATGAGAAGAAACTTCAATGCTTCATCCACAAAATGGAGGCAGAGATTCCCGATAGAAATTCAGAACAAAGATAACACAACAAGTGATATATATATGCAATTCAGATATGAAAGTCAGAATCTTACCAAAAAATAAGAAAATTTTATTTTCTTTTATTCACAGAGAAACACAAATTCATCGAGAGGAATCAGAATGTCTATAATCGGCGACGAAAATTTTTCTGGGGAAAAGAAAGTCGAAACAGAGGGAAAGCGAGAGGCAGAGGAGATCAAATAATCGAATTAAGTGAATCCCCAAAAAAAAAAAAAAAAAAAGCTGAAAAACATAAAACTGTTGTTTATGTTTATTCATAGCTGTCTGTGGTGGAACTTTTCTTCGTGCGCCAATCTGTTAACGATGGAAATGACATATTTGCCCTTGCGTTGCCGGGAGTACACGCGGGAACGACGACTACGTTGTCGTTGTTCTTTCCTTATCCTGAAAGTGAAACATCTTCTCTTGTATTTGATTTGGGTTCAGAATAGTGTATTTTTTTTTCCTTTTTTTAATTATCAAATTTAATGATCAGACTACAAACTAATGTAGAAAAATTGATGTATTTCTCCATAAAAAAAAAAGTATCATATGAGATTTATATGCAATCTACAACAAACTCTTATGTTATATCTTCTCGAAAACATATAGTTTGAAACTTATATCTCCTATAATTAAAATTTGAAACTTATATCTCCTATAATTAAAATTTGAAACTTATCTGTCCCGGAAATTATAGTTGGAAAATCTTATAACCCACAATTTTAGGTTTATTGTTTACCAAACAACTATTAATCACCTTAAATACAATACTAAACCTAATTTAAACCAGTTACAACAACAAATTTAACAAACCAAACCAATTTTCTCAAACCAAAATTTCCCAATTTTAGTTATTGCTCACGAGTTTTAATAGATTCAAAAATGGAAAATGATCATCCACTTCTACGTTAGTATCTATAACTGGCTATGATGTTTAGTTTAAAACATGCATCGCTTATGACACAATTTGTTTCAGTGTTGGGAAAAAGACAATAGTTTCAGTTTCGAATTTCTGATATTGACGGAGAAATGTGTAAAAGCTAAAAGCTTGGAATTTTTTTAAGAAAGGGGTTTTAGCACTTAATGAGTAGGATAAGTCAGGTGTTTCATTTTGTTGAATTTTATACTACAGAAATATGGATATGACACTTTATTAGGACTTCACTAGTCAATAAACAGATCAAATTTGGTCAATTTGTTTTTTTTGCATGAAATTTTCTGCATATTCATTTTCCAATCTCCTAAGTAAATTCATGAGAAAAAATTTCTTATATGGCTGTTTCCATACATTTCTTTTCAGATTACTTAATACATATACTTTCGGTTATTATGCTTTCTATTAGAATTGCCGGGTAGGAACCAAATATAATACCCGAAAGCCCAGAATAAATTAAAAGTATTGGTTTAATTTTAAGTGTCTATTAGAATTGCCCCTTCGTTTACCCACTACCACTTGATGAAGTTTCAACTTCTTTACGTCAACGAGACTCTATGCATTAATGCAAATGATTAACAAATATTCTTGGAGATGAGAATGACCATCCAACCATCGTCTAGCTAGCGAATCTCTCGATCGGGACATCAACCAAAGTCATCAATCCAGTGTTTGACCAGGACACTACTGACATGTAACGCCACGTCACACGTACTATACCATTTCACCAACCTCAAGGGTGTTCAACATGATCTTCATTATCAAGAAATATAACTTTCTTTCTCTCTAAGTCTCTATTAATATAACTTCTCTCCTTTACTTCTATCTCTCCCTTCGGATAACAAAAGAATCAAGAATCAAGAATCAAGAATCAAGAAATGACGGACTGGTTACCGGCGATTGTAGCAACGGTGTTGTTCGTGCTTCTGACGCCGGGATTGCTGTTTCAGGTTCCCGGCAATGAGAAGTTTGTAGACTTTGGGAAGATGGAGACGAGCGGATACTCAATCCTTCTACACTCCTTCATTTACTTCGGCCTCGTCACTGTCTTCACCGTCATCATCCACTTTCCTGGCCATTAGTTTCTACTCTTTACTTACACTTTTTAATTATTCTTATCTATATGCTTCAGATTTATCTTTTGTATACTATCAGCTTCACCATATTTGCATTGTTCACGTCGTTTACTATATATATGTGTATCTATACTACTGTTTTGTGCTTCGATAATGATTTCAAAAGTAATTCACATATATAAGATGAACCAAACGAAGAACAAGTACTAAAACCTGAATTATTCTGAAGTTGTAATGCATAAGATAATGACAAAATGTAGAGTTGACCAAGTATGTGTTTCTAATAGGAAATTGGTAAACTATAGTACATAAATATTTTTAAACGTTATAATCTTATAGCCAAAAAAGACAGGCCAACAAATATAGGAATCTATAATTAACCGTATCATCTCGGCAATCATTTCAATCTTATCCGTTTTATATATCAAAGATATGTTTTAGATTTTCGCTGTGGTAGTTCAAGTCTTCCTCTTCAGAGACATCCATCAACACCAACTGATCCGTGTCAGATACAAAACCTTGAGACTTAGTTTTCTGTATGAACTCTTGTGATAGTTTGTATATAGCTTTTGCTATAGGGTTTTCTGCAAAAAAACCCATCACCTTACTCGAATTTGCAACTTAACCCATCACATTCGGAAAATGCAGGTCAACTCCTCACCACGCAGTCAAACCGCAATATAACCCTCGCCCGTGTATTGATTTTGCAGCCCGTATATAGCCGTGTATTATCAATCAAAACGACGTCGTTTTGATTATTCAAAGAAAAACAAAGAAACGCAAAATGGAGTTTCGAACCCGCGACCTCTCAACAAATCCATATGCACAAAAACCACTTTACTACAACCGTTTTTATTGTATTATTACACATACATATTTATATATAAACAAAAACAGATACACAAATACACATATATATAATCCAATCCAAAAACAAAACATATATATATATATATATATAAACAAAACAAAAACGAAAAAATCTTTTTTTTTAAAAAAAATTAAAAATCTTTCAAAAATAATAATATGATGTAAATAATAATAATTATTAAAGATCAATAATAATTACTATGTGGATTAATATTAATCTAAATCATATGACCTTAATTTCTTTTTGGATTAATGTTTTAGCCACATAAACATAACTTTTTCTTCTTTGAAACACTATAAATTATAGAAATATTTATTTTTAATATTTATTTATAAATTAAAAATGAAAATTAAAGATACTATATCTTTATACTATATGTTTTAGCAATATAGTATCTTTAATTTTAATTTAAAATTAAAACATAAACAATGTTAAAATTTTAAATTACAAAAATAATTATTTTTATTATTTTTGATAAATTATAAATTAAAATTAAAGATTATATATTTTATACTATATGTTTTAGCCATATAGTACATTTAATTTTAATTCAAGTTTATAAAATAAAATTAAAGATTTTTTTATATATATATGTTTTGTTTTTGGATTGGGTTATATATATGTGTATTTGTGTATCCGTTTTTGTTTATATATAAATATGTATGTGTAATAATACAATAAAAATGGTTGTAGCAAAGTGGTTTTCGTGCATATGTATTTGTTGAGAGGTCGCGGGTTCGAAAATTCATTTTGCGTTTCTTTGTTTTTCTTTGAATAATCAAAACGACGTCGTTTTGATTGATAATACACGGCTATATACGGGCTGCAAAATCAATACACGGGCGAGTGTTATATTGCGGTTTGACTGCGTGGTGAGGAGTTGACCTGCATTTTCCGAACGTGATGGGTTAAGTTGCAAATTCGAGTAAGGTGATGGGTTTTTTTGCAGAAAAACCTTTGCTATATGAGATGTATCTCCTTTCTTTGCCTTTGAAAGATTCAGTCGACAAGTGCAGTAGACAATCTCGGATTAAGCTCACTCTCTGCATAGTGTAAGAACTGCGAGACAAGCACAAATGCACAATGCACAAGCTGCTAAAGTTGAAGCGAAACTGAACTTATTCTTGTTATAATCACCTAAAAACGAAGCATATCCGTAAGATTGTTCAATGCTTCTTCATACTAGACATTCCTGACAACCACCAATCATCAAGTTCCAAGTGATGATGACAGTACGATCACTCGGTTTACGAAGAACCTTCTTAGCCAAACCGTACCCTCCATTTATCATGAGACTCTCAATGATTAGATTTGTGTTAGAGACATCAGGAGACAATGAGAAGAACCAAAGAAGAAGCCGGCGAGCAATGTATGAAAGAAAGCAATTCCTCCATAAATCGTTGCTAAGTTCTTGTTATTATGTTCTACATCTCGATTTTCTGTGCACTACATAGTGCAAAAGTATACTTTACTTTTGTATAAATCTATGGTTTTCTTGAACTCCATTTTGCAGTTCTTTTAAGATTTAAACTTCGACTTGATTGTCCAAATGTTCAAATATCTTTTAAAAGCGATCGGAGTCATCATCAATTCATCATGAATGTTTTAGCACAATTCCTCATACATATCTCTCTAGTAAAATTACAAACAAGAAAACAAAACAAACTTGTAGTAAACAAGTTTGATGTTAGAGTCTTTCACATATTTCAAAACTGCAAAAGATTATAAAGATTTGAAAATTGTTGATCTAAGATTCTCTGTAGGATTAAGACTTTTGGAATAGTGGTAATGAAATGTGTACATCAAGATTTTATCTACTCTCTTAGCTCTTAACTTACTGCTAGACCAATACAACCTACACATCAACTAGTTGAATGTCATTAAACACCCACAATTCAGCGTTTAACAATAACAATGATATTAAAAAAAAACATTGAAAATGAGGGAGAAAGAGAAGAGAAAGAGAGAAAGAGACACATATCTTTCTGATTCTATCTACCTACTTCTTTCTTGATTCTTCTTCTACTATTCCCAGTGAAACGGGAACGTTTGTGGAAGAGCCACAGCCTCAGTACCGGAGATAACCGATCCATCAGAGACTGCACTCGCACTCTCAAACAAACCCGACCCGTAAAAAACTGTCTCTACTGCTTCTTGGGACAGAGAAAGTGGTGGCTGAAGCAAATGAGGGACTGACGAGGAAGAGGATGACAGAAGAGAGAGAGCACAATCAGAGTCATGGATGCAACTCGTCATTCTCTCACACAACGATGCTGTTCTCGAGCTCTCTTCTTCTTGCAAGAAAGGGAACTGTTTCTCTCTGATGCTGCTTTGAGAAGAAGAGATTGGGAACATAATGCCTGTCTTTGCAGGAGAAGAACCAGCATAACTCTGGTTCTGCCCGTAACTATTGGCCATAGCGACGCTTACAAGACCGTTTCCCCAGCTCGGGCTAGCAACAGATGTAGTTGGAAACACATGTGAAGCGCTTGAAAACTCCAGCATTTTGCCACCTGAACAGACTATGCTTCTTCTATTAATTACGAACTAAGATTCAAGAAACAAAACTAAGATTCAAGAAACGAAACTAAGAATCAAGAAACAAAACAAGAACCTTGGAAACCGGCAAAGAAGTTTGCAGGACGAGAGATATGGTCAGGCTGAGGTTTCCGTCTTCTTCGATTGTGTCCATCAAGACGTTTCCTACAACTTCTCTTCCCTTCATCAAACTCTTCCAAAGCATGAAACCTGATTATGCAAAACATTATCATTACACAAACACATGTTCAAATATCCAACATGTTTAGATGTTACAATGTATCAGTTGTTACCTGCTGCATTGTTGACAAAACCTCTGTTTCTGGCCGTTGATTGTAACCACAGGAGTTTTTGAGTGGACCTCGCACACCTTATGTCTCTTATGGTACTCTCTACAGTTACTGAAATCAGAATCACATCCATCAACAAGACAAACCGGGATCTGGTTGTTCCCAACACCATTCCCTCTTGTCCTCTTCGACGATGAAGAAGAGCCAGAGCTTCTTGAAGCCTCTGGTTTTGCCATTGCACTCTCTTTCCACTTACTAAGACTTATCACTTGCTCTGTATTACCAAAAGCAGAGGAGGAGGAAGAAGAGGAGGAGGAGGAGTTTCCAATGTTTCTTCCAAGTTTCAGATCAAATGAGAAATCCCCTTTTGGCTGCAATCTTGGTGATGATGATGACCCACCAAACGAGATCGAGCCATCGAGTGGGGTTATATCCGGTACAGGTTCTTGATCGAACTCTGAGAAATAACCGGAGCTGAGTTTGAAGTTCCAATCCATTCAAAGATTGTGTCTTTTTCTTGTTCTTCTTCTCCACTCACTATAAAAAGAAACACACACAGAAACCACAATCTCAATATTTCTCCTTTTGGTATTGTTAATCTAAATTGATAACGAGGTTTAAGGAAAAAAACATTGTATAACTCAATTAAACTTCAATTTTCAACACATCAAGAAAAAAAGAAGAAATTTTGATGCTGGGAACACAAATCTAACTATAAATCTTTTTTATTTTACAAGAAATTACATACTTTTTTTTTGTCAGAAGAAGAAATTACATACATAATTGGATAATTTGGACGAAGATAAAGCAGACTTAAATTTTCAATTTGATATGAAGGAAAAAAACAATTAACAAAGCAATTTAAAAAAAAAAAAATTGAGAAACACAGACGCAGAAGCTGGTTCAAAAATCTTACAAGACATTTGTTTTCAAACAGAAAAGTTACAGATATGATTGGGATAATTTGGAGAAACATAAAAGCAAAAAAGAAACACAAAGGTATGTAATTTAAAGAAAAAAAGACACTGAAATTTCAGTTAACCTAATTACACAATTCTATTTTTTCATTTTTATATAAAGAACGGAAAAAAAAATTCCCAAAAAAGGGCAAGCTTATTGTACTGAAAAAACGAAATGGTAAGTGCAGAAATATAAAACTAGAACAGATCCCATGAAATGGTAAGAAAGCAAAACAAGAAAAATAGAAAAAAAATAAAGCAAATATATAAATTTGCAGTTTCGAGTTTTCACTTCATCATAAAGCCCTCTCTCTTTTTTTTTTTTCTGGCTACTCAATTCGAAGCAAGAATTAAAAAATGCAATAAAGGGAAAGCTTAAAGAAAGATGAAACATGTTATTCATAAACTATAGAATAAGAAAAAAGTTTGGTATTTGAAGGTTGAGAAATCTTACCAAATCCATGCACCTACCAGTAGTCAGTAGAAGAAACTCCAAAAGAAAAAAAAATACATATAAAAAAAATGGACAAGTGAAAAATAGAGAAGATGGGTTTAGCTGAAAGTGGAGACAACAAGAGTGGCTGCTGCTGCAATAATGCAATGAGAGAGAAAAAAAAAAATTATACTAATAAACCTATTACTAAGTTGAGATATGATTTGCTTACTTTAATTGTTTCTTTGCTTTCCTAATTTAGGGTTTGTTGATATCATTTTTTACAGAGAGAGAGAGAGAAGAAAAGTGATGAAACGAATGGAGGAAAGGGACAGCTGTTGTTGTTTGTTCTTTTGCTAACTTTTGTGTTTTTCTTTAACTTTAGTTTTTTTTTTTTTTTTTCTGCCATCCAACAAGTCTGAAACTCTGAACATCCGATTATTTATGAATGAATAGCGTAAGGATAAACATAGTTAAATGCTTGAGAAATTTCAAATAATCAGTATCTTTCTTGAGGAAGCCTAAATCGTCACATTTGCGAGTTGTGACGTTATCTAAAATGAAAAGTACACTACAGTATTAATTAAGTGTTTAGATATTTTATACGACAATGACATGAAACTCACTATTTTATGTTTTTTTTCTTTAAAACAAGAACACACTATTTTATGTTAATACTATCACTATGTTGATCATTGGAATTTAGAACCCTATGTTGCTGATAAAAGTTATACTGTATTATTATGTTCAATACCTTATAGAGTTATATCAATATAAATTATATAAATTTTAATAGAATGGGATAGTAAATATTTTCTTAAACTGAAATATAAAAAAAAAAACTACATCTTCATCCCTTTGCCTTAAAAAAAAATCTTTCAAAAAAAAAAAATACAACCCTTATAACATTTTATAAACAACTAATAGAACCGAAGTATCTCCGAAACGGAAGCTGATTTAAAGACCATAGAAGCACAACCTTTTTGAAGGTCCTAAGATTGTCACTAACCCAAATTCCAAATAAGACCCAAAAAAACAAAACCCCAAATCCCAAATCGCATTTGGTGCACAATAAACTTCAATATACCCAACTGGTTTATAATCAACGTAGACATGCAATGTATAAAGCATGAAACTATCCAAATTTTTACTTTGCTTTAACTATTTTCAACTTCGTTTTCAATTAATTATAGTACATAGCAATCGCTTGTGAAAAAAAAAAATATATATATATATAGCAATCTATCAAAAATTTATAGTTTTCGAAAATGGGATCACCTTGTTTTTTCTGTTTTTTTGAAAAATATAAATATAATTGGTTTTTTAGTATGTTTTTTTTTACTGGTATGTTATATATACATATATAACATGGTTTATGATACAAATGATAATAATTTGGAAAGTAATAATTAGAGGTGTATCATATACCGTATATGATGCTTGCTTAATTGCTTACGGCAAACAAAACATAGCATGTGAACGTTGTGCTTCGCACCACACAAACATCTTCTTCTGTTTTTTCCTTCTCTCCCCCATCTCTTTCTTTCCCCGATACGCGCTATTTCCTTGACTCACATTCACAACTTCACGGGTCACAAGTCAATAAATAACATTTCCTTTCTTTCCTTTTTAAATAACATGTTTTGTCTTCAAAAGTTCAAACTGGTTCTCATTTAAGTCTCCTACTTTCCACCGATTTTCAACTGAAACTTCCAAATTTTTATAAACTAGTAGACCTGTAACCCCGTGCTAACTCCGCGCATGCGCAGAGTGGTGTTCCGTTAGTTATATATTTATTTATTTCGTATTTATTTAGTTCCAATAAAATTACGCAATCCAGAATATTTTAATATTTATTTGTCTGTTTATGTATATTTTAAGAATATATTATTTGTCACAGACAAACCAGCGAATTAATCCTTGATATTCTTTTTACCTTCTTTTGCATTTCCGCACCCATTGGTTACGCATAATTCTTTCGTGTTGATATCTCATTATCTTATTTGTAAGCTGTAGGTGATATTTCTTTATCCGATATTCGAACACCTCTCAGAACCTAAATGATGTCTAACCATAATGGCTTCTCTTTTCTTCTTCTTTGCAAGGGGTATATGTTTGTCTTATTTTTGTTAGTTACTTTTATTTTATGTGTTTATTTGTATCAATATAATAATATTGTTTTTTCTTTGATTTTATTTTTCTAATGATATTCTTTTTCATTTTTTTAAGTCTTCCACGTTTTTACGTTAATATAAGATAATTTACGGAGGATTGCAAGATATAGTTTTTACTTCTTCATGGCTAGAATTATATCTCATGAAACTTTTTTATTGCAAATTTTACTCATAAAAACTATATTTTATATTCAAATATTGAAACTGTTTATGTGACAATAGACGATCTCATGAATTATCTCTTTTTATTAAAAAAAACTCATGAATTGTCTCTTAATGAAAGGTACTTCTCCATTAAAAACCTCTGGATATTATAATTTTTCTTGTATGATATTTTAATAGTTTAAAATAGATCAATTCTATATTTTTATTCGGATTAAAGTCTCATTATTTAATACTAAGCACTTATTGTATTTTATATATAAAAAGTTGATAAATCTAAAATTAAAGTAAACCATGATTTGTAATCAAATAGTTTTTTGTTAGTGTTACCGAAATGTATTATTGCTCGAATTCTGTATTTACTTCTCATCAACTTGTTTAACGTAAGAATGTATTTTTGTTAGTGTTAACCCAGGTTCGGGAACTCGCTAGGCGTTAGTAGAGCAGTGGGTCTTGGCCTAGCGAGTTACCAAAAAATCGGGGATTTCTCGGGATTAATCGGGGAAAATTTTGAAGACATTTTTACTATAATATCATTTATATATTTGTTTTAGTAAACATTGTCAACTAAACAACATGGTCCAATGGCTATAGGTATGTTTAATACTCTCTGTATCCGAGTTCGAGTCCACTACACACCATTTTCTCTTTTTTTAGACCTAAAATAAAAACGCCACGTGGCATTATGTGGTGCAAGATGAGGAAAGAGTTTGGCTAATTATATATAAGATAGAGTTAATTAGCTACATATTTTTCAGGCAAAGTTATTTGTTTTAGACTTTTAGT
This sequence comes from Isatis tinctoria, assembly GCA_010577795.1. Classification (NCBI taxonomy): domain Eukaryota; kingdom Viridiplantae; phylum Streptophyta; class Magnoliopsida; order Brassicales; family Brassicaceae; genus Isatis; species Isatis tinctoria. The sequence continues at coordinate 18,736,282 of CM021249.1, read as the reverse complement.
ATTCGTTAATTTGTTCTTACAAAGCAAATTTATTATAAAATGAATAAATATGTGAAAGTTTGGAAAATACAATGTATGAGAATCTATTGATATTCTGATGGAGCAACTAGTAGATACTACAAAATATAATATATATATATTTTTTTACTAAGGTTTGTGTTTCAAGCAACAATTCAATTTATTTGGGAGTAAAGAAATAAGCTCCCACTCCTCCTCTCCTCTAACGCATTAACACTCAAGTCTGAAACAAATTGGCTCAATTCAAACTAGGCCTCAACATTTTACTCGGATCAAAAGATTCCATCCAAAATCGACCAAAAAACGTCGGTTCAGGTCAGTTTCGGATCTTTTTTACCTTCTTGGATCTTTTGTTCAAATATCTACGGTTTTCGGTTCAGATCTGGGTCCTACGAAACTCGATCAGATACCCAAAAAATCTGAAAATATTCTGGCACTATGTAAGATTTGAACCAGATCAGAACTATGGGATAATGCTATTCTGCTACTCGATACCGTTTGTATTACTTGTTTCATTTTAATTCTAATTACTAAAATAAAATTTCTGGCTTTTATTTTGATTTGGTGAATATTATTCTGAAATTTTAGGTTTTATCACGGCTTATTTCGGTTAAGTATCAGTTATTCTTTTAATTTTCGGATATATTTTTGGATTTTGCATTTTTGGGTATAAAATATCCAAACGAAATGACTTGAACCCAACAAATTTTGGATAAAAAATAATGGTAATACTCAGAAACTTTAAGATTCGAACTGAAAATAATTCGGATAAAAAATGTTAGGTAATTAATAGGTATAACAAATTTAGAACCAAACCGATCTAGACTGAGAAGATTCGAATCAAATTCTAACCAAAATTTTGTAGGAACCTATATGGATCCTAAACCTCTCCATCCGAAATAACCAAATTTGATTGGACCCAAATCCGATGCGAAGACAAAAACACCGAAGACTAATCTATTATATAATGGCGCAACCTTCTCTCCATACATTGCGCCATGTCAGCTTCTCTTTCTTGACACCTGTCATTTTTCCTATGAGTAAATGAAAATTATACCCTTTCAATAAAGAAAATGAAAAAACCACAACAATTTGCACCTACTGGATTCGAACTGCAGTCACTAAACATATTAAAAAGGCCATAACCACTAGACTATCATATTTGTTTGGCATTTCCTTCGAAATATATTTTATGAAACGGTAGATCATGATAAAAACCTTGAAAAAAAATCTCCGAGTAATTCCCGGATAACTAATTCGGCCCTAGGCGCTATCCAACAGCACAGGTTATGTCTAGTGAATTCTGAACACATGGTATATGTATATCATGTTCTCACACATGCTTTTTTTCTCTCTCCAGATTACTGTTTTGCATTTTATCTTTAGATATGAAACATAGACAATCTTATATTGTGTTCTCAAATCTAAATTTCTATTATCATTAAAATGCTGTCGAAATAAGTTGCACGATCCACGAGTGAGGTAAAGATAACTATGAAAAAATATAAGAGATAACTTCAAATATATTTACAAATATATAAAAGTAAATTAGAATATAAATGTAAAATTATCAAAAAATATATGATTGGGCCATGAGCAGAGGAAGTAAGACATTATACGTAATAATATGATTAAATATGATTTAAAAACAGATAATTAATTAAAAGAGAAAATGAATAATAACAAAACAAGTGATAAAAACAAAAAAAAAGAAACAAATACAAACCACTTCGGGTGTATGACTGGGTTCAACCCTAGTTCAAACAATGGAAGACCCAAAACACGAAAGTTGACTTTTGACATGGTTTGCGTGACTGTTGTAAAAAATCTTTTTTTGGTTGAATTTATTTTATATTCAGTTGAGAAAAAAAACACATGCTTATTCTATCTCAAATAGACAATGGTAAAAATTTGGTGTCTGTTGTAAATGTGTTATTCATACACGTCAAACATGTGTTATTCAAACACATCAAATACGTGTTTAGATTGATGACTATCCATCCTAATTATGTATTAGTTTGTGGCATGTCGGTTTTGAATATCCATCCTAATTATTTATTAGTTTGTTGCATGTCGGTTTAATGGACCGACCTTAAACATGTATAAAAGACAAATGCCTATGTGTAAGAAATCGATGAACATACTTACTTACCAGTTTCTCTTTCACGTTGTTCCTTCTTCTTACTTCACATTTTTCCAAATTAATTCTCTTACTTAAACACACAACATAATATTAATACAAGTTCCACTTTGTTATCTTCTCGTACGATCACATATAAATTATTATAATAGTTTTTAACACGTTATCAGCACGACTGTCTCTATACTGTCACTCTGCCCAATCACATCCAATCCGTTTCCATATCATAAAGAGGTAACATTTATATTATTTCAATTTCAGGCTAAATTTATATCAATATATATATGAGAAAATTGGGAAAATACCTTAATAAGAGTTTTTATTTTGAAAAATACCTTAGTTTTTTTGGATTTTGAAAACTACACTTTTTCTGAAATGAAATGACCAAATTATCATATAATGGAATTTACAATTAAGTTAAATAAAATAAATTTTAAATTACAAAAGTAGAAAAATTAAAAATTTATTTTGATTTTTTTCATATAAAATGATAAAAGTTCTTTTCTTCTTTATTTTTATAAATATTAATTCCTCTTTTTCTGAACCAAAATATTATTTATAACCTTGATCCATGCATGGTGAATAATTAGATTTTATAATCTTAATATTTTTTCATCACAAAAATTATTTCAAAATTATTGTCAATTTTTTGATGAAGTTAGATTATAAGTGGGATATTAAAGTTTTTTATATAAGCTTCCAAAAATAATTCTGTTTGTTTAGATATAAAATTTAAAATTTAAAATATACTAATCCATTTCAAAATTAATAATTTTAAATAATTAAGATCATTTTTTATACCTGCAACAAAAATAAAATATTAATCTTAACAATATTATTTTCGAATTTTATTTTTAATTTTTAATGATCTAATAATGTTTTGTTTAACTATGGTCAAAATAGTCTTTTAACATATAAAAAGTGTATTTTTCAAAATCCAAAAAAACTGCTGTATTTTTCAAATATTAATTCTTAAATAAGACGTTTTGCAAAATCCCCCTATATATATATATATATGAAATAATGTTATATATCATTTCATTGAATTCATATTAAATTATACGGAGTGAAAAGTTATGCCTCCTCTTTTTATCGAGTGGTAGGTCCTGCCTCCTCGAAACAATATAAACTCGTAATTAAATAATGGTTTAATTGTTTATATAGATATTATGTCAAACTTGGCGAAGCTCGATATTGTTGCCCTCGATATAAGCAGAAATAATTATATGACATGGGCATCTCATGCAAAAATGCATTTGAGATCAAATGGGCATCTCAAAACCATCGATCAGTCGGAACCAACGTCAGATGAGGATAAAGCTAAGGCTATGGTGTTTTTATGCCGTCACCTCCATGATAACTTAAAAAAATGAATACATCACAAAAGAAGATCCTGCAGATCTTTGGCAATCACTCAAAGATAGATTTGATCACCAAAAGTGTGTGATCTTGCCAAAGGCTAAACATGAGTAGTTAAATCTCCGCTTCTTGGATTATAAAAGTGTTGGTGAATATAACTCCGCTCTATTATGAATCACCTCCAGGATGATGTTATGTGGTGAACATGTGAGCGATTATGATATGATTGAAAAACCGCTCTCCACGTTCCATCCTAGAAATGTAATGTTGTAGGAACAGTACCACATAAAAGGATACACTCGCTACTCGGAGTTGATGCAAGTCCTCCTTGTAGAGGAGCAGAGTAATGAACTCGTAATGTTAAACCATCAAATTCATCCTGTTGGTTCGGCTCCATTTCCAGAAGCGAATGTTGTAGCGTCCAGCGATAATAATAATCAATATCAAGGACAAAGATATGGATGCGGCAGAGGTCGTGGTCGTGGTCGTGGACGTGGTGGTGGACATGGATGTGGACAAGGAAGGGGTTTTAATACTGGCAAAAATAAGAGTTTCCAAATCAATGAAGATGGTCGAGCTATAAGAAAGACGATCGAAAAAGCTTGTTACAGATGCGGCCTAAGAGGACATTGGGAACATATATGTCGTATGCCAAAGCATTTTGTCGATCTATATCAAGCATCACAAAAGATCAAGGTTAATAATGAAACAAACTTCATCACAGATGAAGCCGGACCTTCCTCCCATGGCCTAAATGATGACCCTCATCTGGATATCGCTGATTTTATCGTTGGTCTCGGAGAGATCAAAATGCATTTTACTTCACATTATAACAAGAACCAATATTTTATGAATATTATGACACAGAAGATGTCGCAAGCTGAGATACAGGATGGCGATATATGTCTAGCAGATAGTGCTACAACGCACTCTATCTTTAAAGATAGAAGATATTTCTCCTGTCTCAAAATAAAGGACTCCGCCGGTAGCGTGAGTACTATATCCGGCAATGCAAAGATTATAATTGGCTCTGGAAAAGCTAATTTTATAATGCCAAATGAGACAAAATTTAAAATAGACAATGCTCTATATTCCCCAAAGTCTTACAGAAATTTGTTGAGCTTTAAAGATATTCGAAAAAATGGATATCATATAGAGACTATGAATAAGAATGACATTGAGTATCTTTGCATTACAACAGAGAGGAAACATATATTAAAAAGTTGCCAATGTTATCCTCCGGATTATATTGCACAAAGACAAACATGACTGAATCATATATTACAGTAAACCAAAACTTTACTAGTACTTTTAAGGTATGACATGAAAGGCTAGGCCATCCAGGATCAGTTATGATGAGAAGAATTTTGAAAAATTCTAATGGCCACCCATTGAAAGACGAAAAAGTTCTTCAAGTGAGGGCATTTTTGTGTAATGCATGTTCTCAAAGAAAAATCATAACCAGGCCATCACCAGCTAAAATTGGGAATGAATCCCCTGTATTTCTAGAGAGAATACATGGTGATATATGTGGATCGATACATCCACTTTGCGGGCCATTTCGATATTTTATATTATTGATTGACGCATCAAGTACATGGTCACATGTGTGTCTTTTGACAACAAGAAACACGGCTTTCACAAGATTCATTGCCCAAATAATCAGGTTGAGAGTACAGTTCCCTGATTATGCCATAAAGAAAGTGAGACTTGATAATGCTGGTGAATTCACTTTCCAAGCTTTCAATGATTATTATATGGCAATGGGGATCGATGTCGAGTATCCAGTGCCCCATGTGCATGCACAAAATGGTATGGCTGAAAGCTTGATAAAACGGCTGCAATTGATTGCAAGACCACTAATCTTGAGAACAAAGCTCCCAATTTATGTGTGGGGACATGCTATACTGCATGTGGCCGCATTGGTCCAAATTAGATCAAGTGCATGTAATCAATATTCCCCATTACAGTTAGCTTCTGGTCAAGAACCAAATATATCCCATCTCTGTGTTTTTGGGTGTGCGGTTTATGTTTCGATAGCGCCACCGCAGAGAACAAAAATTGGGACACAAAGGAGATTGGGAATATATATTGGATACACATCCCCAAGCATAATAAGATATCTTGAACCACAAACTGGTGATATGTTTACGGCATATTTTGCCGATTGCCATTTTAATGAAGATGAATTTCCTGCATTATGGGGAGGAATTAAGAAATTCTGGCAAGATGTTACATGGTTTTCACCAACTTTAGTACATCTTGACCCTCCTACGAATCAACGTGAACTGAAAGTTCAGAAAATTATACATTTGCAAAGTTTGGCAAATCAACTACCAGATACGTTCACGGATACAAGAAAGGTGACAAAATCGTATATACCCGCTGCGAATGCTCCATCAAGAATTGAAATTACAAAAGTACAAATTGATGGGAGTAAAATAAATGAACCTAGGGTTCAACTGAAAAGGGGAAGATAAAACTCCCCAAAAGAAATAGAAGTTGGGAGAACAAAATAAACTGGTTTAAGAAGAACCACATCATGAGAAATGCCGAGAAGATAATTATGCTCTTGAAAAACCCAACAAAGAGACAAGTCGAGAGAATGATCAAGAAAAAGAAAAGTGTGAGATTTCCATTAATTACGCAAATGGAAGAATCTGGGTTAGAAATGAAATAGAGGATGATGATAGAATATTCTCCTTCTCTGTATCCAAAGAACTTGAAAATGAAAATGATGATCCAGACCCAAGTTCTATATCGGAATGTCAGAAAAGGCTCGACTGGGATAAATGGCAAGAGGCCATAAGAAATGAATTATACTCTCTCAATAAAAGAAACATGTTTGGAAATGTTGTTATTACACCTGAGGATGTAAAACCAGTCGGATACAAATGGGTCTTTACAAGAAAAAGAAATGAGAAAAATGAAGTCACAAGATATAAAGCTAGACTTGTGGCACAAGGATTCTCTCAAAGATCGGGAATTGATTATGATGAAACATATTCCCCGGTAATGGATGCAATCACATTCAGGTACTTGATGAGCTTAACAGCATCTAAAAATTTAGAAATGTACCTTATGGATGTTGTGACTGCATACCTATGCCTATATGGATCACTTGATAGTGACATATATATGAGAATTCCAGAAGGATTTAAAATCCCTGAAAGATAAAAAATTCTGGAAGGATCCAGGAATATTTGTTCAGTCAAATTACAACGATCACTATATGGATTAAAACAATCCGTACGCATGTGGTATAATCGCTTAAGCGAATTTTTTGTTGAAAAAAGTGAAGGGAATGTCCTGAAATCATACTTGTATTTACTCTAGTAGAGTCGTGATGTCGAGATAAGACAATCATATGATATTGGACGGTTATAATGTTTTGCTAGAAACCACTTATAACTTATGAGTTATGAACTCATTACCACTATCATATGATCCTATAGGGTCACACACCTAAGCAAACTGGATAATATAAATTGGGTTTGATCATTAGAGTAATGATCAGGATCAACGTATATGAGATATACGTTAATGTCGTGTTTCTGGGAGGGTGTCGATCAACACTCATATTGGGTGTCGATCGACACCGCATCGGGCCAAAAACGTGTTTTTGGCCCAAGACTTAATTAACTCGGATTCGGTCCATCGGTTGATTAGGTCATCCTCTTTGGTCGTTATATATGTGATATAGCACGATTTTCAGATAATTAGAAGTTTCTGAGCCGTCAGAAAACGCAGAGCAACCCTAAGTCGAATCGTTCGCGAAGGCACTAGCATCCCTGTCGTCCATTTTGTGTGCGTGTGGACTTCTGTAGAGGCGCAGCACTTGAGGCGCTCCCTAATCTCGTTGTACCTGATCATCTTCCGCTGGTTTATCTCCAGGTATCTTCGAGATCTGTTGAGATTCAATTGACACATGATCTGTGGCTTAGGATTTGTTGTTAGGGCTGTTTTAATAAGATTAAAACCTGTACAAATTCCTTCAGTGGTATCAGAGCCTAGTGTTTTTATTGAATCTGAAGCATGTAATTGAATTAGTTGAATTCAAATCGATATATCTGATATATAGGATTGCATGCTAGAGTTTAAAATCGTTTTTGCTCTTGAAATCGTTTGTTCTAGGGTTCATGCGAAACGAGTGTCGATCGACACCGATCGGGTTTTCGCGTGAATGTTTAGGTCAAGATCTAAGATTGTGTTTCCTCAAACCACTGGTGTCGATCGACACCACTCGGTTTATCGCAATTGGTTCAATTGGATTGGACCGGGTAATTGCGATCGGTTCAAGCGATAAATTGGTTATCGTCTTTTTGATCCGCTACGGTTGGTGTCGACCGACACTAATGTAGTGTCGATCGACACCGGTCGATTCTGTGATTGGTTCGATCGGTTTAATCGGTTAAATTGTTCATCGCGATTAAACCGGATCGGAATCTGTCGGTCAACACAAACCAGTTGTGTCGATCGACACTGAGCTGGTGTCGATCGACACTATTTCAGAATCCGCGTTCCTAGCTTGTTCAACTTAAGAAAATTTATAAGTATAAAACAAGTTGAAATATCTAGGATATATAATTGATATAAACTAGATTTAAGGTTCCGTTCCTCAAACCTAATATTAAGCATTTGATATCTTCCCAATCTTATCAACTGTCAAGGCTCGTTTCATTGTGTGATGGGTCTGCTAAAGCAGGGTGTCCGCAATTACATGAGTAAGGTAGGTTGTAATCGTTACTGCGTGACTTAAAAGATTGGTTTGCTTAACTGGGCTATCAAAATAGTTTTGAGATCAGAGATATAGGATTGGATTCGATATAAGATATTAATCCAAGACCAAGAATTGTATATGATATAATTAGCAAAGAGTTGCTTACCTAAATAGCTAAAGTTTGGGCGATGGGCCAAAGCTCACTCAAATTTTTGTGAAATATGGATCTTGGATCATTATATTCAATTGAGGAAAATTGTTTTGAATATAATGTGAGTTTCTTAATTGTTAAGATTTCTCATTTCTTGAACATCGAAACTAAAACTCTCGTTTTTGTGTATTTTCAGCTATGTCTACCTCCACTCACTCCAACACATTCTCACTTCGATGCGTCCTTAAGAAGGACAAGCTTAATGGATCGAACTTCCTTGAATGGTATCAGAACTTGAGAATTGTTCTCAAGCAGGAGAAAAAGGAATATGTCCTTCAGAAGGCTCTCCTTGAGAAACCAAAACCCAATGCCGCACACGCTGAGAAGAATGTTTGGGAGAAGCATTCTAATGATGTGGTCGATGTGAGTTGTATCATGCTGGCTACCATGAACTTGGACTTGCAGAAGCAATATGAGAACGTGGCATCGCCAATTGAGATGATCACTAGCCTGAAAGGTATGTTTCAGGAGCAAGCACGAACTGAGAGATACCAGACGGTTAAATCTCTCATTGAGTGCAAGCTACCAAAGGATGGTCTAGTTAGCCCACATGTCATCAAGATGATGGGTTATATTGATAACCTGGCAAAATTGGATTGTCCCCTTAGCCAAGAGTTGGCTACGGACATCATTCTGCAGTCGTTGCCGTCAAGCTTTGATCAGTTTATCATGAACTATAACATGAACAGCATGACAAAGACTTTGACTGAACTGCATGGCATGCTCAAGACAGCTGAGCCAAACATCAAGAAGGGCACCCCTAATGTACTTTTGGTGCAAGGGGGTAAAAGGTTTAAGAAACCTGCTAAGGGCCAAGGAAAAGCTAAGGCAGTCCAGATTGAGAATCAGGATAAGCCTGAGGCTTCTTCCAAGCCCAAACGCGGCCCTACTGATGCTGATAAATGCCATTACTGCAATAAGTCTGGGCATTGGAAGAGAAATTGCAAAAAGTATCTGAGAGATCTAAAGAACTCTAAGAAGACGTTTGAGACGACTTCTCCAGGTATATATGTTATAGAAGTAAATGTTACTACTTCAGGTTCTAACTATTGGGTATTGGATACCGGCTGTGGCGCTCATATTTGTACTAATATGCAGGGTCTAAGCAACAGTAGAACGCTGGAGAAGGGACAAGTGGACCTGCGCGTTGGGAATGGAGCAAGAGTTGCTGCATTAGCCGTATGAACTTATCATTTGTCTCTGCCGTCAGGCTTGGTTTTAGAATTAAATAATTGGTACTATGTACCTGCTATAAGCAGAAACATCATTTCTATTTCTGTTTTGGATTTAGAAGATTTTCATTTTTCGATTAAAAACAAGTGTTGTTCTTTTGATCGTAATGAAATGTTTTATGGTAGCGCTCCATTAGAGAATGGGCTTTATATTCTTAACCAATCAATGCCTGTCTATAACATAAATACCAAACGGTTAAGAACCAATGACTCGAACCCCACTTTTCTCTGGCATTGTCGTTTGGGCCACATCAATGAGAAAAGGATTCAGAAGCTTCATAATGATGGGCTTTTAGACTCATTTGATTTTGAATCATTTGAGAAGTGTGAATCCTGCTTATTGGGCAAAATGACAAAGGCCCCTTTCAACAAATTTAATGAGAGGGCCGGTGACCTATTGGGCCTTATACATACCGATGTATGTGGTCCAATGAGTGTTAGTGCTAGAGGAAACTTTCAGTACTTCATCACGTTTACTGATGACTTCAGTAGATTTGGTTATGTCTATTTAATGAGACATAAATCGGAATCCTTTGAAAAGTTCAAGGAGTTCCAGAATGAAGTACAAAATCAACTTGGCAAAAATATCAAAGCTCTTCGATCAGATCATGGATGTGAATACTTAAGCCAAGAGTTCAGTGATCATCTGAGTAGTTGTGGAATTGTTTCACAACTCACTCCTCCTGGAACACCTCAGTGGAACGGTGTGTCTGAAAGGAGAAATCGGACTTTATTAGATATGGTTCGATCGATGATGAGTCAAGTAGATCTTCCATTATCCTTCTGGGGATACACTCTAGAAACGTCTGCGTTTACGCTGAACAGAGTTCCATCAAAATCAGTTGAAAAAACGCCATATGAGATGTGGACTGGAAAAGTTCCAAGTTTGTCTTTTCTCAAAATTTGGGGTTGTGAAGCTTATGTCAAGCGGTTGATATCTGATAAGCTTGCACCCAAATCTGATAAGTGCTACTTTGTTGGTTATCCTAAGGAAACCAAGGCTTACTACTTTTACAACCGTTCCGAGAACAAAGTGTTTGTTGCTAAGAACTGTGTTTTTCTTGAGAGAGAATTTCTTTTCAAGAAGAACAGTGGGAGTAAAGTACAACTCGAAGAAATTCGAGAATCAGAGGAGCCTGTTCAACCTGTCGAGGAAGAGCAGCGGCTGGATCTACAAAGAGTTGTAGAGCCCGAGCCTGTGATGCCAGAAGTTCGCAGCTCCGAAAGGATTCGTCATGAGCCCGAGAGATATGAATTTCTTGTGACTAATTGTCATGATCTCTTGATCATTGACAGTGACGAACCTGCGACTTTCGAAGAAGCTATGTTGCGCCCTGACTCTGAAAAGTGGCTTAAGGCCGCTGAATCCGAAATGGGTTCCATGTCACAAAACTAAGTATGGACTTTGGGTGATTTACCTGATGGTGTAAAAGCCATCGAGTGTAAATGGGTCTTCAAGAAGAAGATCGATGTGGATGGAAACGTTCAGATTTACAAAGCTAGGTTGGTGGCGAAAGGTTTCAAACAAATTCAAGATGTTGACTATGATGAAACCTATTCCCCAGTCGCTATGCTCATCATGATTATGAGATTTGGCAAATGGATGTGAAAACAGCTTTCCTTAACGGGGTTCTGGAAGAGGATGTGTACATGACACAATCTCAAGGTTTCATTGATCCTAATGCTGCTAGGAAGGTATGCAAGCTTCATAAATCCATCTATGGATTGAAGCAAGCATCTCGGAGTTGGAACCTTCGTTTTGATGAAGCAGTTAAAAAGTTTAACTTCATCAGGAACGAAGAGGAACCTTGCGTTTACAAGAAGATTAGTGGGAGCGCAGTTGCATTTCTCGTGCTGTATGTAGACGACATACTTCTCATTGGAGATGATATTCCATTACTTCAGTCAGTAAAGGACTGGCTCGGAAGTTGTTTCTCAATGAAAGACATGGGTGAAGCCGCCTATATTCTTGGAATAAGGATCTATAGAGATAGACCAAAAAAGCTGATTGGACTGTGCCAGGACACTTATATCGATAAGGTTCTACACAGGTTCAACATGCATGATTCCAAGAAGGGCTTACTTCCGATGTCTCATGGCATTACTCTCTGCAAGAAGCAGTGTCCTTCGACATCTGCTGAGCGAGAGCGCATGAGTAGGATTCCTTTTGCTTCTGCGGTAGGATCTATTATGTATGCCATGCTTTGTACTCGTCCAGATGTTGCTTGTGCGTTAAGCATGACGAGTCGATACCAGTCGAATCCAGGTGAGAGTCACTGGACTGCCGTCAAGACAATCCTGAAGTATTTGAGAAATACTAAGGATAAGTTCTTAGTGTACGGAGGAAGTGATGAGCTTGTAGTGAGTGGTTATACGGACGCCAGTTTTCAGACAGATAAAGACGATTTCCGATCTCAGTCTGGTTACGTCTTCTGTCTAAATGGAGGTGCAGTTAGTTGGAAGAGTTCCAAGCAGAGCACCGTGGCGGATTCAATGACCGAGGCTGAATACATCGCTGCTTCAGAAGCGGCGAAGGAGGCTGTTTGGATTAGGAAGTTCATTATTGAGCTTGGTGTGATTCCTAGCATTTCTGAGCCTGTGGCATTGTTTTGTGACAACAATGGAGCCATAGCTCAGGCTAAGGAGCCCAGATCACATCAGAAATCCAAACACATTGAGAGGAGATATCATCTGATATGTGATATCATTGAGAGAGGTGATGTCAAGATCAGCAGAGTTCTGACAGACGAGAACATCGCTGACCCGTTGACTAAGCCACTTCCACGACCAAAGCATGAGAGTCATGCAGCTGCTATAGGCATTAGATTCCTTAAGCAGTAATCTTGTTTTTAGTGGGAGTTATTATACTTATGTTTTGATGTTCATGTTAACATACATTTGATTATGTTTTATTTAATGAAATTGTTTTAGTATTATTTAATTGTGTTATTAAATAATAGTCCAAAAGTAATTTATGGCATTCTTATAGATCATCAAATAAGTGATTTGATCATGAAACACTATAAGTGATAGATGACATAAATTATTTGTGTCCATAGTCGATGTTATTAAAATTGGACATTAATAACCGCGTGAGACTAATATGTGAGGTGACTGATGACTAAGTTTCATGGAGTCATTAATATGAGTATTAAAGTCAATCACATAGATATGTGTTAGAGAACACATGATCGGACATGACCCGCTAATGAGAACTCTGCAAGATTGTTATATGAGTGTCATAAGAGTTTCTCATTACGACTATAGAGTATAGTCCTTAGACCTGAGTTCATCATGTCCTCTTACATATGAATTGGTATGCTTTGACTCTGTCAAACATCAGCCGTAACTGGTGACTATAAATGCATTGATTGGGCATATTATGAAGTGTGTAGGGAACAGGGATGAAACAAGATGGATTTTGTCCCTCCCATATAACGGGAGATAGATATCTCTGGGCCTATCAAAGATTTGATACTGGAAATGTGTGGCCGCGCTCAAATGGATTGAATGTCAATCGTTTGTCTTTCATCAGTATTTAAATCGGAGTTCGATAAACATGGTTTGGTTGATTAAGGATGACACGAGTTCTTGCCTTATGCCAGATCGAGATATAGAGACAAAGGGATTATGGGAATAGTTTGATTCCAGTACAAGTGGGAGACTGAAGGGAATGTCTTGAAATCATACTTGTATTTACTCTAGTAGAGTCATGATGTCGAGATAAGACAATCATATGATATTGGACGGTTATAATGTTTTGCTAGAAACCGCTTATAACTTATGAGTTATGAACTCATTACCACTATCATATGATCCTATAGGGTCACACACCTAAGCAAACTGGATAATATAAATTGGGTTTGATCATTAGAGTAATGATCATGATCAACGTATATGAGATATACGTTAATGTCGCGTTTCTGGGAGGGTGTCGATCGACACTCATATTGGGTGTCGATCGACACCACATCGGGCCAAAAACGTGTTTTTTGGCCCAAGACTTAATTAACTTGGATTCGGTCCATCGGTTGATTAGGTCATCCTCTTAGGTCGTTATATATGTGATATAACACGACTTTCAGATAATTAGAAGTTTCTGAGCCGTCAGAAAACGCAGAGCAACCCTAAGGCAAATCGTTCGCGAAGGCACTAGCATCCCTGTCGTCCATTTTGTGTGCGTGTGGACTTCTGTAGAGGCGCATCACTTGATGCGCTCCCTAATCTCGTTGTACCTGATCATCTTCCGCTGCTTTATCTGCATGTATCTTCGAGATCTGTTGAGATTCAATTGACACATGATCTGTGGCTTAGGATTTGTTGTTAGAGCTGTTTTAATAAGATTAAAACCTGTACAAATTCCTTCAAAAAGAATATATCAACAATGCGATATACACTTGCGTATTCATTAAGAAATCCAAGTTGTGACCATTGTTGTTTACGTTGATGACTTGAATATAATTGGAACTCAAAAGGAAGCTGATGATGCAAGAAATGATATGAAAGAAGAGTTTGAAATGAAAGACCTTGGAAAGACAAAGTTCTGTCTCGAGCTTCATATAAAGAATTTCAAAGATGGAATTTTTGTGCATCAATCAAATTACACCAAAAGGGTGTTAAAACGCTTTAATATGGACAAATCGAATCCTTTGAGTACTCTTATGGTCAATAGATCGCTTAACATTGATAAGGATCCGTTTAGACCATGTGAAGATAATGAGGATGTATTAGGGCCTAAAATACCTTATATGAGTGCTATTGGTGCCCTCATGTATCTTGCAAATTGTACAAGGCCAGATATAGCATTTGCTACAAATCTGCTTGCAAGATACAGTTCATGTCCTACACGTACACATTGGACTGGTATAAAGCAAATATTTCATTATCTTCAAGGTACAATTGACTTAGGCTTATTTTATTCTAGAAGTTCTGCTTTTGGTCTAGTTGGATTTGCAGATGCGGGATATTTATCAGACCCGCATAAAGCTCGATCGCAAACCGGATACGTTTTCACAATGGGAGGTACTGCGATCTCGTGGTGCTCTGAGAAGCAGAGCTTGGTTGCCACTTCTTCAAATCATGCGGAAATCACAGCACTCCATGAACCATGTAGAGAATGTGTATGGCTCAGATCAATGACACATCATATACAAGAATCAAGCGGAATATTCACAAAGAATTAGCCAACGAAAATGTTCGAAGACAATGCTGCATGTGTCGCCCAACTTAAGGAAGATTTCATCAAGAGCGACAAAACGAAACATATTCCCCCAAGATTTTTCTCTTACATACGAGAACTTAAGAAGAATCAAGAAGTGGACATCGAGTACATCCGTTCAAGTGACAATGCAGTCGATTTATTCACCAAAGCGCTTCCGTCTACTACATTAAAAAAAACACGTTGAAGGTATCGGAATGCGTCATCTAAAGGACTTATAGATGTCCTTTTCTAGGGGGAGCGTTACTGCACTCTTTTTTCCTTGTTATGGTTTTTTATCCCAAATGAGTTTTTCTATAATAAGGCTTTTAACGAGGCAGTACACGATATAATAATAGAGATGGATAATCAAGGGGGAATGTGGTAAGTGTGTTATTCACACATGTAAAACATGTGTTATTCAAACACATCAAATACGTGTTTAGATTGATGACTATCCATCCTAATTATTTATTAGTTTGTGGCATGTCGATTTTGACTAACCATCCTAATTATTTATTAGTTTGTTGCATGTCGGTTTAATGGACCGACCTTAAACATGTATAAAAGGCAGATGACTATGTGTAAGAAATCGATGAACATACTTACTTACCACTTTCTCTCTCACGTTCCATCTTCTTGCTTCACCTTTTTCCAAATGAATTCTCTTAGTTAAACACACAGCATAATATTAATACTAAGTTCCACTTTGTTATCTCGTACGATTAGATATAAATTATTATAATAGTTGTTAACAGTGTGCTGCACTAGTTTTTTTTCTTTTTTTCCTCACTGCTTCTTTTAGTGCCCTTGCTATGAAAGCAATTTTGGATTTCTTCCTTTCCGCCGGAGGGATGGGTGAAATTGAACACTGATGGAGCAGTTCGCGGGAATTCAGAATTAGCTGCTGCTGGAGGTGTTTTGCGAGACGCTGGGGGAAACTGGTGTGTAGGTTTCTCTCTTAATATTGGTATGTGTTCGGTGCCCCTTGCAGAGTTATGGGGGGTGTATTATGGCCTCGTAATCGCGTGGGAAAGACGAGCGACGAGGGTAGAGCTGGAGACTGACTCGAAGACGGTTGTGGAGTTCTTAACGACAGAGATTAATCATTCTCATCCTCTGTCATTCCTGGTGCGTTTGTGCCATGGCTTTTTATCTCGGGACTGGATAGTCCGTATTTCTCATGTTTATCGGGAAGCTAATCGTCTTGCAGACGGATTAGCTAACCATGCCTTTTCTTTACCTTTGGGTTTTCATCTTTTTGATTTGATTCCTGCTATTATTGAACCTTTGTGGAAAGAGGACTTTGAGGGCCTAGCAATGGCTAGACGAATCCATTTGTAATTTTGATTTTTAAAATTTAATAAAACATCGGGGGCACTAACCCGGCCATTCACCAAAAAAAAATTTTGGATTTCTTCCAATGACAATTACACAAAGGCATACCGTCTTGACTCTTGAGCATATCAGAGAGTGTTTGCAAAACGCCAAAATATTGTTTCAAGACTTCCACGTGTATTTTGTTTATTCTGTTTTTATTTATTTTGTCTTTATACGTATACAATGCAGGAAAATAGCTCAAATCAAACATGTAGAACAAATCTATTGGATACTATAGGCCTAGATGCATAAATGTAGAATTATCGAAAATAAATGTTATTAGAATTCGATTCATAATCATGAAAATTGTAAGATTTTAATTAACAGACCGGACCAAACCATGTGCGATTATTTCCCGAAAGGGACACGGTTAGGAAAAAAAAACCTCAAACTCAAGCGAGTCACCGAACAAAAAAAAGCTTTCGCAACACAACACATTTCCCGTAGATGCGCGACTTCTGATCATCTCTTAGCTCTCGCTTCTAGGGTTTCACAAGCCTCAGCTCTACAGATTATTATCATTCCTTCAACCTCTCAAATCATATAAACCAAACTCCACTTCCTAAAATCGATCCAAGACGAAACTCATAGCTTGAATTTCGGGGAAAATGGACGGAGAAGAGCTCACCGAGCAGGAAACTGCTCTTTACGACAGGCAGATTAGGGTTTGGGGCGCTGGTGCTCAAAGAAGGTAACTTTACATTGACTGTAACTTCTATGTATTGTTATTGATTCGCTATGAATCAAGTAAACTCTTTCTTGTTTGTGTAAACTCTTTCTTGTTCCGAATCTCTTTGTTCGAGAAGATTCGTTCTTTTCTCTCTCTTTCTGGGTTATTAAGTTAACTTGTTAAGGTTAGCAGTTCAAATTTGATTAGGGTTTCTGATATTTCTTGTTCGGATGTTCAGCAAAGAGGCCAAGAAGTATCAAAGATATAACCTTTTTATAACAATTTGGGTATCAATAGACTTGTGTTGAGATTCTAAGATGTTGATATGAGTTTTTGAATTTTTGTGGAGCATATTGTTACTGCGAGAGCTTGATTCCATTTAATGAAATGTGAGGTTTGTTTCTTTTTGCTTGTAGATTGAGCAAATCTCATGTATTGGTATCTGGAATAAAGGGGACTGTTGCTGAGGTTGGTGTTCACTTCGCTACTATCTTTCGTCTTCATTGTCTGCTTAAAGTGAATCTCTGCTGCAGCAGAGTGTAGCATCTTACTTGTTTTTTTTTTTTTTCCGTTTGGTGGGCAGTTTTGCAAGAACATTGTGTTGGCAGGAGTTGGTAGTGTGACTCTATTGGATGATAGGTTGGCGACAGCTGAAGCTCTCAATGCAAACTTCTTGATTCTTCCGGATGAAACTGCTTATGTGGGCAAAACCGTAGCCGGGATATGTTGTGATTCGCTTAAGGAATTTAACCCCATGGTCCATGTCTCAATAGAAAAAGGTTTCTCAATTCTCACAGTTGTAACCCTTTTTTTCTTCCTTCATTTCTGTCTAATTTCTTAGAGAAAGTAAGAAATGATGGTAATAACGTTGAGTCTGTGTCTTCAAATCTCAGGTGACTTGTCAACACTCGGCGTTGATTTCTTTAACAAGTTTGATGTTGTGGTAATCGGTTACAGTTCCCGTGCTACTAAGGTACTGATTACTTTCCTTTTGTTTAGTTTTTTCCACTTACTTTCGTCTTTGGTTGCCTTGTGATATCCCTTACAAGAAACGTGTTTTGTTATACAGAAAGCAGTAAATGAGAAATGCAGGAAGCTAGCGAAACGTGTGGCGTTCTATACAGTCGATTGTAGAGGCTCATGTGGGGAGATATTTGTTGACCTTCAGGATTATAAGTACACAAAGGTACTTTTATCTCGTTTTACTCTTTCCATGGTTTTATATGGCTTATAATGTGTTACCTCTGTAAACATTTCTCTTTCTATTGTCAAAACTTTCCTGCTACAGAAAAAGATTGATGAAACAGTAGAATGTGAGCTAACATTTCCGAGTTTTGAGGTACGTATACACTCGAGTTCTTTGTCTGACTAGAACATACAGTTGCGTAGGAAGTAAAGTAATAGAAAGCTTAATCTATTGGCTACTGTTTTTTCCTCCAGGAGGCAGTTTCAGTACCATGGAAACCGATTCCAAGGAGAACTGCAAAGCTCTACTTTGCAATGAGAGGTCTGTGGCTATAACAACTAAGCATTGAAAGCTTGGTTACTTCTTACGTAACTAAACCGGTTTCTGTGATAATTCTTGCAGTGATTGAACTTTTTGAGGAAACCGAAGGTCGCAAACCTGGAGAATGTTCGCTGTCTGATCTTCCAAGAGTCTTGAAACTCAGAAGGGAACTCTGTGAGAGAAACGTAAATTTCTTTAACCCTTGTTTCTATCCTTTGTAAACAATAACAACAAAGAACAATCTGTATCACTCAACTTTGAATCCGTATGTTGCAACAGTCGGTTAGCGAAAATCTTATACCAGACAGCCTCTTGGAGAGACTCGTCTCTGGTTACTTAGAGTTCCCACCAGCTTGTGCCATCATTGGAGGGATTCTAGGACAGGTTCTCCATCTTTACACGTCCTTGAACATTTGAACTTATCGAGTTTTGTTGGTTATATAGTTATCACTTGACAAGAAAGTTTTATTTGCACGCACAGGAGGTGATAAAAGCGATATCAGGCAAAGGAGAGCCGTTGAAGAACTTCTTCTACTTTGATGCAGAGGATGGTAAAGGTGTAATCGAAGACATATCCATGCCTTGAACTGTAAGCAGTGATGTAACCAAAACCAGCTATTAATCACTATATCATTCCAATGTATGTCAAGACTTAAGGAGTTGGTTCTGAATTTGGTTCGGTTATCGGTTTTTTTTGGCTTAGTTTAGAAGTTGTTTCTTGGTCAGTGGCGTCTCTGTAACTAAAAGCAACTTTGAAAGCCTCAAGAGTTTACAACTCAAAAAGTATCCACATGTTTTGGGTTTATGGAAAACCGAAACCTAAACCGGATTAGTCTATATCGTTAATGCTTCTTTCCGTTCACATCTTGTTCGTACCAAGCCAATGGAGTTGGAATTGCAAACCAAAATCTTGCACAAAACCGAGTTGAATTTCTATTGGTTACGTGAGATGAGTGAGGACAAATGTTGAACATCGTAAAAGATACCAAACTATGATTTGGAGATCCTTTTAGTTTTTTCCGCCTTTAAATTCTTAAATATTGATTCTAAGAGAGTGACATCTAAACAGAAGAAAACTCTTAAAGTCTATAAAATTATAATTAGCCTCTAGTGAAGGAGAAACACAAGGTCAAGGATATGGCTTTGATCAACAAGATCCTTAACATGGTTCTTCCCGTCGTCACGGTTTCGTTTCTTCTAGTGTTCATGCCATTTTCAATATTCTTTAAGCTCTTTGGCTTCATAAGGAGCAAAGAGTCCGAGAAAGTCAACGGAAAAGTCGTCATCATCACAGGATCTTCCTCAGGAATTGGTGAGGTTAGTGAGATCAGAAGCTTTGGCCAATGGTTAAAACGACTTCTTTTTTTATTGACGGCAAAATTCTATTGTTTTGAGTTGGAAATCTAAATTAAATGCCTAAAAAATGGTAAAAGACATGTTTGATATTATTTATGATGCAAGTAGTTAAGTTATGGTAGCATAGTTATTACATGAATAAAATCAGAGGAATTTGATATACGTCTAAAAAATTACCATTTCAAAAAAGAAAGTATTAAAAAAAGATTCCAGTCCTTTTTTCCTACAAAAACTGAATTAATTTTCTTAAAAAATATTTTTCTCTACAATATATGAGAGGAATAAATAAAACAAAATTATTTCTCTAAGTATCACTCCTATTCAGCTAATCACTATTCTACCCAAAAAAAAAAATACTTTAGTAATAACCATTTGCACTTTTAATGTTGAAGCACCTTGCGTATGAGTACGCGCGTAGAGGAGCATATTTAACATTAGTAGCTCGGAGAGAAGATCGTCTCCGGTTGGTGGCTGATCGGTGCCGGAAGCTTGGATCACCTGACGTTGCCGTGGTTCGTGGTGATGTCTCAGTCATTGAAGACTGTAAACGTTTTGTTGAAGAAACCATCTCTCGTTTTGGAAGACGTGAGTTAATTCAGCAATTCGAACAATTAATTTCGTTTTTTATTTTTCTTTGAAGAATAAAATAAATCATAACAAAATTCTTAATCACTTGTGGGTGGTAGTGGATCACCTGGTGAACAATGCTGGGATTGCCGAGGCCAAATTTTTCGAAGACTACTCACAAATTTCAGATGTTCTTCCCATTCTGGTATATAAGTTAAAATATTTAAATATAGAAAATCAGTTATGTAATGAATTAGATATGTTTATGGAAAAATAAATTTATAATTTTTTAAAATTTCAGTTTATTTAGTTTTAACTGTTTAGATTAAAATTTACAAAATTTTATAAGCAACTAAACATAATTATGGTTTTCGGTTTAAAATTTAAAAAAAAAACTGAAAGCAGAAAGTATATAAATCGAAACACACCAGAATAGATATGGTATCAATATGATAACCATTTTTTATTAACTGAAAAACCGAAATCCAAAAAAATCGAACCGAAACGGGATCAAAATCAGAATTGTACACCTAAATGTAGTAGAAAGATTTATGTGTGAATTTTAGATTAAGTTTATTGTTACTTAATTCTTTTCTACAATTGGTCTAATCACATCTTAAAATTTATGAAAGACACATAGGTCTGTTCATTATATAATCTATAAAAAAACCCCAATGAACTTTTTTAACATCCGAGGGTTCCAACATTGTCAATAACAATTTTGCAGAATACTAATTTTTGGGGACCGGTTTACGCGACACATTTCGCTATACCGCATTTAAAGAAAACGAAAGGAAAGATTGTAGCGGTCGCATCGCCTGCTGGTTGGTCCGGAGTGCCAAGGATGAGCATATATGCTGTAAACTACCTTTTCCTCCTGTTGTTCTTTTTTTGGTTCATTTATATGATCTGTGACACAATGTAACATTTGGTTCAGGCAAGCAAAGCAGCTATGATAAACTTCTACGAGACTCTTAGGATCGAGCTTGGTCCAGAAATTGGTGTGACAATCGTGTTTCCGGGTCTAATCGAAAACGGAAATACCAATCCGGATCTTTTGGCTGAGGTATTTACTAATCATCATATATCATTCTTGTGTGTGTCCCATCTTTATGACTTTGGTCTCATTGCAGAAACAAGACTGGTCGCAACTTGTGGCTATTGAGTCAGCAGCGGAATGCGCCAAACCGATTGTTAATGGAATCTGCAAGGGGAAAACATTTGTGGCAGAGCCGTCGTGGGTTCGAGTTCTCTTCTGGCTTAGTAATCTTTGCCCTGAGCTTCTAATCTCTAAGCCTAAAAGGAACTGACCACTTGCATTGTAAAAACAAAGAAATAAATATGATCTTAATCAAGATCTAAGATATGGTGGACTTACCAGTCAGTTTTTCGGTTCAGTTAAACTATTTCATGTTTAAAAGAAGTGCAACATTGTCGATGTTGGTAACAAAGATCAAGCCAAAAGCAATATCAAAGAAAACGTGGAGATGAAGTAACTACAGCTTAAATAACCTCTCACATGACTCAGCTCAGCAGGACCATAAGGAGTGGCTGGCCATTTTACTTCCAGCTCATAGAGTAAAACATGAGTCCTATGTCGTGTATCAAATACTTTAACGGCCCGTTTAATACATTTGCAAATGTTCAAAGAGGCAACTACGAGGAAACAAGCAAAAAGATTTAATCGTGTTCATGTATTGCTAAGTACTTCATTAAGAGACCGACAAAAAAATAAGAAAAGAAACACTTTGTTCTAAGCATTGTGAAATTTGTGATTCGGTTTGTTCTTTTACGAGTCCTTCAGTACAAATTTTGTTGGTCTGGATGGATTCTATTCGGTCGTTATATGCTAATATGCATGTTTGGTATTACACGGTTCACTTATTCTTATAAAACACAAACAAACAGTAACATACTAACATATACATTGTCACAAGTCCATACACAAAATAAGCCTCTACTGTGATATACTTATAGACCTCGCTCTATTCCGACTTGATCTCCGGCGTTCTGATAGACTCGGGGTAAAGAGCACCACGTACACCAGGAATGTCCAAGATCTTCTTGTTGAGTGCGTTTTCCTCGGACGTACCATGTCCGCTCAGGAACAGTAACCGGCAACCCCACTCAATCACTTCCGGACAAAACACTTTCCAAAGGTAAGTCGCCTTAAACCAGGACGGTTCGGTTACGTATCTCTGTTTACGGCACACGCCGTTCACTATTCCCTTAGCACAACCTGACACCGATGCAACCGGAAACGCTCCTATTTGAACCTGATTTTGCAAACGAACATTCTATAACGGACACAACACAACAGTATTCAACAATGTACATGTAAGTTTAAGGAGTTAGCTTTGACTTACATCTCTGATGTCTTGGTTGACTATTAACTCGCCTTCACCGGAGAAGTACTTGCCTTGTGTGAGTTCGGATTCGATGTAACCGGGTGTGACGATTGTAATGTGTACATCGTTGCCAAGCTCAATCCTCAACGTCTCGAAGAAGTTCAGCAAAGCTGCTTTGCTTGCCTAAAGTAACATAGTCATGTAACAATAACTCACTATTAAAGTCGGTCTAACGACGTACTTTACTAAGAGAAGTAAGTACATATAATGACTTACATTGTAAAAGCTCATCCTTGGGGCGGTTAGCCACGCGGCAGAGGACGACATAGCCACAATCTTACCATTGCTTTGTCGAAGGTAAGGAAGCGCAGCACGAGTTGTATAAACCGATCCCCAGAAGTTAGTGTCCTAACAAATATCAAAACAGAATTATTACAAAGACGTTGGCCATGACTAAAGAGTTGATTAATTGGTCTTATTAAGATTACCATAAGCGCTCTTGTCCTAGTTATTTCTTCAATGTTTTCAAACATCGAAATTTGCATTATTCCAGCGTTGTTAACAAGATGATCCACTGCAAAGTTAAATCAAGTCAACAACAGAACATAAAACTCGTGAATGGTAACTCAAAAGGTACGGTTTTGACCACGAACGAAACTAGTCAGCCTGGTGAGGTTTTGTGACTTACATCTACCAAAACGAGAGATGGTCTCATCGACAATTCGTCTACAATCATCAGGTTTGGAGACATCAGCATGAACGGTGAAAACGTTGGGGGATCCAACTTCACGAGCAATCTCTGCCACTTCCTCTAGACGGTTCTTCCTTCGGGCGGTCAGAGCCAAACATGCACCTTTACTTGCGTACTCATATGCCAATTGCTGATAATAATAATAACACAAACACTAAAATGAAATATATTCCGTTCTTTAGGTTTACAACTTTAGAATAAAGGCATTATAACCAAACCTCGCCGATCCCGGAGGAAGCACCAGTGATAAGAACCACTTTTCCATAAAGATTTTCCGAGAAAATGGTCGAGAAGATAGACTGCAAGAACTTGAAGAAGTAAAAAGGGGGCAAGAAGAAGCAAAGACCAAAGAAAGAGAAGAAAGGTGCAGTTAGATTGAGGAAATCGTTTATCAGTTCCATCGTCGATTAAAACACAATGCACGTAATGATATTGACTCTCCTCTATCATTTGCTTCTGCGTAGTATATAAATACAATTAATAAAAATTTAAATTGGACTTTGGCGAAAACGGTGATGAGACGAAAAGAGAAGACACGAAGATCAGGTGGTGTAGAGTGGCAACATTGCATGGCAACGACACGACACGTTGTCTTAAGATGTGGAGAACGCACGTCGAACACTCGTACTCGTTGTTTACTTTATCTTCTTAACATCTTTACTTGATAAGATCAATCTTCATTCCACCAAGTGATATTGTCGTTTTTCGTAATGCATAATAAGGTACTAGAAGTTCTGTGGGCAGATTAAATTTTGATTTGAAAACAAATACATTTCTACGTACACTATATATATTGATATAGTTTACTACTAAAATTATAATTCTTGAAATATTTTATATTAATATATAAAATTAACAAGTTAAAGACAATATTATAATATAATAATATAAAACTTGTTTTTTTTTTATAGATGAAAAGTTGAAGATGTTAATGAAAATGGTGAAATTACAAATGTTCTTTTGTCCTCTAAAAATATTATACATAATTTTTTCTTTTTATTAGGACTGTAATTTTATTTTTGAAAAATACAATATTTAAAGAGAAGAATTGTTTTCTAGTTAGAAAAAACTACGTTTTTATTTTTAAAAGAAAATTTTCATAACTTTTTTGATATCAAATATTAAGATTATAAATTTAGAATTAAAGATCTGTAAATGATTCTGTTACACAACTAATTATAAAGGCTAAATTAGAAGATATTCGAATATTCATGACTCATATTTCCAATTACATATGCAGTCGCCAAATTTTACGATTAATTAACAATTTAGTTGCATTACATTTGTGACTAACAAAACGCAGGCGCAGATTAGTTGCAAATTTACGAGTGAGTATTGTGGTTCTATATTTGTCTCTTTGTTGTGGCTAAATAACAACTAATAACGAGTCGATAAACTGTAGTCACAAAACAGTCGCAAATTAGCAACTAAGTTACGATTTGGTGGATTGTTAAATTGTCGGTTGTTAATGGAAAATGAAAAATATGTTATGCTTTTTAGTTGGTATGTACCTGTTTTTTCGACTATTACATGTAGTCGCAAAATGTAGTCGCTAAAATGTGTCTATATAACTCACACGATCCTTCTTCTCAGTCTTCATAAATCCTTAGAAATCACCTATACTATAAACAAAGAGTTCCAAAAAAATATTTCCTATAAAAAAATATCGGGAAACTACAATTATACTAATAGTCGAGAGTGGATGTATAAAAAGTTTGATGAAACGATGGGAATTTTTTAGGTAGAGCTCATTTGGGGGTGAATCTAGTCATGACGTTGCCAATAGCCAGACTCTTACTCAGAGCAAAGACATTAAGTTTCATTATCCTTTTAATGTTTGCAAGTTCAACAAATTTATACCGGGAAGTACGATTTAGAAGCATTTATACAACAACATATTTAAATTAGATTATTATATTTGGTATATACATGGAGAAGAATTTGATATGGGTTTACAAACGACATAACTCGTTTGTAAACCCATATCAAATTCTTCTCCATGCATATACCAAATATAATACACGTCATATCAACATAACTCGTTTGTAAATCCATATCAGATTCTTCTCCATGCATATACCAAATATAATGATCAGGTATAAATCTATTCTTATATAAATGCTTCCATATCTTACTTCCCGGTATAAATTTGTCGTTCTTGCAAACCTACAAAAACAGTGAAACTTACCGTCATTGCTCTGTGTAAGAGTCTAGCTATTTGCAAACATCATGAATTGATCCACCCCCACAATGAACTCTGCCAAAAATTTATGTCGCTTCATCGAACATGTTATACGTCTACTCTCGAACGTTAGTATAATTGTAATTTCCCGACATTTTCTTTTGGGAATATGATTTTTTAATTTTTATGTTTACTTAGGTGAGGAATTTCGAAAGAACTACGAGGATTAAGGAGAAGGAATGTGTGAGTTATATTGACATATTTTAGTGACTACATTTTGTGACTACAGGTAATAGTCGCAAAAACAGGCACGTACCAACCAAAAAGCATTACACGTTTTTCATTTCTTACTAACGACCGACAACTTAGCAACCTTCGATTTTTTCGCAACTTGGTCGCTATTTTACAACTGTTTTGCGACTACTACAGTGTGTCGATTCATTATTAGTCGCAACATATTGACTAATATACGAGCCCAATACTCAGTCGCAAATTCGCGACTAATCGGTGTCTATATTTAGTTAGTCACAAATGTGACGTAATTGAATCGTTAAATAGTTACAAAATTTGGCGATTATATATTGTCGCAACTTTTAGTCACGATCCAGATATCTTCTAGTCTATATAGCCTTTAGTTTGTATGATTTCTTCTTTAGCACTTGAGATTTTCTGTTTGCCATCAGAATGTTTCTTCCTTCTTCTTATTCTTTTGTTCAAGACACAAAGCTCCACATTAAAAGAAGGGGAACACTAAACCACAGCAATACGGAGGCCACTCCGAAACAAATGCCATTTTTCTACTTTTGCTAAAAGGCTTCCGATGTTCAGAAAACTTACTCAGATCATCATCTTAATTAAGATCTGAAAGTAAATGAAGATTTTTTTCAATATATAATAAAGAGCTGCAGAGGAAAGTATGTAGCTACATCGACATTCAAAGAATCATGAGATTTGAAAACAAGAAACTATCGAACATTAGATGAAACATTTTAGAAGCGAGTGACAAGTACCTGAAAGTGTGTCAGGTTAGTTATCACCAAAAAATTTAGATGATTTCAGGCCGTGCGTAAGTTCTAAAGTAAATTAACAATGTCCTCCGTTACCAAAGAAAACGGGGAGGAAATCGCACACGCACAACAAATCTAAAAGATTGGTAAAATATAAAAATTCAAGAGATTCCTCTTCGCTAAACTAATTCATTATCCCTTACGGAGGAACTAAGAGCATGTTCAACCCAGATTTAACTGGGTTTTTAACATGGTTCTTATCTTTTTTTGTTTTTCCGACAAATCTGATACTACATTATAAATTTTGAGCAACAGTGTCAGAATTACAAGATGCTAACAACCAATCAGGAAAAACAGAAGAATTGTAACAGAAATTTGGAAAAGTACATTGATATGAGGCTAAAAGATGGGCTGGCACATTTGCGTGTCGGGAACAAATTGAAACCGAATGGCATAAAATCTCGACCGTAGAAGAAGGATGTCTTGGCAAATAGGATGTATACTCCAGACCGAAGATTGACCATATAAAACGCGTATAAAGACTTGACAGTCTCCCTCAAAAATTACCTTTTGAAAACCCAGAAATCGTGAGTATAGAATTGCATGGTAGAGAGCCTTCGCTTCGGCCAACAAGGCTGAATAAGCATGACCAAGAGGGGAAGAAGCCCAGTAGATACAGGTACCGTTGTGATCACGAAAACAGATTCCTGCTGATGCATTGTTTGAAATGGGATTATAACCCGCATCAAAATTGCATTTGATGATTCCAGGAGGTGGAGGAAGCCACAAAGCGAGAGGTGATGGTGGAGAAGGCTAAGCTGGGGATTCATTTATTTGAGAGGCGGACAACCAAAGCTGAACATCTGCGAGTGCCAATTGATAGTCTAAGACATGATCAGGAGAACGTTGGTTAAAAATGAGACTGTTTCCTGATTTCCAAATGCGCCAAAGAATCCAAAAAGGAAAGAGATGATGTTCACTCGACAGTTGACCAGTATAAGTCAAGAGACCTGCAACGTTTACTCGACGAGAATACGAACAAAGAAAAAAAGGTGATTGATACTTTCTTCCATTAATCCACAACGAGAGCAAGTAGCATCAATACTGATTCCACGTGATCTAAGGCGAATAGTAGTAGGTGAGCTCTTGATAAAAGGCGCCAAAGGAAGTGACGAAGTTTCGGAACAACTGGTAGATGCCAAATTTGATGTTTCAAAAGGAAATCACCATGAGCAAAAGGTGAGGTGTTTGCAACTGGATCCAAAGACATTTCTAAGAAATATCCGGAGCGTACAGAGTAATGACCATGAGGAGTAAAAGGCCAGAACGGCTTATCCCGAGATATGTATTGGGGAAGATGAATGGATTTCACCGAAGCCTGCTCTTGAGGTTGAATATACTGCTGAATTGCATCATCATTCCATGATCTGAAAGAGCCTTCTGAGACAATTAGATCTGCCACCTTAAGCAATGGGGGTGATAAAGCAGAACTTGAAGCCGGGCAGGGAGGAGAAAGAGGAATCCAGTTATCTGAATAAACATTTACATGTTCCTCAGACCCATTATTGTAGCTAATTCCTTGTTTTAAGAGGTTTATACCATGAAGAATTGACTTCCAGCCATATGATTGACGACTTTGAGAGGTTGCCTGAAGAACTGAGGTTGCCCGATAGCATTTTGCTTTGAATAAACGGGACAACAAAGAGTTAGGGTGTTGTAAAAGACGCCAGGCCCGGAATGAAAGTTTAGCGCATCATTAAACTTTTCCAGATCTTTAAAACCAAGACCACCATCTTTTTTATGTTGTTGGAGTTTAGACCAAGCAACCCAAGGGATACCACGCGTGTCTAGTCTTTGCACACCAAAACTGTCTTAAGATTGAAGTTATTTCTGGCACTACTTGTCCAGGTATCTTAAAACAGGACATGGAGTATACAGGCATGGAGATGGCTACGGATTAAAGCAAGACTTCCTTACCAGCCAGTGAGAGGAATTTAGACTTCCATGAGGAAGTACGTGCTTTAACCTTGTCAACGATGTTGTTAAACATATCAGATTTCTTCCGACCAAACTACTCTGGTAATCCCCAGTATCTTCCACCGCTGCCATGGTTCTGAATACCGAGGGTCTGTTTAAGACGCTCCTAAAGCTGACCATTAATTCGTGATCCAAAAGTGATAGTTGAGTTAGACTGATTGATCTTTTGTCCAGAGCGGAACTCATAGAGATCGAAGATAGTCTTTAAATTTCGGCAATTCCGTTCATTTGCTTGTATGAAGAAAAAAGAATGGAACACCATTTCCCACTTTGATGCCCTTTAGAAGACCCTTCCTCGTATTTAAACCCATCAAGTGACTTAACACGTCAGCGCACAAGATGAATAAGTACGGTGAAAGAGGGCCACCTTGACGAAAGCCACGTCCTGGAGTAATGTGTCCATGCGGGTGACCATTAATGAGCACCGAATATGTAACCTCGTAACCGTAGACATAATCCGACGAATCCAAACAGTAGAGAAACCAAAAGCACAGAGGGTTCGTTCCAGGAAAGACCATTCCACCCAATCATAAGCTTTGGTGATATCCGTCTTCACCGCCATATAAGTTTGTGATACTCGTTTACGAGACTTAAGGGAGTGCATCAGCTCATTAGCAATTAACACATTATCTGAGGCCATTCTGCCCGGAATGAAAGCGGCTTGAGACTCCGAGACAATGGAGTTAAGTAGGCCTTTGAGACGTTGAACCAGTAGCTTAGAGATGGTCTTGTATATCACGTTACACAATCCTATAGGACGGTAGTCGGACAGGGTGGTAGGAGTAGTGATCTTAGGAATCATACATTTATTTATATGGTTAATCTCTGACAGCATTATACCGGAAGAGAAGAAAAGCCTAACCTCCTAGCAAATGCTTGGACCGATAATATCCCAGCATTGATGATAGAAACGCGTAGTAAAACCATCCGGGCCTGGTCCTTTGTCTGCTCCTATTGAACTGACCCCTTGGAGGATTTCATTGTCAGAGAATTCCTTTGTAAGTTCATCGTTCATAGATGGGGTCATTCTAGGAGTGAAATTTTCAAAAATTTCCTCTCTTACAGGATGACCACTAGAAGCATAAACTGACGTAAAAATACTTTGTGCATGCTGTCCAATCTGACGATCACCATGGAACACAGAACCATCGGAATCCTGAATGGATAGGATATAATTCGATGCGTAGCGTTCCTTTGTGCAAGCGTGATAAAATTTTGAATTACGGTCACCATGAATCATCCATGGGTTACGACTCTTTTGATGCAAATAATCGTCTTCTGCTTTATATGTCAGGCCAATCTGATGGCCTACGAAGGGGACTTGACTACGAAGAGAAGGATTTGTTAAACCCAAGTCGAGATCCTCTTGTAAATCAGAGAAGCGCAGAGAGGAGTTTGTGTTGGAGATAGAACAGCACTGTGACATAGAACGACGACACTCATGTAGCTGATCCACAATTGTAGATGTCGGACCAATAGATGGAGAATGCCAACCTCGATCAACATAGTTCTTAAAGTCTAGGAGTTCCAATAAATGTTTGTCAAACCTGAAATGATGTCGACGGTGAGAGTTCTGGTAGTCCAGCTTCAGAATAACCGGTCTATGGTCAGAGCCACAAAAGCCGAGGAACTTAGCTTCTGCTGCCGGGAAAGATGCTTGAAGTGCCAGATTTACTGCCACTCTGTCAAGGCATTCCTCATTCGTGTGATTATGACGCTCACTAATCCAAGAGAAACGGTTTCCCGAGTACCATAAATCGGAGAGATCACACGAGGTGTAAATAGATTGGAGGCCCCTGAAGGTCCAAGAATCACGCAAAGGGCCACCTTTCATCTCGGAATTTGAAAGAAAATCATTAAACTCACCCACCAGAGCCCAAGCTCCTTGACGTCGAGAGCCAATCTCAATCAAACGATCCCGTAAGAGATGTCTATGTTGTTGGACCGGATGACCATAAATGCAGGACAAGTAAAAAGACATTCCATTATAATCAACAGATACATTGATAAGCCTTACATCAGCAGAAACAGGAGAAACTGAAACAGAGCGCTTCCAGAAAAGGGAAAGTCCACCACTTCTACCAAGAGGAGGAATACTAAGTACATTAGGATAACTTAAAGATAAAGCTAGATTTTTTAGCATAACGGGACTGTTCATCATTTCCACTAGGATGACAATCTCAGGAGAGAATTTCCGGATGATTTCCTTCAGTAGTGGTATAGTAGATCCCCTAACAGTTCCATGAGAAGATCTTCATGGAAACATTGGGGGTACCGGGCCCCCCGCGCCTCTGTCTATTGGTTGGTAACCCGAGCAGGAGTCCTGAGATTCCACAGATCGTTCTCTTTTCCTGACCGGAGATGGAAGGTCATTATCAGCCTCTGCATTAGTAATGACAATTCCTGTGGTGTTTCTCTTCCGCTTAAGAGCCGGATCCAAAACAATTGGTGGCATCACACGCTTGACAGCAATAGCTTTTCCTTTGAGAGTACGCAGAATACGAAAGCGTTCATCCTCGGTAGCAGAACGAGGGGAGTGATTGTTGTTGGTAGCAGTCATGGAGGGGTCCTCTTCGGGAAGAGAGGAGTCTTCAGCACTCAGTACCGGAATGGGAGAACAGACACGTGAAGTGTTTACCTTGTTTAAAAACAGGACCAGAATCATCGTTGTGGTCAGCACCATCATCTGCATCAAAATCATCATCAAACCCATCTTCATCACCTTCAATATGGAGAAGGCAATACTTCTTCTCGTGCGAGAGTAAACCGCAGCATTGACAGAAGTTTCGAAGCCGTTCGAACTTGAACATGAGGATCATATTCTCGCCCGCAGTGAATTGGAAATTCCGTTTAAACAGCAGGGGGTTGTCCACGTTCCAGAGAAGCTGAACTCTGAAAAAATCAACACGAGAATAGCTCTCATCAAAATCCATGTCAAAGACAGGAGCGAGTTGGGCTGTAATAAAATCCACTATATATCCTGAGAGAGTAGCTGGAGTTGTATCCCACGAATCTGAACCCAAAATCGAATGATTTTTATGGCTCCCGCAAAGGGGAAAATGGGGAAAAACAACCTGAACTATTTTGTTCGGGGATTTTCATACCCAAACTTTCACTAATGAGATTTTCCAACCTGAACTTCTTTTTATTTCAAATTTCCTACCCGAATTCATAAAAAATGGGGAAATTCAACATTATCTTCAATTATGTTAGTCAACCGTTAAGTTTTGGTGACGTGGCAAAAACGACGCCATTTTAATGAAAAAAAAAAGAAAAAAATGAAATTGCTCAGACCTAGGCTCGAACCCGCGCCACTATGGGTTTCAAGCGAAGACTAAACCACTTGACCACGCTGACTCATTATTATATGTTCAACTAAGATTTAATATATTTATAAAGAGGCCATGTGCTTTAAAAAAAATAGACGTGAACCCTTGTTCTCTTGCTCTTCTTCTCAAACACGAGAGGGAACCCATGTACACTCAATTTTTTTCAAATCACCACCAATATAAGCAAGTTCTCCAACTTCTGTAGTCACCCAATTCCCACCATAATACACAACAAATGTTATGTCATCTACACTGCAATCGGCATAACAAAGTCCATTAAAATCAAGTATTATTCTCTCAGACATTACATCAAACACTTGGTGACCACAAAAATTTCATACCTTAAATCATGAAAAATTGAGATACTGGAACTTATACTAGCATAAAAATGTACAAGAGATAAGAATGTTTCGAAAAACTAAAGTATTTTCAAGATCAACAATCCAATTTAACAAAATCAACAAACCTAAAAACCGAAATTACCTCATTTTTGCCTCTCAAAGACACTCAAACATCAAATTACCTCATTTTTGCCTTTCAAGGACACTCAAACATCAGTTTCCAAGTCTGCTTATGTTCTTACCACCTATTTCTTTCGAACTCTATGTTCTCTCTCTCTAAACTCTGTGTTTTTTTCTCTCCAAACTCTGTGTTCTCTTCGAAGTCCTCTCGTGTTTGAGAAGAAGAGCAAGAGAACAAGGGTTCACGTCTATTTTTTTTTAAGCACATGGCTTCTTTATAAATATATTAAATATCTTAGTTGAACATAACATACTTAGTCACTGTGGTCAAGTGGTTTAGTCTTCGATTGAAACCCATAGTGGCGTGGGTTCGAGCCCAGGTCGGAGCAATTTTGTTTTTTCTTTCTTTTTCATTAAAACGGCGTCGTTTTTGCCACGTCACCAAAACTTAACGGTTGACTAACAGAATTGAAGTCAATGTTGAATTTCCCTATTTTTTAAGAATTCGGGTAGGAAATTTGAAATAAAAAGGAATTCAGGTTGGAAAATCCCATTAGTGAAAGTTTGAGTATGAAAATCTCCAAACAAAATAGTTCAGGTTGTTTTTCCCCATTTTCCCTTCTGCAGAGAGGTTTGGAAACCACTTGGTAACAGTCAGCATCCACTCCACGAACGACCATAGGGAGCGGCGTAAGACCATGTTCAGAGTCTCTTCAGATTGAAAGAGGATTTGGACTTGTTGTGGGGCAATGATCCTTCCCGTAATTGTCCCCTTAAGACCTCAAAGGCGTGGCAATTGGGTAAGGCATAACCCGGAGATTCTGCTTCGCTGGGTTAACCGGAATGAACACCAAAGAGAATCTGTTCGAAGCAACGGCAGTAGCAACCACCGACGGAGGCAACACCACCGGAGAATCTACAAGTCCGAGATTGATGTTCTACATTTGTGAGCGAAGGTTGTTCGTGTTCGTCATTGGACATAGATTAGTTTGATAAGAGAGAATTGGGATTGGAGAGTGATCGAAATTGGGCAAGTTAGTCGGATGAAAAGGAAGTGGCCAAAGCGGTTTTAATTTTGAAATTAGTAACCATAAAGGAACCAACCCACAGAAGTCTCTGGACAAGAAACTGCAGTCGAAGGATGATTGCATAAAGAATCCGACATCAAACTGCCCAGATCGTGGAGAGAGAGTCGGAAGAAACTGTCCGGATTGAGGGGCAACCCAGTCGCCCGAAATCGCAGAAAAAATCGCAATGTTAACCATCATTTTCAAAGAAACGTTTTCCATCTAATGCCTTTTTTTTACATGGGTCTTATCTTAAAAATATATTAATTTAATGAAAATTTTGGAATAAGACTAGAAACTTTTCCTAAATAAGATTATTTAAGATTATTTAAGAAACGTTTCTTACCTACACGTGTCGATTGGATATTCTCTGTGACAAAAAGAAGAAGAAAAAAAAACTGACTTTGGTCTTCTCTCTACTCTTTCCATGGCGATTTCGACTCTCGCCGGAGATGGGAGATCAACTCTCGCCGGAGAATCGAGCATAGGGCCGAGGTTCTGTAAGCAAAAGAAAGTCTAAACAATTTATTGATCTGCGAGTCAAATTTGAAGGGAGAGGAAGGAAGAGATCCTTTGATGATATGGTTTAAAGCAAACGATTCTGAATAATACGTTTTTATTAAGAGAAGTTGTTCATAAAACAAGTTCTCAAATCCTTGAATTGCAGAATCACGTGATCCTGGAAACCGAGGATAGTACAACGAGAGCACGAAAAAGGAAAAAGCAACAACAAGGTTTTTCAGATAACGATAAAAGAGAGCCGACAAGAATCTTTATACAATCCCCACGGTTTGTTTGTTGAGAGAGCGAGAGAGCTGAGCCATCCACATGTCAGCGATCGAGCCGTGACTTATTTACTGCATAACGGTCTCCTTAAGCTTTCACCGAGGCTTGAATTTACCGTATCAAATCTCCCCCCTCAGAACAACCTTGTCCTCAAGGTTGAGCTCCGGATACTTCTGCTGCAAGTCAAAAAGATACTCCCAAGTCGCCTGTGTTTCCTCTTGTTCAGTCCATTGAACTAACACCTTTGTAACCGCTTTGCCTTGTCGTTTTACCATCTGACGTTTCAGGATACAAGCCGGCTGGGGAGTGTCCCTCGACCCCGGAGGAGCTGGTAAGACAGTGGAGACAACTGGTCCCTCACCCACACGAAGCTTGAGTTGTGAGACGTGAAAGACAGGGTGAATCAGAGATGTTGAAGGCAGAGCAAGTTTATAAGCCACCTTGCCTATCTTGTCAACGACTTTGTACGGACCAAAGTATTTGGGTGCGAGCTTTTGATTACAACGAGATACGACAGAACCTTGACGATAGGGCTGGAGTTTGACAAACACCATCGCACCAATGTCAAAACTGCGGTCAGATCGGCGACGATTTTCCACTTGAAACATGCGATGTTGTGCACGCAGCAAATAAAACTTCAGGATAAGGAGCATTTGTTCGCGTTCTTCCAAAGTACGAGAAACAGCAGCCACCTTAGATTCACCGGGGAGGTAAGGTAGATGTTGTGGTGGAGGACGACCATAAACAGCTTCAAATGGAGTCAACTGAGTAGATGTATGGTAGTTGGTGTTGTACCAATACTCAGCGAGTGAGAGCCATTTGGACCACGCATGAGGAGTAGACGAGCACATACAGCATAAGTATGTCTCTAAACAACTGTTCACGACCTCTGTTTGGCCATCACTCTGAGGGTGATAAGCAGAGGAGTAATTAAGAGCAACTCCTTGCAAATGGAACAGCTCCTGCCACATATCACTGATAAACACAGTGTCTCTGTCAGACACGATAGATTCCGGAAGGCCATGCAGCTTGTAGATGTTATCCAAGAATGCCTGAGCCACCGAAACTGCCGTATACGGATGAGACAAAGCGATAAAATGAGCTGCCTTACTCAGACGATCCACCACAACCAAGATAACCGTTTTGCCATTCGACACTGGCAGTCCATCAATGAAGTCGAGTGATATATCAGACCAAATCATAGACGGAATTGGGAGGGGTTAGAGTAGGCCAGGAGAAGCCATTGCGTCATATTTGCAAGTTTGGCAAACAGAGCAACTACGCACAAATGCCTGAATATCCTTACTCATGCCCTTCCAATAGAACAATCCTTTGACTCTCTGCATCGTGGCTGAGCGACCTGAATGACCCCCACCACTGGAGCTGTGAAGCCAATCCAAGATGAATTGTTTAAGAGAGGTATCATCAGGTACCACCAGTTTACTTTTGCGACGCAGAAGGCCTTGAGACCAGGAGAAGTATTGGTCTTTCTGTGGAGATGTTTCAAGCGCTGTGATCTTTGCTTGCACAAAAGGATCAGTCGCATACCCTTGCTTAATAGCCTGTAAAATATCACAAGTACTCACATCCAAAGCCATATGAAGAACCTCGGAGCCTTCAACACGAGACAAGGCATCAGCCACTAAATTTTCCTTGCCTTGTTTGTATTGAATCTCATAGTCGAATTCAATCAACTTTGGAAGCCACTGTTGTTGTATAGGAGTGTTAAGTCGCTGTTCCAGTAAGTATTTGAGGCTTCTTTGGTCTGTCTTAATGATGAAATGATCCAATAAAAGATAATGCCTCCATTTCTGAACCGCAAATACCACTGCCAATAACTCCTTCTCATAGATAGAGAGCAACAACTGTGTACCTTTAAGGTGTTTGCTTATATACGCCAGAGGATGACCGTCCTGCATTAGAACGGCGCCAATACCTTCGCCACAAGCATCAGTTTCGACGACAAAAGGCTTGTGAAAGTCAGGTAGCGCTAAAACAGGTGTAGAACAGAGAGCGTCTTTAAGTTGTTGGAAGGAAGTCAGGGCTTGCTCATTCCAAGTAAAACAGTCTTTGCGTGTCAAAAGCACCAAAGGCCTTGCAATAACACCAAAGTTCCGGACAAAGCGTCGGTAATACCCGGCTAATCCCAAGAATCCCTGTAATTGCTTCAAGGTAGTAGGAGTTGGCCAATCTCTGACAGCCTTAATCTTCTCCGGATCGGTAGAAACACCCTCAGAATCAATAAAATGTCCCAAATACTCCACACGAGGAGTGAGGAAGGCACACTTCGATCGTTTGGCAAACAACCGTTCTTGACGCATCACCTCAAAGACTTGGTGGAGATGATTCAAGTGAGAGTCCACGGTTGCACTGTAGATCAGAATATCGTCAAAGAAGATCAAAACAAACTTCCTCAAAAACTCGCGAAACACTGTGTTCATCAGACTTTGGAACGTGGCGGGAGCGTTGGTAAGGCCGAAAGGCATAACCAAGTATTCAAAATGGCCACTGTGGGTTTTGAAAGCGGTTTTGTGAACGTCAGAGGGATCCATACGCACCTGATGATAACCCGACCTGAGATCAATCTTGGAGAAAACAGAGGAGCCCCCCAACTCGTCCAACAGATCCTCAATGAGTGGTATGGGAAACCTGTCTTTCACAGTCATTCCATTTAGGCCCCGGTAGTCAACACAAAGACGCCAAGAACCGTCCTTCTTCTTAACCAATACCACCGGAGAAGCATAGGAGCTGGAACTTGGCTGGATGGTGCCGTTATCCACTAGCTCTTTCACTAATTTGTCAATTTCATTCTTCTGATGGGATGCATAGCGGTAAGGGCGCTGGTTAATCGGATTAGATCCAGCCAACAGAGGAATCCGGTGGTTATGATGAGCCCTGAAGGGAGGTAAGGTCGTCGGTTCTGCAAACAGATCGTCATAAGCCAACAGCAAGCTAGCCAAAGTGGGGTTTGGATTATCTGTTGACGCCTGTGATTGCATCATGTTAAGTTCCAGAAGGGCTTCAGAGTCCCCTTCGGTGATGCACAACATAGATAGCTGGGCCTCTCCTTCATGCAACTTTTGCAACTTAGCAGCTTTAGTGGAACGGACAGAATTGGGGTGAATGCCATTGAGGACGACCTTTTGATCCGCATAACAGAACTTCATCGTGAGTTCTTCAAAGTTCATTGTAACATCACCAAACTGGATGAGCCATTGGACCCCTAAGACCATATAACAGCCGCTTAGAGCGATCACCATGGCGTCAGCTGTAAATTCGGTGTGTCTGAACTTCCATTTAAACCCCACGACTTTACCAAGGACATGTATGCGAGCACCACCAGCGAGTTTGACGCGAATGGCACCCACTGGTTCCAGTTTACATCCCAACTTGATGGCAGTGTGCTCATCCAAGAAGTTATGAGTGGAGCCCGAGTCAACCAAGAAAAACATGTTCTGTTTGTCGTGCGTCCCTTTCACTCGAAGTGTATTGTAGCTGGTAAACCCTGTCATAGCATTCAGGGAAATGTGAGCGACTTCAATACCTTCCGGAGAGTCATCAGAGTCGTCAGATAAGGACTGTTCCTCCTGTTCCTCTGTGTCCAAAAAGTAGAGACGAGGTTTCTGATGAATCTTCACATGTTCCTTAGTGAATTTCTCCGGACACCAGTAACAAAGGCCTTTAGCTCGCTTGTTAGCCAACTCATCCGCATTTAGGAAATGTTTAGGATAAGCAACTGCTGCTGGGGAAGTGACAGTGGCGTCAGGTTTGGTCGTTGTTGGCGGTGGAACAGAAGGCTTTTGTTTACCGGAGGCTCCGTTAGGTCGTCGGTCCTTAGACCAAGATTTGAACGATGTAGGAGGTTCCAGAGCTGATTCATACATCCGTCCCAGTTCCAAGCATTCACTGACCGTTTTGGGTTTGAACATACGCACCATGCCCTGAGTCTTGGCATTCAAACCAGCAAGGTAAATCCGAACCAATAATCCTCTGACATAGAAACTTTAGCTCTTAAGGCCTCAAACTGCCGATTATATTCCAGAATGCCATCAGTTTCAACCAGATTTTTAAGATCTGCAACAGGATCATCCAACAGATCTGCAAAACGCTTGTGAATCAACTTTTTATACACCGGCCAAGTTTTGATCCCGGGAATAGGAACCTCTGCTTGGAACAACGTGCGGTGCCAGTTGGAAGCCTCGCCACCCAAATGGATGGAGATTAAACCCACCATCAGATCATCAGGAGTGTGATCGAGCTCGAAAAACTGTTCCACTTTGAAAAGCCAATTGAGTATTTGATCACCACCAAAACGTGGAAAAGACACCTTACCCAAACGAGTTAAAGCAGAGTATGTTTTGCCCTGACTCGCATGGTGACCGGAGGTTTCCCCTCGTTCCTTAGCGTTGAAAGATCGTTGCTCGGACTCCGTTGTGAAGACCCGATCCTCCATATTCTTCAACACCGTGAACAGATCTAAGTGAGTCTGTTTCATGTCACCTTGTTGTTCCATCATCCACTGTTCGAACTTCTCAAAGCGAGAGTCCATCCCAGAGAGACGATTGGCCACCTCAGAGAAACGTAACCCCATCGCATCATCAAAATCACGGAACATCGTTTCTGCATCACGCACGGAAGAGCGAGTACCGGACGCCATAATCACAGGCAGAGGAAAGACTGGTCTCTGATACCTTTGATATGGTTTAAAGCAAACGATTCTGAATAATACGTTTTTATTAAGAGAAGTTGTTCATAAAACAAGTTCTCAAATCCTTGAATTGCAGAATCACGTGATCCTGGAAACCGAGGATAGTACAACGAGAGCACGAAAAAGGAAAAAGCAACAACAAGGTTTTTCAGATAACGATAAAAGAGAGCCGACAGGAATCTTTATACAATCCCCACGGTTTGTTTGTTGAGAGAGCGAGAGAGCTGAGCCATCCACGTGTCAGCGATCGAGCCGTGACTTATTTACTGCATAACGGTCTCCTTAAGCTTTCACCGAGGCTTCAATTTACCGTATCATTTGATCGTCTCCCGAACAAGTTCGAATAATCAATGTCCGTTGATAAGCGATTTTCAGATGATCAATTTCAGATTTTTCGATAGTTAATTGCCTGATTTTTCTTTTCTTTTTTGTGCTTTTTGACGATTGCCTCTATGATTTGTCGATAGTTAATTTCTTCTTCAATTTCAGATTTGGTCCATACTTGTGCCAACCTGTGATTGCTGGATTGGGAGAAGATAAAAAGCCTTTCATTTGCACAATGGATTCGATTGGAGCCAAGTATCAACGCTCACATCCTTTCTTTGCTGAGTCTCCTATTTTTCAAAACGTTATCGCTCACATCTCTAATACATAGGTTGATTTGGTGAAGAGGCTGAAGGTTCATTGGACAAAGCAAGAAAACATAAGAAGAGACAGCTTGAAGATACCCTGAAAATGGCGGAGAAGAAGAGAAAGGTAATTATTTTTCTGGTAGAGCTCTTTTGCGTCACGCTACTCCCACCTTATGATTTGGATTGTCCTTTTTTCACAGGAATATGAGGAGAAAAAGAAGGAGAAAGGAGAGGCCACAACCTCTGTTATGTTCAGTTGAGTAATTGTTCTATTTTGTTACCTTTTATACTTCTCAGTTTGAATATTTTAGAGCATGCTTTCGAGTTTGGCTTTATTGTTCTGTTCTGCAATATTTGTTTGTTATAAGGTTAGTTCTTATTCTTTTATGCTGTTCTTTGTTGTATTTGTTGCAGCTTAAGATAAATAACCACAGATTCTCTATGCTTTCTCTTGGAAGATCACATTTGAAACCCTTGTGTTGTTCTTTCACTCGACCGAGTTACTTCCCGGTTCGTCTTCTTCTCTTCCGAGTCTGACTCGGCTCGTGGTTCGAGAAGCGACGAGGTTGTTTCTAAAGAAGGTGACATTTCTGGAAACCAGCTTTCTTTGCTTTGATCCCTGTGAAAACGTAAAAGCTTGAGGAAATAAGTTTAGATTTTGTGAACAGAAATGAAGATTTTTTCAACGATTTGGGGGTAACCTGATTCGTGATGATGATGTCTAATGATGTGAGCTCATAAATATGCATGTAAAGATGACAATTTGTTTACAGTTTATTAAGCACTTTTGCTTCATTTGGTTTATTAGAACTGAAAAAGAGAATACAAAGCTTTTTAGATGATGGAGATGATGATGTGTTGCCCGATTAATTCGAGGCCATGTAAGTTTCGGAGAGGCACGATGATAGTGACGATGAGGTGATGGAGGAGGTTTGAAAGTATCTCTCTATGCTGAAGTTGTGAAAGGAACGCTTCTTTGGATCTATGCTCCAAGCCTCCACATCTTTACATAACTTATGCTGACAAAAATGGTAGAAGACCTATAATTATTCTTCATGTAGCCTATGTTCATAATAGTGGTCTAGCTCCTCATCATTTATCAACCTGAATTACTTCTGATCTGGATTGTGCTTGGACCCGATTTCTTTCTAAATTCAACATCATCCAGAATAATAACTTTTTTTAAGAACTCATGGAGCAGAGAAAAAAAATATTCTTAACAAAGGTTCTTTAAACAAATTGTATAATTAAATATTAAACAAGAATTCCATGAAAGGTTCTGAGTTAAACATGCTCTAAAAGATGAAGATCCAACCAACTTGTTACCAGATTGTGTGGTTAAACTCGTGACGAAACTTGATGTGGATACTTATCATTTACTTGATTTCTTAGATGAAAATTTCACACTTATTGATGATTGGAAAATTCCATTAGTATTACAGAAGTTGTTGGTTAGTCACATGCACTTAATCAATACCTTTTTTTTTTCTTAATCAATACCCTTGCACTATTCTCTGATCTTTGATTCGTTTTTAATCGCCTAACTTACCATTGATCCAATTTTTTCTTTAGTCGCACTAACTGTTTATCATTTTCTTTGCTTTTGTTAGGCTTCTAGTTTAAGTTTTTTGAAAAAGAAAAAAATTTGCCTTTTTACTTGTTTGCTTTTGTTTCTTACTTTGTTTTTGTATCGACTTTTCCACGTATACCACCGCATATTTTACCATGCACTTATGGTTTTTTTTGTTTGTGTTAAAACACGAGCTATCATTAATCTAAGTGCCACATGCGGCACGCAGAATCACCCACTTTTAGAATATGCTTTAAGAAGCTTAAAGCTTTGGGAAAAATGGCAATTAAATCCCGAACTACTGAGAAAACGCTAAAAAAAACTCGTCAGAGTTGGTGGTATAAAAAAGTCTCAAACTTTTGTTGACTTTTTAGAAAAATCGAAAACAATCGTTGACCAAGTTATTTTAAGCCCACCGTTAACTCTCTATTTAAAACCGTTTAACGGGGTTAAGCACACCGTTACTATTCCCATCAAACCTAAAACGACGTCGTTTTGTTATACTTTAAAACTGGATTAAATTGGCCAAAAGGGGGTTCGAACCCGAGACCCCGAACCCATAATCGATGCTCTCTTAACCATTGTGTTACGGTAACTCATCGAACATTTATCGAATGCTAATTTATTTGAATAGACTTTAGGATTTAGTGTTTAGTGTTTTGGGTTTAGGGTTTAGTGTTTTGGGTTTAGGGTTTAGTGTTTTGGATTTAGGGTTGAGTGTTTTGGGTTTAGGGTTTAGTATTTTGGGTTTAGGGTTCACTGTTTAGGGTTTAGGGTTTACTGTTTTGAGTTTAGGGTTTAGTATTTGGGGTTTAGGGTTTACTATTTTGGGTTTAGAGTTTAGTGTTTTGGGTTTATGGTTGAGTATTTTGGGTTTAGGGTTTAGTATTTTGGGTTTAGTGTTTACTGTTTAGGGTTTAGGGTTTAGTGTTTTGGGTTTATAGTTGAGTATTTTGGGTTTAGGGTTTAGTGTTTTGAGTTTAGGGTTGAGTGTTTTGGGTTTAGGGTTTACTGTTTAGAGTTTAGGGTTTACTGTTTTGAGTTTAGGGTTTAGTATTTGGGGTTTAGAGTTTAGTGTTTTGGGTTTATGGTTGAGTATTTTGGGTTTAGGGTTTAGTATTTTGGGTTTAGTGTTTACTGTTTAGGGTTTAGGGTTTAGTGTTAGGGTTTAGGGTTTAGTGTTTTGAGTTTAGGGTTGAGTGTTTTGGGTTTAGGGTTGAGTGTTTTGGGTTTAGAGTTTAGGGTTTAGTATTTGGGGTTTAGGGTTTACTGTTTAGGGTTTAGAGTTTAGTGTTTTGGGTTTATGGTTGAGTATTTTGGGTTTATGGTTTACTGTTTAGAGTTTAAACCCAAAATACTCAACTATAAACCCAAAACACTAAACCCTAAACCCTAAACAGTAAACATTAAACCCTAAACAGTAAACACTAAACCCAAAATACTAAACCCTAAACCCAAAATACTCAACCAGAAACCCAAAACACTAAACTCTAAACCCAAAATACTAAACCCTAAACTCAAAACAGTAAACCCTAAACCCTAAACAGTAAACCCTAAACCCAAAACACTCAACCCTAAACTCAAAACACTAAACCCTAAACCCAAAATACTCAACTATAAACCCAAAACACTAAACCCTAAACCCTAAACAGTAAACACTAAACCCAAAATACTAAACCCTAAACCCAAAATACTCAACCATAAACCCAAAACACTAAACTCTAAACCCAAAATAGTAAACCCTAAACCCCAAATACTAAACCCTAAACTCAAAACAGTAAACCCTAAACCCTAAACAGTAAACCCTAAACCCAAAATACTAAACCCTAAACCCAAAACCCTAAACCCAAAACACTAAACCCTAAACCCAAAACACTAAACCCAAAACA
Organism: Isatis tinctoria; assembly: GCA_010577795.1. NCBI lineage: Eukaryota > Viridiplantae > Streptophyta > Magnoliopsida > Brassicales > Brassicaceae > Isatis > Isatis tinctoria. Next base: position 18,693,158 of record CM021249.1, on the reverse strand, counting down.
CTAAACACTAAATCCTAAAGTCTATTCAAATAAATTAGCATTCGATAAATGTTCGATGAGTTACCGTGGCACAATGGTTAAGAGAGCATCGATTATGGGTTCGGGGTCTCGGGTTCGAACCCCCTTTTGGCCAATTTAATCCAGCTTAAAGTATAACAAAATGACGTCGTTTTAGGTTTGACGGGAATAGTAACGGTGTGCTTAACCCCATTAAACGGTTTTAAATAGAGAGTTAACGGTGGGCTTAAAATAACTTGGTCAACAAAAAGTCAACAAAAGTTTGAGACTTTTTTATACCACCAACTCTGACGAGCTTTTATTAGCGTTTTCTCAGTAGTTCGGGATTTAATTGCCATTTTTCCCTTAAAGCTTTGGGCGTATCATAGTTTAACAAAAATAAAACAGGAGATTCAATATATTAAGAGACATGCATTTCTGTAAATATATGCTACGCAAGAAGTCGGATAACAAGTTAGTAAATATATTCCAATTCCTAACATGGAAGAAATTTCATACGAAAGACCGGCTATGTCTTTTGTTTTATACTTTAGACTTTCGGTTCCACTTGTATTAATATATTTTTACACGATATTTGGGAGCAAAAGATAAACACGTCACTTTTACTTTCGACGTGTGTGCAAAAAAAATATGACATATAAAAAAAAATTGTCCTCAACGTGCTTCAGTTCAACTTTGAGGGTTGGTTCTCTCTCTGTCTCACTAATCTCTATATCCAATTAATTATGCACTCGAAAAATGAAGTTGGTGAAATATAATAAAACACTCTACATAGCAGAAAAAGGCAGTTAATAATTCAAAAGTACACTCATATCCACATGGTTACTTAAAAAGCCAAATTAAGTAAAATATAAGACTGAACCATGTGATTAGTTTAATCTTAACGAGGAAGAACCCTTAAAACTATATAAATTCTCAGCTGCATAGCATATGCAAGCACGCACTATAAATATTATCCGAAAGTAGCCGAGTCATTTCAAGTTCTGCCACATTCTTACCCTTAAACCCTAAGTTTTCTCTACTGCTTCTTCAAGATTTTCATCTTATTTTTAACTAAACCTTGTTTACTTAAAGCATAAATGGAACAGGTAGTGGCCATGCAAGAGATCAAATATAACAGTGATGGACCAAGAACCTACAAGAAGACATTTCTTAATTTTCTCGACCGCCTCTTCTTGTCGTTAATCGTAATTGTGTTTTGCGTTATAATATTTCTCGGCCCGTATTGGCTTCAAGTTTTTAAAAGTTTTTTCGTATTCACCATCCCTAAAATGGTTACTTACATGTCAACCCCCAAGGTTTTATTCGTTCTCACAAATGTCATCGTGATCACCCTCATCGGAGAATCAATGTTTTCAAGATCAAGATCTTCTCTTCTAGCTAGTGAGTTACGCAAAGAGTGCATAATTGTGAGAAGACATTCTTGTGACTCGTGGTCTTATGGAAACATGAAGATGGAAATCGGATATCAACAGTTTTCAAAAGAGAATATTGATGGATCAATACACAAAGAGGGTAAAAGACGTAAGCTTAGTCCGATGCAGATGGATTCATTACACGAGAGGGCTGATGATCTGATCGCTCGTGTGAACAGACGGAGGAGGCTTGAAAATGGGCTTTTACATAACATAGCCACATAGTCCAAGACCGTATATCATTAATAAATACATGGCCAAATGTGCATAGAAAGCATTGTTTGTTATTAAGAAAGTAAACATCATCATATCTAAAATACCAAAAATAAGCATTCTCCAAGTAGAATGCCACCTAATCAACACTTCTTTTCATTCAATTATAAAGTATAAATTTGATTTCTAGATTTATGTGCCAAATATATTTTAATAAATGAACAAAATATTTATTATATAGTGTTCACTATTGGATGGTGTATCTTCCCGATGATTAAATTTGTTTTTGAGGGGTTATGAAGAGTGGTAACGTGGCTTGCTCAAGAATAGAGAGCGAGTGCAGTTCTCCTTGACTTGGACTTCAGAGTGGTACCGTCAGTTGGTAAATGGCTTAATATAGCCTCTTGAAGAGCCAAAGAAAATTTATCCTCCGGAAAACTTTTTTTTTTTTTTAAAGGAGGTTTTCTATTAAATTGCAAGAAAGAAAAACAAATAGACAAGCCCATTCAAAGCTATGGTGAGTTGTGGGTCGTGGCCCAGTGTTACAATATTAGAGAAGCCCAACGAGATTATTAGAACCCAGTAAATGACCAAGGGTAGTTGTACTTGCACTCGGAAGCGGAGAAGTCGTAATCGAACCGTCTAGTTGACTGTCTGTGTGAGATGCATGCCTGATCTTGCCGGAGAAATAGGGGTGATGGCGGTGGAGAACCAGAACTGAAGGAGATCCGAGGTTAAGCCTGCATTTTTTTCTTTTAAGGTTAGGATCTTACATCTCAATTGGCTGTCGATTTGTGCTAGTAATATATCCACTGTCTTGAAATTTTGGCGATGCAAGCGTGAGTTCCTTTCTGCCCAGATATGGTAGATTAAAGCTTGCCATGCCCATATGCAGATACGACCTTTAATTTTGGAGCTTACAATCGCTTGAAGATTGGTGATTGTATCGTCCCAGTTTGTGGAGGCTGGAAGGTTACAACGGTAACTGATATGATCCCAGAGCTGTTTGCTGAAGCTACAATTGAAGAACAAGTGATCCCTACTATCCGCGTCAGTGCCGCAAAGAAGACATGATGGGTTAATTTGAATTCCCCAGTTGATCATTCTATCACGAGTGGGGCATCTATTAAGGATGAAAAGCCAAGTTAGAAAATTATGACGGGGGATGCCGCCTTTACACCATACCAATCTCCTCCACGGAACAAGTGGTTGGTGATTCTTGAGCAGGTAATAGATTTCTCCAGTAGAGTAACTGTTGGATTGTTTTCCATTTATAATCCATTCGTACTCGTCCTCCTCTTCAGAAAGTGAGATAGTCGACATATAAGCTAACACGTTTACCTGCTCCTCAGATCTTGCCGGTGGGAGAGACCATGAATTGTTCACAAACAGATCACTAAGTTTCGCATCTGTAGAAACGCGGAACCTTGAGACACCATTTGGTAACAGGTATTGCTTCAAACTTCCAAATGGTGACCAATTATCAGTCCATAACATTGTTGATTTACCATTGCCGATACGCTTTTTGATCCATCCATAGACGATCATTTTCATTTTTAGCAGCTTGTTAGCCAACCAAGTATTCCTTCGATGTGGCTCACGAGTCCAGAAATTACAAACATTACCATCCAGAACCTCCTCTGTGAACCATGCCACCCAAATGGACCCAGAACGAAAGAAGAGTAGCCATATTAGTTTTATCATACAAGCCTGGTTCCAGAAGCAGATGTCACGCACTCCTAGACCTCCTTCTTCCTTCGAGTAAGTGATGCTATCCCATGAAACTCTTGCTGAGTTCTTTCCTTCAAGTGTTCCGCTCCACAGATATGCACCACACATTGATTTGATCTTTGCTATGCATTCTTTAGGGATAACGAAAGTCGAACACCAGAAGTTAGAGATGCCGGCGATCACAGTGTTTATTAGCAGAAGACGTCCTGCAAATGATAATGATCGGGCAGTCCAGGTATTGATCTTTCCTTTCACCTTTTGGATGAGTGGATCACAATTTGAGATTGTTAGTTTTTTCGGGGTTAGCGGGACCCCTAGATAGCGAATAGGAAGGATGCCATGAGATAGTCCTGTTGCAGCCTTAATTTCATTTACTTCCCCTTCAACAAGACCACAAGTGTAGAAACTTGTCTTGTGAACACTTAAAGCTAGGCCTGAAGCTGATTCAAACTCACGCAGAATAGTTAGGATTGCCTGTACTGATTGAAATGAGCCGTCACAGAATATAAGGAGATCATCAGCGAAACATAAGTGAGTCAGCTTGGCGGACATGCATTTCTTGTGGTAGCCGAACAAACCTTCCTCTGCACCTTTATTCAACATCAGTGAGAGACAATTCATCACAATAACGAATAGATAGGGTGAAAGAGGATCTCCCTGTCGTAAACCACGACGACCTTTAAAGTGTCCCTGAACCGTCCCATTGTAGCCTATAGAGAAGTTTGGTGTGCAGACACACGCCTCCAACCACCTCAAGTAAGTTTCCGGGAATTCCAAGCCTCTTAGACAGTGAAATAAGAAATCCCATTTGACAGTGTCAAATGCCTTTGCAATATCCACCTTTATTGCCATTCTTTTGGGCCCCTTGTTCTTATCATATCCACTGATGATTTCAGATGCAAGGATCGTGTTTTCAATGAGAAGCCTTCCTTTGACGAAAGCTGTCTGGTTGGGGAGAATGAAGTCCGGGAGCAGAGGCTTTAACCGTGATACAAGAAGCTTAGATATTACTTTGTAAAGCGTGTTGCAGCAAGAAATTGGCCGGTAATCACTTATCTTTGAAGCGCCCCTATTTTTTGGAACCAGAGCTAGAATTGTTGCGTTTGTTGATGAAGGAAGGAAAGCAGTGACGAAGAAATTCCCAATCGATTGAATAACCTCTTGGCCCACTATACTCCAGGCAGCCTTGTAGAATCCGGATGTGAGGCCATCTGGGCCTGGAGCCTTGTTGGGGTTGAGTTTGAACAAAGTCTGAGAGATTTCCTCCGGAAGTGGTGACCTGGTTAGCGCGCGGAAAACATTAACCGGGCAGCGATACGAGGTGAGCTCTTGAATCCAGACACGATAAATGGAAGAATGGGCCAGGTTAACCGGTGCGAGGATCGACTGAAAGTAAGAAATAGCATGCTCCCCCATTGCTAAAGGATCAGTTAGAACAAATCCCGATTCTAGTTGAAAAGAGCTAATGGTATTGAAACAAGCCCTCAGGATCATCATACGGTGGAAATAGGCTGTGTTGTTGTCACCTTCCTTTAACCAATTTATGCGTGATTTTTGCTTAAAAAATCGTTCTTCTATTGACCGCAGGAAGTTCCATTGTGCTAGTAGTTCTCGTTCTTTTTGAAGCAATTGCGTGGAAGGATTTTGCATAACCTGATCCTGCACACATTGTAACAACAGGTTAGCTTCACTCACTCTCTCCTGAATCTGTGAAAAGTTTTCTTTGTTTAGTGTTTTTAAGTCTCTTTTGAGCGCCTTTTGCTTCCAATATAGGTCTCTTAAGTTTGAAGCAAAGCTTCCGGCCTGAATCCATCCATCCAAAACCGTGGTAAGGAAGTTTGGGTGGGAGGAAAGGTAATTTAGGAATCTGAATGGGTGGGTTCCGGCTTTGGGGATTTTTATGGCAAGGTCGGTAATGCAGGGACAATGGTCTGACATTAGGGGAGCTAAGAAGGACGCCGAGCTGTTTGGAAAAGAATCAAGCCACTTGTTATTGACTAGCATTCTGTCTAGTTTCTCCGCAACAGGACCCGATGGTTGCCTATTGGACCAAGTAAAGAAGCTGCTGTGGAAACGAAGGTCAAAAAGGCCTGCCTGCAGAAGACTGTCTCTGAATATCCGCATTTGGGAGTCAAATGAATTAACCTCTGCTGAGGAATGTTCCGAAGGATGGTAGATCTGATTAAAATCACCCCCTACTATCCACGGTCTTGATTGACTGATGTAGTTGCAGTAGCTCAATCCACAGGTCAACCCTTTCTTCATGGACATTAGAGGCATAGATAGCTGTGTATATGAATTTCTGGGCTTGGCCAATTTGAACCTCACACGTAAGGCTTTGTCTTGACTGGTGCAGGACAGTAACTATTGTCGGATCCTTCCAGATTATGATTATGCGACCATCCTCATCGCTGGCATGGTTAGAGGTGAAGTTCCATCCTCTACAAATGGTAGTCATTAGCTGGCTTAAATTAATCTCTTTGATATGGGTCTCTAGTAGTGCTCCAAAAATGGGTTGGTTTCTAAACAACCAATTTTTAAGTGGCTGGTGTTTGTCCTCGTGATTAATGCCACGGACATTCCAAAAAAAGATCTTAGTAGTCATTAGGCTTTGGAAGGGGGGTCTCCTTGTGGGAGGGTAACAAAAGAAGAAGTAGAGGCAGCTAGATTAGCCGTAGGAGGACCAAAAGGGTTTGGACTGTTTAGGGTGGCAAATGGGTTAGGGGTTAAGTGTTTAGAAAAAACAGTTAGGGATTGGGAGGGGGCTGTTTCAAAAGTAATCGGAGAGACAGGGGAGTTGAACTGGCACTTCCTCTTGTTTGATTTTGTATAGGGAATAATCTCTGAGTGGGAGGTTGGATGAGGAGAAGAGGATATTGCCAAAGAGTTTTGCGACTGAGGTGGGATTGGGTGAGTAAGATGGGTTTTGGCTACAAGAGAGGGGGTGTTGATAAGGACAGGGATTGAGAGGGAGGGAACCGTTACAGCAGCCATGGTACTAGAGGATGATCCCACTTCTTTCACAACCTGAGATGAGAGAGGGCCAACCGAGTCTTTGCCCTTTTGTACCTGTTGGTCCGAGATAGACATCGTCACATTTTTGCCCTTGATTTCAGTTGCTTGTGCTTGAGTTTTGCTTGTATCCGCAGGCGGAGGAGGGGTTGAGATAGGTCCAACCGAGTCCATGCCTTTTTGTATCTGTTGGTCCGGGTTAGCATTCGCCACATTTTTGCCCTTCACTTCAGTTGCTTTTACTTGAGTTTTACTTGTATCCGCTGGCGGAGGAGGGGCTGAGAGACAGTTTCTGACCACATGACCTAGCTCTTTGCAGTGGGAGCATGTCGGGGGAAGCCACGGATAAGAGACCTCCACTTGGAAAGATTGGCCATTTTGCCGCTTTAAGACAATCTGATTAGGTAGAGGTTTCGTCAAGTCGGCTTCCACTTTTACATGAGCTAGATTGATGTCCATAAGATTAATAGTGAAGTCATCCGTCTCCTTTGGCTCACCAAGTGGACTCGCCACCCAGCCTAATCCTTCAAGTGTACGCAGGTCCAACGAAACCCCCCTTAGGTGAGCCCAGATGGGTATGGAGTCGAGAGGAGGAGTTGCAGAGGAATGTGTTGAGGCCCAGAGAGCAACATGGAACATAGAGTCCCCTATGTACCAGATACGCTTCTCTAGAATCTTCTGCCTCAAAAAGTCATTTGGAATTCTTACCAGCATAGAGCGAGCGATCGTGTTGAGGTGAATTTCCATACGTCTTCCTTTGCCCCACATATGGTTAATCACACTTTGAATTTGGTTAAATGTAGGCGCACGGCCACAAAAGTAACATATGACAAAATCTTTGTGGAACTCTGCACCACGATCAAAGACTTCATCCGAGATGAGAAGCTCTGGAACACCGGAGGTGTGAGTAGTTGTGGCTTGTCGTTTTAGGGTTTTGTCTTCTCTGCGTTTGATTCGGGCAGCAAGGGTTTCATTTGTATCATTTTCTTTGCCTGGGAAAGATGGATCTGATGAATGAGAAAAATTTTGGGTTTGGACTGTGGGTTTGGGGCTTGCAAGTAAGGGTTGAACAGTGTGATTTGATAGGATTTTTTGGGAGTTACTTTTCTGGGATTTGGTCGAGTGTTTAGTTGCAGGCTGTTGGTTATTGGCGAGTAGGGGCTTGGAGGTTGAGATTGTTTGAGACTTCTTTGGAGGAAGTGTAACGAAACCCTTAGGAGCCGTAAGGGTAGATTCAGCCTGAGGAACTGTAGCTCCCGCCGCTGTAGATCTGGAAGGAGGGACTTGAGTTCGATTGGCAGTTGAAGATTTGATTGGAGTTTGTGTTGGATCCTGACATGAGTCAGTAGAGGGGGCGGGATCTGAAACAGCTGAAACAGTAGTTGTCGGCAGGAGAGTGGGAGAGGATGGAGATGAAACGATGGGAGAAAGGGGGGAAAGTTGGCTAGCGACAGGGGGGAAAGATGGTCTTGAGGGTCCGGTGGGAGTGGCGGTGGTCGAATGGGAGGGGTGGACGGTTCGGAAGTGGATGGGTTCAGAGCGGAAGCACGGCCCTTGGGAAACCAGTGGTTTGCCATTTTTCCCCAGTGTAAGTTATGCTTGAAAACTTTTCAACATTGGTTGGCAATGCTTTTAAATCTGAACCTAAAATAAATTAAAATAACGATTGTTTTACGACAGATTGTTCTGATTTGGGAAAAATGGTGTCTTCTCTTTCGAAATAGACGGCTTTCTCAACACATCTGAAAAAAATTCAGATTTGAAAGGAGGGTCTCGATAATTTCCACCTGAAGTTTATTCTCTACACAAAAATGTGCAGGCAGGCAAGCTTTCTCAAAGTGCAAGGAACTATCTATTTTTTCAAAAAAAAGTTAAACCAAATTTTCTAATAAGTTTTTTTAATTATCAAACTATATAGTTATTGAGAATAACTTATTGTTATAATAGAAACTACAACTGTTAAGATTTATAAATAAAAATAGTTTGGAGACCATAATTATTTCAGAACCAATGAAAAAATGAATGACATCAAGACAAATATGCAAAAATTTGAGATAAGCGAACCGATGAGCAAAGTATAATAGAAAAATGAGAGAAATGCGGGAGCAAATGGATTTTAGAATGATCATTTCACAGTTTTTTATAAGAATCAAAATACAAATATGGAGAGAAAACTAGTTGAAAAATATATTGGGTGTGTGTGAAGAACTGTATGTCCCTGTTCTTGATCTCTTCCTCTGTTTTACATCTTGAAATCATGTTTCACGTCTTTCATATATTCCGCTGGATTTAACATTTCTTCACTTTTACTCCATTGAATTCAGTCATTACGAGTCAAAGCACCTTTATTACTTTTTGAATTAGTCATTGGCTCATTCTGGTGTTTACAAGTAATCTGATCGTGTGAGTTTAACTGTGTCAGTCACTTCACTGAGTCTGAGACTGTAGCTCGACTTTACCCTGTGCATTTACAACTTAGTATTGCTTTCACCCCGTTTATGGGTTTCCAACAAGATTTCCATTGGTTACATATTCTCAGAATATCTCAAAAAATAAAATATTAATATTAAAACATAATTTAATTATTTAATTAATTTTTAGTTTAAATTGAAAACTAAACTAATAAAAGAGAAACACATATCTATTAGGGTTTTTTAAAAGTTCTCACTTTAGATATATCCAGATACTCTCTCTCATTTTCTCTCCAATTTTTCATTTTTTTATTGTAATTTATTGTCTTCATTTTCCTATGAATATGGTCTTCATTTTCCAACTCTTACCATTCTGACGAAATTTTTGAAACATGTTCTTTATTTATCGCAACTTTGCCATGACTTTCTTCATTTTATCATTGATTTTATTGCAATGACCAATGACGTGGGTCTTTACCTTTACTCTAAGGATACTTATTGCTTCAGCTCTATCAAGGCAAATTTACACCAATCCGGAACTCTCTCCATTGCTTTCATTCTATAGATCGAGAAGTTATTAGGGATTTTTCCACCGTTCAGAAATTCGTGGTAACTTCTACTTTCCTGTTGACTCAGTATTCACCGAGCGTGATTGCCACTAATTTTTACTGAATGGTCAAGGAAATCATTAGGTCATCTTTTTGCTGCTATATTCTTATGGATTTCTGGGCAATCTTGTTTATTTGTTGCTCCTTTGGGTTTCTTAGTTGAAAGTAGGTCTTCTCCTCTTCTCCCATGTTTTAAGGATCTTCTTGCTAAAATAATATTGAGGGCTAAAAAGTGAAGAAATTTTCGTGATGAAAATTTTGTTATATCGGTTTTAATAGGTCAGGAGAGTTCCCTCTGGTATTTGGATTCTTCTCCTCCACATGTTCTTTCTGTCATGATGATTTAAGTGAAGGAGAATCTGATCGCGTTTGTTATCCCTGTATTACATGCAGAGTAGGTCCTTGGACCAAGCCAAGAAAACATGGGCTTGCGGCCACCAATAAATAAATAAATTTTCGGCCACAAATTTCTAAAAAACTCATTTGGCCTACTGTTAACTTAGAAAATTGTCATATAACTGCAATCCAAGTTTGACTCTCTCCAGCCACATTTTTCTTTAATTTTTTATTCTTTACCAAAAAATGATCAAAAATTTTTTTTGGCTTGTGGCCTCTGAAATCTCAGGACCGGTTCTGATTACATACAGTAACTCCTACTTATAGGAGTATAAACCAGTGTAGGAAAACAATATTATAGTATCTATCATACATGCTACATTCTACCTATTATATTATTTTTAACAAAAATAACGTTTTGAGAGGATTTTAAGTAGTGAAATAAACTCTTTTTAATTACTGTTAAACGATACATCATAAAAAAATTGGTTTACAAACCTTAAAATATTCAGGAAACATCCCAATTTGAATATTTATTCTACTACAGTAGCTTTAAAAATTCCGGGAATATAATGCTAAGTTTATGGTGTTATTTATAGAAGCATTTTGAATATGAATCCTTGTAAAGAAAAGTCTCGAAGATTCTCAAGTCCTCAGAACTCAGATTGAACCACTAAATTGTACACACATAAGTGAGCTTTGGCACTTTTGGGGACCACTTTGTTTGATTTTTATATTAATAAACTATCAGTGTGATGATTTAAGTATGAATTATGCATATAGCGTGAAAGCATGACGGACTGAAGAAGAAACGAATTGATTTGAGCATAACAATATAGAACTGGTAACGTATCAAAATAAAATATTATAACGTCAGATTGAACCTTTTTCACATAGTTTTAAGCAGAAGGCTCATAAGAAATGAAATCACAATCATAACGTCGTAAACTTGTAAACGCATATTTCCTTAAACTAATTAATAAAGCAAAAAAAAAAAAGACAAAAGGAAAAGCATCAAAGATTAGAAATTGAAGGCACCAACATTAAAGCCTCATGTGTCCCCTCCTCTTTTTGACTCACTCAGCCTGGTGTTGTGCCTGTACTCCAAACACCAAATTTAAAAAAGAAATGGACCGTGAATACACTAGTGCTCATCTTTATTTCACATTTATTATTACAAACAAAGTGGCAAAACAAATCCCATGATTAAGAAATTATAATAGTTTTCATTGCTATAAGTATACATTTATTTTTTTCCTTTTCATATTTTTTGGTGTTTTTTTCTCTCAATCTGAGTCAAAACTTTTTTTAATAACATTTGAACCAAAACCGTTTTAAAACAATTTTTAAGTTATAGATTTAGGTTATAATAAATCATAGGAAGAAGGGAAAATAGTAAAAGATTAAATAGTGGACCTTAGGTTTGAGGATGCCATACTTCCGAAACTGTTCCCTCACGACTCTTTTGTATATAAAAGCAGCTCCTCTGAATTGCGGCAGAACCAACCATGCCACCAACACTAGCTTCGCCGTGTACCATATTGGTATCCTACATACATTTTAAAAAATATTTCCACATTTTTTCTTCACTGTTATCTTAACAAAAAAAACATGATAGTATTATTGTTACCACTCTAGGAGAGATTGAAGGATGAGTTCCGAGAGAGTTAAGAAAGAGTAGAGAATCCAATAAGCAAGCCATTGTTCATCGTCCACTTTTGATGTGCTCTCTATTGCAATCACCGACGCATATCTTACCAATATCATAAGAATAAAAACAAACTATATTGATTCTTTAAAATAAGACGAAACAAAATGTGTATATAAAAAGAAACAATAGGAATTTACTTACAAAGGATAAAGCAGCATCACAACGGGCCTGCGCATGGTCGTAAACAGATACAAAACAAGAAATTACACTGTTATTTTAATGATAAAATGAAAATCCTGGAATATAGTTGTATCAATTGATGGAAACTGAATTTAAATATAGAAAATTATATGAAACATACCCAGCGATGGAATGAAGAGCAGAGATAAAAGTCCAAAATTTAGTCATTTTGAGAGGAACCCAACAAAAGTCAAACCAATCAAAGGATGAAGAAAAGAGAAGTATTCGAAGCTCTTTTGTTTTCTGGAACAAACCAAAGATGTAAGTGAGAACAACAAAGATCTTCTTATTTATAATATAACCGTCGTAGACATTAAAATGGTTTCGCACAATTTAGTGATATTCGTTGCTCAAACCGGAACAGTTGATTTTGAAAGTTTTAAATACTAAACCGACGAAATATAATTTCTGACTAATCGTTTAACTAGTCTACTTTGCATTTGGCCCGGTACGACGGTCGATCAGAATCGAGTTGATTAGTCCGGTTGAATGATTCTGGTCCGGTTTGGGTGGGTTCAGTTTCAATTCAGTATACCGGACACGTGGACTGAAAGAGACAAGAGGGTATCAGATTCTAACTTGAGCGTATCCGACATGTCACCGGCCAATAGAGGTCCGATGTCGGTGGGATTCTCTTTATTGTGATTTTCCATGCATTCCGCTATTTATTTATCATAACTATTTATAAAAATAGTTCAACTACACAATTAACCGAAGATAATCAAGGTACCACTTATGTTTAAAAAATTATCTTAAGACTTTGTTATAAAGCAAATTTGAACATGTGATAAATCGATACTCAGCTTGCTAAGTTTAGGACATAATAGTAAATTAATTGGTTATGTCGTGGCATACTCATTGGGCCGACCTTGCTCTACAAATCGTGATGATCTGATATATGTCTTGCATTTGTTTGTCAATTGTTATAAGTGAGCATACACCCTAACTAAGTGAGCTATGGTGCAATTAGGAAAAGTTGGATGGCATTTGACAGCCACGAAACCATGATAGGTCCCATGCATGTAAGTGAATAAACCATCAGTGGACCTTCTTGTATCTTCGCATCATGTCCAGTTTATGCCACTATACGCTTGAAGCTTCATCACAGATTCATTGAAATATGGAAAACATGTAGTCCTGTTTTTTTCAAGTATCTCTACATTCTCTTAGGTAGAGAGAAGTCTGAGACCATGGAAGCATGCATCTTCTAGCAAATTAAGTTAAATGCTAGTGAATTCATTCTCAGATGTACTTGTTTCAGAACCAAATTAAGTTAAATGCTAGTGAATTCATTCTAATAGTGAATCCTTAAGTAATTGTTTCTTTGAGTATTTAAAGGCCATATGTGGGCTAATCTCAGATTTTTAAATGTAAGAACTCGTTTTGTTCTAAAACATTATCAACTGGTTGATAATATTTTCGAAAGAAACGAAATAACAAGTCAGAAAAATCTCAACAGGTGTAACAAAAGCCTGATATTCAAAACAAAATTCTTCAAGCAGTTTCAGCATCTTCATAAGCTCATCCACATGATTTCCAATTGCTGAGAAAGAAAAATTGACGGGTGAAGGTTTGCAAGTTTCAACAAAACTTCGCGAGCCGTAGAAAAACCACTAATGTATCTCGATCGCAACACCCTTTAAAGGGTTCCACGAATCACGAATGCATGATCGTATAAGTTGATTAAAATGGGACCAGATTTGGGTTTTAGATCCCGAAAAGGGTTTGACTAGTGACTACTATATTGATGAGTGTCGCCAAGGGTTGATGAGATGTTCAATAGTTTACATCGGCCATTTAATTAATGCCTATATTGCAAAACCAAAAAAAAAAAAAAAAGAAGAAGATATCAGCGGAAAAAGAATAATGAGAGGAAGCAGGATAAAGAGAGGGAAAAGCAATATAGAAGAAGAAAGTAGAATCCCAGAGATTAGCAAGTGTCACATATTGTTATCAAAAATTTAACTCTTTACAAATGTTACAAAATTTCTGTAGACTTGATATACCTATTGAGTTTCAATTATGTTTTACATTTACAATCACAATATTTTGGACTTGATATGCATTATATTGCGTTTGTATCATGTGTGCTTCAACAGTGAGTTGCTAAAACTCTCTATATTTATCTAAGTTGTGGGAGGATGGGGCAAGTGTCACGTGCAGTCATCATATAATTAACGTACGTAACTCTACACAAATGTCATAAAATTTATGTAGCTCAGGACCTCATGTGATTACGAATTCACCAGGTAGACTAGGGATCGAATCTCCATGTTGCATGCCTCCATTTGCTTTTTTTTCTTCATTTTTTTTCCTAAATATATGTTTTTGTCTCTATATCCTATCCTTGACATTGCTTTCACAAAATATTTTAAATTTGGGAGATTCTCCTTGATAGCACACTTTCTGGTTTTCATTCCCAGAATACCACACACGCTGATATTTTCCACAACTAACATTCATTAAACAAACAAAAGACTATTCTAACCCTGTTCTAAAACACACCAAAAAAAAGTGTATTCTCTCTCCTTCTCTCACCCCGCGTCGTCTTCTTTTCTTCTCCGATGAAGCTTCAATAGCTGGAAACCGGCCGGAGTAGCTTCACCCTCAGGCAATTCTCTTATTCCCTCTTCTCACGTGTTCGTTGTCTGCATCTCTTCCTATGTAATCTTCTGTGCTCATTGGAATAGCCGTTTCCGCCGCCGTCATTCCTGGTAATTGAGAGAAGATGAAACTCAAATTAGAGTTTTAGGTTTTTGATTTGCGATCTTGTGATTTTGTAAGCATCCAAAGACAAACATGCTAAAGAGTAGATAACTTCTTAGTTCTAAGTATTAGAAATTTCAGGATTTGAGATTCTTTAGAATTTGAGATTCCTTCCTCCGATAGTATTATCCGTTTCTTATTAGAGATTCGTTCACTCTTTTCTGTTTTTTTTTTTTTTTTCATGCTCATTCCAGCCATTTTCTTGTTAAACCAATAGGTTTCATACAACTTATGCTCTTTGAATTTCCCCATAGCATGATCTGTTAGTTCAATAATGAAATGTTAATCTGTACCAATTTTTTTTTCTGTCTCGTCTACTAGCATCAATGGAGGAATAAATTGGTTTGTGAACAAAATCAAAGGCCACTTTTGTTTTGGTTATGCTCATTTCTTATTGTTATATTTGACATTCAAGGAGCCACATCGTTCCTTTCAAATCCAAATTCCAACAATTGTAACCTTTGTTATTAGGGATAAATGCAGAAGCCATTGCCCGAGTTACTGAGTTTGATTTGCCTATGTTCTCTATTTTGATTGTATACATCGTGTCCTTTATAATTTTGATGGAGAAATCATGTTTATATTGAAATTTGAAAGGTTTATTTTGCTTCCTTTTTCAAGTTTATCGTGATGGCTTCTTTTGCAGGAGATAGTAATGCCAAATATTTGTTAAAAAAATAATTTCAAGAAGAAGTGGAGAAGAAAGAAGACAAAGAAGTTCAAGAAATTGGCATTGTGGATACACTAGATGATGATTTGCAGATTTTCAAGTCTCGGGTTGATTTCTAAGCATCACTTAATTATAGATTAATGTGAATGATTAAATTTTGGATTGTGTTTACTATGGACAGAGCTCACCAAGAAGCCATTCTCAAGGTCTATTGTTGGTGCTACCTTGGAAGTGATTCAGAAGAAGAGGGCTGAGAAGCCAGAAGTTCGTGATGCAGAAAGAGAAGCTGCTCTTCGTGATATCAAGGAAAGAATCAAGAAGACCAAAGATGAGAAGAAAGCAAAGAAGGCTGAATGTGCTTCAAAGCAACAGAAGGTTCAGGCAAAGGTCCCCAAGGCTGCTGCCAAGGGAGGTCCTAGGTTGGGAAGTGGTGGTGGCAAACGCTGAAGAGCCCATAACTATCCCTTTTCACTTTGTGTTTTCTGCTAGTGGGCTAATTTTTTGTTAGTTAATGTTGATTTATGAATATTCTGCAGAACGTAAACTTTTTGTTATTGTCGTTCGTCTCTTACTTTCTGCAACTTTTATAATCTCAGACTTGAGAATTCAAAAAATCCGGCATATCAATCTCTTTTTAAAACAACATAAAGCTTTCTAAAATTTAGGAAAGTCTTCCTAAAATTTTAAAAAAGCTTCATAAAATTGATATTTGAACAACTTGTCTTCATGTGGGAATGTCCCTATATCTACTAGGTCTAACTAGTTAAAATTAAAAAAAAAATCAGCATAACAATCATTTTTTAAACAACAAAAAACCTTTTAGAATTTTAGGTAATCATTTCCTAAACATTTACAAAACCTTCCTAAATTTGTATTTGATGGATATGTATAGTGAAAGGTGGCTCATTTGATGAAGTTTTTTGAATTCATATCATTAGCTTTTCTTTTGCTTGGATTAGTTTGGTTTATGCGGTTTGTTCAGTTCTGAAAGGATATAATTCAGTTGCAGTTTTTAAAATTTCAAGAATATTTTGGAAGGTCTTCATAATTTGTATGAATATTTCCTAAAAATTCAAGAAAGTTAAAAAATACCAAAACTGTCATTTCTAGTTATAAAAAAAAATCATACAAATTTTAGTATGATCTTTCTAAAAGTTTATAGTGTCTTTTTTAATATTTAAAAAAGTCTTTTTAAAATAATATAATTTTTAAAAATATTTCAGAAAAGCCTTCTTAAACGTTTAGAAAATCTTCCTAAATTTGTTTTTGATCAACTATTAACATACAATTTAGGATGGTCTTCCTAAATTTGTATAAATCTTTCCTAAAAATTCAAGAAAACTTCATAAACTCCAAAACTTACATTTATAGATATCTAAAAATACTCATACAAACATTAGTAATATCTTCCTAAATGTTTTCCTCAATCTCTAAGAATGTATTTTAAAACAATAGAAAAGCTTTTTAAAATTTCAGAAAAGTCTTTCTAAAAGTTTAGAATTTTTTTCTAAATTTACTTTTTACCAACTAGTAATTAACATACAATTAAGGATAATCTTCCTAAATTTGTATGAATCTTTCCTAAAAAATCAAGAAAGCTTCATAAATTCCAAAACTAACATTTCTGATATCTAAAAATACTCAGACAAATTTAGTAAGATCTTCTTAAAAGTTTATAATGTATTTCTCATTCTCTAATAATGTCCTTTAAAATAATTTTAGGAAACAGCCTTAGATAACAACTATAGATATATATAATAAAACAGCCTTAGACGTTTTAGGAACAATAATAAGAGTTTAGGAAGTCCTTCCTGAATGGTTACATTTTGAAGATTTAATACAGATTTGATACATATTATCTAGAAAATAGCTCATATAAAGTAAAAACCAACACCAACTCCAATGTAAAAAGTGAATACTCTATTTTGAATGAATGAATATAAATTCAGGAAAGACTTTCTAAAACATATGAAAAGCTTCCTAAAACATAAATTAAAATAAAGTCTCATTCACCTAGAGCAACAAATAATAATAATGCAATCCACAAGACAATGAGATTTGTAACAAGCAAATTAATTGATATCAAGTCAGAGTATAAAAACGATAAAAAAAGCTTCAAGAGTTATATTGAATTACATGGTAAAGTTTAAAATGTCTATCTCAATCTTAAGAATGTCTTCCTAAATTTAATTTAGGAAGGACTTCCTGAATATCTAAATATAACATATAATTTAGGATGGTCTTCCTGAATTTGTAAAAACTTTCCTAAAAATACAAAAGAAACTTCATAAATTCCATAAAATCTTAAATGAATGCACATACTCATCCGAAAGAAAAACAAGCTTCCCTTTTTATTGCATTTTACGAACCCAAACATGTCAAACAAATTTTAGATAACATTCAGCTAAAGATATGAACTTTCTGTCTCACACATAAATTTTTAAAAAGTGTGTTCTTTCCAAGCAACAGCTCCAGCAAATGCATCCTGCAATAAGTATAACATCAGTTTAAGCTCAGACTCGGTTGAGGCTCAAACCAAATTCACTCTGAAACATCTAGTTACCTATCTCTGAATCTGACGTGATGTTCTTCAGACACTTGTGCAATCAGCTTTGTCTTGAGACCATCATCTAATTTCTCTGTCACAACCCATTCTTGTACTCTTCAACGGTAAACAAAGTCAGGATATTAAAATTATAGAGAAATCTTCGAAGAACAATAACACAGCAAGCACCACTACACGAGGACGTAGCAGCTTGGGCTCTTAGGAAGAATTGATGTGTATATATATATACACGACTCGCACCTTCAATGGCCTGCAAAGCGTCCTGGAAGAACATCCGGTACGCCTTCCTTGAGTTGGAACGCAGCAACTTTAAGAGAGAGCCAACAGTGTCAAGTATTACTCCATGCCCAGGACTGGAATTGGTTAACAAGAGAAAGCGTTAATGCGAAACTGGCTAGAGGGGAAGTAGGGAGAGACCCAATCTTTGGCTAATCAAACAACTTACACAAACTCTGGCTCTGCAAAGAAGGGTAAAATATGAGCAATCACAGGGAAAACAGCAGCAGGGTTCCTGTGATAGAAAACTCCTGGAAGATTCCTTGCTGTGTGACCAACAAGCCATCAATTACCGTCGTCTTGATAGGAATCCTAGGAAGCTACGTGAACAAGTTAGAGAACAGAGCATCTATTAGATAAGCTCATCATCCAATAGAGACTAATCACATGTCCATCATTTACTTTCGGCTAATAAACATCCCTATAAGATTGATCTAAACCCACAAATAGAAAGAGACGCAATAAAAGCTTGAATATTCAGACAGAACTGCACTCATAGCGTTAACAAACTGTGAGTTACGAACAAAGAAGATATTAGACTCACTTGATTATCCTGCGGCTTCTTCTTGTAAAAGCGAGAAGACGAGGTTCCAACACGAAATAACTCATGTGAATGTAAGATCTCAGCTCCTACAAGCGTTCCTGAGGATTGAGCCTTCACGTGACCAAAGACGGTGAAGGGTCATTCATTGAGTAACTAACCGGAACCGGTACAACTACACCGGTAACGAGACTCGAGCATCTTCACGTCCTCGTGCCGCTTGAGGCGTTGATGTCGTGCAGAGTTGTACGGCCATCGATTTCGCGATAACGACATATATATTCTGACACATCACATGACAAGGATTCGTTTAACAATCAGAACTAAGAAATAAAATTGTATTATTTGAAACCTGTAGCTAATATCATCATCAAATCATACTTCGTATATGAGGGACTCATTGCTTTGGAGAATCATAAGCAGTTGTCAAAGCTAGCTACTTGGATCATCTTTGAATTTGGATTGCTTAAGTATTTTGTTCGCTGTCACCACCACAGAACGAAAGCGTCATATTTGACACCAATCCATGCCAATTGATTAGGGAAAGAGAGAGAGATCGAGAGAAGCGTACGAGTAGGTTCAGACGGAGCGAGGAGGAGAATAGTGCTGATCCAATTCTCAGAGACCTTGTGGTGGATCTTCTCCGGCAGATCTTTCCAGAGACCAGTCGTCCGTCGCCGATTTCAAGCCGTAGTTGATTCCAAACTTTCGATGTCGACCACGCCATTTTTAATTCTGTTCTAATTTAGATTAGGGTATAATGGTCATTAATTTATTAATGAATGTTAAGTTGAGAAGTTTACATCCCATGTGCTAGTATGAGAAGAAAAACTTGAATCTATGGTATCTCAGACCATTTCTCTTTAAATTTTATTATTCTACTTCTTTATTATTTCGATAGATTTATCTTCTTCTTTTTTTTTTGTTGGTATTAGCTTTTCAAATAAATTTTCATCTACAAAAAATAAAATAAAAATTTTCATCATCTTTTTTTTGTCGTCCTTTTCATTAAAGCCCAAAGGACAACAATACATAGTTCTGAACATACCTCTCGTTACAAAACCATTAAAATAAAACAAATATAAAACATTTCTAGGCCCATTTGTGAAAAACACAGAAACACGAGATGAACTAGAAACCCTAGCAGATAAACTAACAGATGAGTTGCCGAACTACATCAATGAAATCCAGAACTCGCTGGAAGATCACCGATTAAAGGGCTTCGAGATTTCGAGCCATGCTTGATTCCTCCTCTTCAGATACCTCGCCTAGATGAGCTTTCAATCCACTCTTCACTGGAATTCAAACAAAGAAAAAGTTATACTCGATTAGGCAGTATCACACTGTAAACCAAACCGACGAACTTAATCTAATAACACGAAATTTTGAATTTGCAAGAGCAACTTTGCCTAAAGGTCTTTCAAGACCCATCAAAGAAGCAAAGATTTATAACTCCCCAAATAAAAGAAACGAGCAGCGATGAAGAGAAAGAGATGAGACCACATCCAACAGAACTATAGAAGAACAGAGAGGAGAGAAGAGATCTGAGAAACCAGAAAAAAGAGTTGGACGAGCTGCCAGACAAGACCGGAGATTAGATCCGATAAAACGGAAGCTATAAACAGAGAAAGATCCTAAATATTTACACGCAAAAAAAACAGACCGCCGGCAAAGCCGACGGCCGGAAAACTAAGATCAAAAGAAGAAACTGGTTTTTCTGGAGGGAGTTTAGAGGAATTCTAGAGAGAGAAATTATTAATTTCATCGTATTTAATTTAACTACTTTAACCACACAACATTTAACGTGAGTTTATAGCCGAAAAATTACTTTACAAATAATAATGGGAAAATTGCCAAAATAAAACATGAACTTATTTTTAATATGGTCAAAAAATATCCAGACTTCACTGGTGGCCAAAAAAATATCCAAATTTGATTTTGACTTTCCAAAAAATACCCAAATTTTGTTTTGACCTGGCAAAAAAAACACGCCGCTAATGACCCGTTCGACACTTCAACGACGTCGTTTTGATAAATTGAGAAAATATTAAAACCTGCTATATAGAGGATTCGAACCCAGATCCGTATGCGATATAGGGGAGGTCTGTCACCATTTTGGCAGTGGCATTTAATCGGTAAGTGCTCTTCTTAAATTTTACTTAAACCTATCCAATTCTAGTTTTATTACAATAAAAACATGTAACACTAGGCCTGGGCGTTCGGATATCTGTTCGGGTTCGGATAGGATTTTTCGGATTTTCGGATTTTCGGATCTAGAGATATAAAATCCATTCGGGTATTTTAGAATTACGGATCGGATTCGGTTCGGATCCATCCGGATTCGGATCGGATTATCGAATACCCTAATTTATACCTAAAAAATGAAATTGATTAAATTTAAATAAAAAATATTAAAATTTTGACAAATATAGCTAAAAAGTTTCGAACATTTTACAATTTTTGATAAATAGGTTATATTAAATCTAAATATAATTAATATTTTAGATATATAATTATATTTCGGATATGTCGGATACCCATTCAGATTTCGATTCGGATCGGGTTTGGAGTCGGATTTTCGGATATAGAAGTTTAGGATCCATTCGGATATTTTATCAATTCGGATTCGGATCGGATTTTTCGGATCGGATTCGGTTAGGTAATTCGGATTCAGGTAATATGTCTAGGCCTATGTAACACATTGGGTTTGAACTCGGGGTGGGAAGGAAATGGGAGGAGTTTGTCGCCACTGAGGCAACATTATCTTATCGTTATATATTCAATAAAAATTATTCTTAAACATAATCGTGCTTTGTTGTATTAAAAAATTCCAATTTTGATTTGTATTTTATAATTACTTTTAATTTTAGTACTGTTTATAATTTTTTATTACTAAAATGAAAATTATAGTAATATTGACAGAGTTAGTAATATTAAACGAGTTATATGTTTTTATATAAATAAAATTATTTTTTATATATGTTAACAAAATATATTATTAAAATTTTTAATTAAAATAATATAGAGAAAACTGATAATCTGGATTATATATGTTCATTTGCATTTTAATTAAGTTAAAAGTTTAAGAGCTAATGTTTTTTGGGTTTTGATTTGGAGTTTTTAAAACGAAACACGAATATGTTTAAGAATAATTGTTACTAAACATATATCAATATGTTAATGTTGCTTCAGTGGTAACATATCTCTCCCCATATCTTTCCAACCCCGAGTTCGAACCCTATGTCTTATTGGCAAAATGGTGACAGACCTTCTCTATATTGCATACAGATCTGGGTTTTCGAATCCATTATATTTTCTCGATTTATCAAAACGGCGTCCCATATTAGAAAAGTTCAGGTTTTTTTTTTGGCAATTTTCTCAAATAATAATGTAAATTAATGAAAGTTGATGAGTGTTTTTTGACAAAAAAAAAATCACTTGTAACGAGTGATGAGTGTTGGTGAGATTAAGCTATCAATTTCGTGTTTTTGGTGTTCCATTTCGAGGCTTAAATCTCTGCATGGAGGATGCCTTTTTATTTTACAATATTTATAAACTACGATCATCTGATTAGCCTGAAATAAATAAACCAGAAAAGTACTTTAACGGCACGTAAATAGAGTTACAAAAATCCTACAACTCCTTAAACCAACGATTTTTATTACATCACGGTACAAGCGTTAGGGTTTTCGTCACTGAATATCTGTGGTGGATAGCCAAACATCTCCACGGGGTACCTCGGTGGCTGGTATTGATATTCATTCTTCTTCAAGTCCACCGCTTTGTTCCCTTCCTCCGCCGCAGCACCGCCTCCTCCAGCCGCCGGTTTGGCCGCTCCACCACCGTCTTCTTCCTTGGCCTCTTTTCCTTCTTTGGGTTGTTCCCCTTCCTTTTTCTTCTCTTCTTTGTCTTTTGTTTCTTTTTCTTTCTCCGGCGCTTTTGGCGGTGGATCTTGCTTAACAACTGCTGCGTGCTTGCCGATCTTCTTGTAAACGTATTCAACTAGCTTTTCCGGTGTAAAAACTCCTTTCACGCTCACTTGTGATGCTTTGAAATCTGGTTCCACAGACTCCACTCCTATATATGCAACATGTTTTTTTTTACTTTCTTTTCTATAAGAAAAAATGTAAACTACGTATGTAATATATTCGCAGATTTAATTAATGAAATGTTAAGAAAGTCGAATTTCCTAATTTCATTACATAATTGTCGAATATACAACTATCCAATGAGGTCGTTGTGCAACACTCATTCCAATTATCGAGCCACCAATGTAACTTTTTGGCCCTCAAAACTCGATTAGTTAATTGCATTATACGATATTTCTACAATCATATATACATAACAGAGCGTTTAGAACTTTGGGATCCTTGGGTAATAGAATAGGTGAAGTAAAAACAAAGCATTTGACTTCAGTTGACTCGATGCTAACCAAAATCTTGAAATACTCAAAATAAACAAATAAATTTTAGTAAAGAAGAAAAGGTTGTTGCTATATATGACTATAATAACAAAAAATCTGGTGAATGAGTTTATTTTCTAAAGAAGAAACACATGCTCTTTAGTCTTTATATTGCTATCTTTTTTAAAAAGGGCCTACATAGTACACACAATTTTAAAAACAGATGGGAATCAACTCATGACATACAGAAGAGTCCAAAACATAATGTCCCAATTAAGTGCAGTCCCACAAGTTCAGAAATAAAACTCAGATTCAATAGGAATCGTACCCAATTGAGGATTTTATAATTGAATTTTATTTTTGAATGATAAGATGAAAAAGAAAACAAACCTTTCATTCTCATGATTCTCTTTTGGATCTCCATGGCACATGCTTCACAATGCATGTGAACACTTAGCACCACTGTCACTACCTGTTTTTCCTCAGTGCCCACAAAATTTTAATGTTAATTACATAAAACCAACTCACTTTCTTCAAAATTATAAATTTAGTCCCCCAAAAATCATAACCTCTTCTTTTTTCTCTTGAGGTTTTGGTTTCTCCTTCTCCTTTTTCTCCGGTTCATCTGAAACCGGTTTAGGCTCCGGGATCGGAGAAAGAAGCTCCACTTGACGGTTACTCTTCCTCTGCAATCTCTGCAACACTTTTAATGGATCTGCCTTCTCTCCTTTCACCACAACTTTACTAGTTTTACAATCAGTTGTTACATCCTCCACTCCTAATAACATTTTCAGTAACACCAAAATTAACCAAACCACTACACAAATGGTTAGAAATCAAAGGGAGAGTAATGAGTGGTACCTTCAAAGCCTTTAAGACATCTATGGATTTTTTTAGCACAACCTTCACAATGCATAAAGATCTTAAGAACAATCTCTTGAGGCTCTTTCTTCTTCTCCTTCTCTTCGTCTTTCTTACCATCTGGCTTCACTTGTGGCTCTTCAGCTTTCTTCTCCTCCATTTTCTCCTCTGGTTTCTTTTTATCTTCCTGCAAATGGTAAAGTAAGGAAAAATAAATTTAGAGGAACAGTGTTTGGCTTTCTGAATTTGAAAAAGTTTGAAAAACAAAAACCTCTCCCATTGATTTTAGTGTCAGTGTTGAGACTTTGAGAGACTTTCTTTTTTTTTAGTGGCACAGTTATTAAAGTTTTGTTTTCTAAGGACCGTCAGATTTGGTGCTTAGATCTGTTTATATAAAAACACACACATCCCATTTCTTTTATTTTCTTTTACCCCACAAGTACAGAGCGCATTTATTAGTAAACTTTTTTTTTTCCCATTCAATTATTCATAGGTTTTGTTTGTCTTGTCACCGATTCGTAAATCTTTTGAATAGTGTTTCTTCTCAGTGTTTTATCTTTTATTTTTTGGCTGATTATGTATATATTAATATATGTATTTATTTTTTTGGACCGATCTGAAAAGCTCTGTAGTCTCTACTCGTTTTTTTTTCTGTTGGGTCGAAACTCGAAAGTAGTCTCTACTCGTTTTATATTTCGAAATTTCGTATATAACTAGTTAGACCATTATCTAGCATAACCCCAATCTAATCTATTGAATTACTCGACTTGGTTTTTTATTTTTTTCTTACCTTTTCTTTATTTAATGCTAGCTAGTAGCTAGACTTGAATGTTTGCTTCAAAACTACTAATGGTGACATTTGTGTGCAATGGTGAGCGCATATATATTAAAGTCGATTTTTTTTTTTTGGACGAATGTATTGTTAAAATAAGTTATTACGTTATTGATAGGGAATTTGAAACACATACAATTGTGATGAAGACAGAGTTCATAATGCTAGACACTATGCCATTTTCAAACGGTCTTATAATTGAGCATGAAGATTTTGTGAGTAACACTATTTGAAATCTAGTCAAAGTACACTATTTATACGTGAGAGAACGATTTATTCTTTTCTTATATGTTTATTCTTTTTCTTTCATCTTTAGCTAAAGTAGAACGGTTTATTCCTTTACTATTATGCCTAATATTGATTTGCATAAAATTTTATAATTTTTTTCTGTAAAAAAAAATTAACGAAGGAATAACCTAAATTTTTAAACTAACTAAAAAATGTGTTGCATATAGCAGAACAATGCAGGTGTCTATGGGGAAACAATATTTTGGTACAAAAAGACGTGGAATTTTATAAGAAAGCACGTTGCATTCCATGACAAATGGTATTATTCTTTCGATGTCAGAAAAAGCCTTAACTTCCCGTTAAGATGATTAGAAAATCTTAAATTAGTATATGCTGCCATGATTTCTACTTTTAAACTTTATAATTGGAAACAAAAAACTATATTAAAATCAACGAACTTATATGAGATATACTTTATCTTGACATGCATAGCCGACATTTCGAATATTTTTGGGGCGGTAGTTAAGGGATCCCTACGCCGATTAAGAAGAGTGGCAATGGCATCATAAATTAAACTTTTCTTTACCGATAACAAAAATATAATACTAATAGTAAAACAAGAAGTATTAAAAAAAGAAAATATGATATTTACACAAATCAAAACAATATTCTGTAAATGTATTTTTTGTTTATTTATTTGAAAATTTCCTTTCTTCCATTTGTAACACGCTAAAAATGTAGGTTATGCTTATGACCTTAGATCAATAATATTTTGTTTTAACAATCAATATAAAATTTTAAAACCAAATTTGGTCTAACGAAAGGTATCTACATTTCATTGAAAAGATAAATTTGGTCTGTCCTCAGATAATTGTGACATCTAAAACTTAATTAAAAAGATGTATTTTATTTGAGAGAAAGAGACTTTGAACCTCTCACCTCTTAGAAATTAGGAAAGAGGTCTAACCACTGCACTAAAAGATTTAATTGAAAGTCTTACCCCTATAATAGTTATTATATTTGGCGCCTAAAGTTTTGCTTTATGGGCTTTAGCCCAGGGCCGACACTGCTTTTCTGTTATAATGATCTTTATATCTCAAACCAATACTTTACAAAACCTATTTCACAATTCTTTTTTCCTTTGTTTTTCTTCTCTTGATATTACAATGAAATGTATATTTCAAAAAAAAATATTTAATGAATCCCATTAGTAAACATAATTCACATTCTATTTTTTTTTTATCTCGGCCCACCTTTGTTTTCAAAATAGAATGGTTTATTTAGTTTGATCCAAAAATCATGTTGTCGTAAGGCTTTGAAGATGTGAAATCAGCGAGATAAAAGAAGGGGCAGTGGACTGCCTTCAGCTGAAAGTAAATATCTATCTCCATAATATATTTGTTTATTATAAATTAAACCAATTATTCTTCATAACTATAAATCTTCACCTATAGATTACGAAGAAGAGAAGGAACTATAAACACAGATGAATGAAGCGTAACTAATAGGTAAAGGCTTTCAAGATGTAAATCAACAAGATAAAAAAAATGCACTTCAAAAACCCACCAGGGAAAACAGTACGTCACAAATATTGTGTACAAAGAGTGGACTGCCTTCAGCTGAAAATAGGTATCTATCTCCATAATATTTTTACTTTATTATAAATTAAACCAATTATTCTTCATAGCTATAAATCTTCACCTACAGATAACGAAGAAGAGAATGAACTATCAACACGGATGAATGAAGCATAACCGATGGGTATAAAAAGGCAAAAGAAGGTAAATAGTTATTAAATTGCAATAAAAACGTTTAAACGTAAGGAACATAAAACATACATGGTTTTTAGTGATAAATTACACACTTCACACAGAAACCTCAATAAAACAAAATACAACCACACAACAAAAGACAAAAACAAAAAATCAAGCATTTGCAGTCCCATCCCTTTTAAAAAACCATAAACATACGGTTTTCATTTATTCGTTAAATATTTTGCTTCATTTTTCACAACAATTATGTTTAACTGGACTTTTGAGTAATATATATATAATAATTATATCTCAATTCTTAAAATATAATACAACGGACAAATAAATATATAAATATTATGGATTGCTTTAATTTTATTGAAAATAAATATAATACGAATAAAATAAATATATAACTAGCGAAAACCCATATAAAAGAAATGCACTTCCAAAACGCACCAGAGAAAACAATATGTCACAAATATTGTGTACAAAAAAGTTTTATGTAGACTTCCTTCAACTGAAAATGAGTATCTATCTTCATAATATATTTACTTATTATAAATTAGACCAACTATTATTCATAACTATAAATCTTCACCTACAGATAACGAAGAAGAGAATGAACTTTCAACACAGATGAATGAAACGTAACCAATGGGTATAAAAAGGCAAAAGAAGGTAAATAGTTATTAAATTACAATAAAAAAAGTTTAAACGAACATAAAATATATATGAGTTTTACTGATAATTAAATTACACACTTCACACATGAACCTCAATGGAACAAAGGACAACCGCGCAGTAGAAGACAAAAACAAGGAATCAAGCATTTGCAATCTCATACCTTCTAAAAAAACCATAAACAGACTGTTTTCATTTATTCATTCAACATTTTGCTTTGTTTTTCACAACTATTATGTTTGATCGGGGGGGGGGGGGGTTGATAAATATATATAATAATTATATCTCAATTCTTAAAATATAATACAATGGACAAATAAATATATAAATATTATGGATTGTTTTAATTTTATTGAAAATAAAGATAATACGAAGAAAGTAAATATATAACCAATGAAACTCCACCCCGCGCATGCGCGGGGTTAACAGCTCTACTAGTTTAAATAAATGCAAGAGAAATATGAGTTTGTGGTAGTCCAAATGTAGCCATACGAAATAGTTCATAACAGAGACTCAAAAAATTAGTACATAATCAAATTAAACAAAGATAATAATAATTTCATCTACATGAATGATTTGAAATCAGACTGGATCTGCCGATCAAACCGGTTGAACCGCAAACGGACAGCCAGTCAAATTTGAGTTTTGTGAAAAAGAAAAATTGTTATTGATCCAGAAAAACCCATTAAAATCTAAGCATAAAATTGGAAACCAACATATAGAATTAGTTAAATTCTCTGATTTTCATATAGTGATTCCTTAATCTAAGCTTCTAACTTGATTCAACGCTAAAATCCTAAATAAACACATTGTTGTTATTTGTATCTCATAAGTCTGTGAACATCTTCTTCTTTTTTTATTCTATACATTTCTTCTCTTGTCCTCTTTGATCCATGAGTTTTATTATTTCAGATGGTTCATACGAGTAACAAGGGCAACGGCCCGATCGTTTGATATATCATGGTTTTTAGTGTTTTTAGCCATGATATAGGTTGTATATATAAAGTCTTTTTAGTGTTTTTGGAGTCGTTTAGAGTCATTTGCAGGTTTAGGTACGTTTGGAGCTTATTTGGAGATTATGGATCATTCCGGAGTTAAGTAGGAAGCTGTGCTGAAGAATTCAACCCGGTGGCAAGTTTTAGAGATGGTGTCGATCTACACCACCCCTGGTGTCGGTCGACACTAATTCCTGACGGAAATTTCGAGACGCGTTTTCCAGGCTCTGCAGAGTTGCAAACAGATCCTTGAAGCTCCTAATATTTACAATTAAGTGCCAAACGTGTTTTCCATATTTTTAGACTATTTTTATGGGTTTTTAAGGTCATTTTTTTGACCAATTGATTATTCTAAGCTAGAGTTTTGGAGAGAAGAATTCAGACTCCTTCAGAGAAGATTCAGAACTCCTTTAATCTCTATTCTTATTTCTTTATGCAATCTTATTCAAACATGTTTATTGTTTCAATCTCCCTGTCTGAGTAGTTTGCTAGTTAGGTTTAAGGTTTCTCATTAGGGATTTCATGGATTGTTAAGTTGATTTGTTAGTTAAGGATTTTGGAACACTAGTTCTTCATCTAGGTTGTGATTAATGCTTGATCTGAACTGACGAGTTAGATTATTGATCATATGTTGATTCTCGCAATGAAAGTTGGTTAATTAGCTAGAAAGAACCTTAGATGAGCAAAATAACTATTCGCAAAGAGATTTGGTTTATGTATTTTGTGAACATATCGAACTTGAATTTAATGCATGTCTGAGCCTTTGAATTTGCAAAGAGATTTGGAATTCTAGGATCTAGACATAGAGATTTGAATATTGTGTTTCGAATTCTAGAAAATAGCAGAATCCTGATTTACTGATTAGCGTGCATTCCTGATTTCCTGAGAATTCCATGAGTCTGACGTTTCTCCCATCTGATTTACAACTGATTTTATTGCACTGTTTCCATTAATTTATTCTCGTTTAGCTTAATTCGAAAACCTATAATCTATTGTGTGATCTTGAGTCTCTGTGGAAATCGATCCCTAAGTACTGCAATTGATCTCTTAATTTGAGAGAGTAGTTCAAAGGGTAAATTTGAGCATATCAAATTTTGGCGCCGTTGCCGGGGACTCATTGAATCCACCATTAGATTTAGAATAGAATTTAGTCTTAACATTTTATTTCTTGTTTATTTAAATCCGTTCTATCTCTTTTCTTGTGTTTCAGGTGTATGCATTCTCGCAATACCCGGAGCAACAAAGAAGCTCAGCTTTTGAATCTTACGAATCAGAAGTTGAGAGAGTTAGAACCCACGAACCTTAAGGCAAAGAGATCAGCAGACATGATTAGGAGAGTTATCATTCGACCTGATGATGTTGGTGTCTTACGAGACCAAGAGGGTCATGCCTACAACGAAGACGGTGACCAAATTGATGATCAGGGAAATATAGTCCAAGAAATCATTGCTCAAGTTAGAGGGAGGACCCTTTCTGATTTCAACAGGCCTGATATTTTCTATGAAAATAGGTCTGCAATTTGTCCTCCTCCCTTCCAAAGGAATGACTTTGAGTTAAAGCTTGTTTACTTCACTCTTGTGGGTCAGCACCCTTTCCATGGCCTTCCTCATGAACATCCCATGGACCATATTGAGAAGTTTGAGGACTTGGTGACAAGCATTAAGCTTAATGGAGTCTCTGAGGATTATCTGCTATGCAAGCTCTTCCCATACTCTCTTGCTGGGGATGCAGCTTATTGGCTCAAGAATGAGAGTCCAGGTTATCTAACCACTTGGTCTGATACCAAGAATGTCTTTCTCAATAACTTTTTTGATGATGCAAGGTCTGAGGATTTGAGAACAAAGATCTCTACATTTTCTCAAGAACCTATTGAAGCATTAAAGGCTTCTTGGCTGAGATTCAGAGCTTACCAACGAGATTGTCCACACCATGGCTTTACTGACCTTCAGTTGCTGGGTATCTTCTTCAGAGGGATAGATTGGAGATATCAGATGGCTTTGGATGCTGCAAGCCAAGTAAACTTCAATACTAGGAGTCCAGCAGAAGCCAGAAAGCTTATTGAGAATTTGGTGTCTAGCAACAGTACCAAAAATGCAGATTTTGAGAGGAAGAAATCAACTAGAAACATAGATGGAAGTCAGATTGCTGAGGTGAAAGCCAAGTTAGATTATGTCCACAATCTCCTTGTGGGCAAGAAGCAAATTCAATTTGCTGCAGAAGTTGAAACCTTTGAACAAGAGGAAGAGGATGTGAATTACATCAATGAAGTTGGGTTTCAAGGACAAAGGTTTGGAAATCAGCAAGGTTATGGTTTTACTCACCAAAGACCTTCTCAGAACAACACTTTCACAAGAACTTATGGTTCTTCATCCTACCAAAAATCTCCTGAGCAGAATAACAAGATGGAGTCAATGCTAGAACAGGTATTGGAAGGCCAGACAAAGATGACTGTGAGCTTTAATGGGAAGATGGATGCTTTGTATACTGATCTGCATGGGAAAATTGAGTCTTTGGGTGTTCATGTTAAGAAGCTGGATATTCAGGTTGCTAAAACTGCAGATTCCATCAAAAGGCAAGAAGGATTTCTTCCTGGAAACACTGATATCAATCCAAGACATCAAGTTAATGCCATCATGGTGAGGGAAGAAGAAAAATTTGTGGGTTCTGCAGTGTTTGATGCAGATTTTGGAGTCACAGACTTGGTGTCGGTCGACACCACCCCAAAATCTCGAAATTTAGAGCTGTGACGGACGTTTGTCGATCGTCCCGATCGACACCAAAGCAGTGTCGGTCGACACCCAGGAGGAGTGCCGATCGACACCAGAAAAAAATCGCGATTTCTCGGGTTCTGACGGGAAAAAATCGATGCACTTCAACAAAAATTTCGGGTGTCGATCGACACCAATGTGAAGGGAATGTCCTGAAATCATACTTGTATTTACTCTAGTAGAGTTGTGATGTCGAGATAAGACAATCATATGATATTGGATGGTTATAATGTTTTGCTAGAAGCCACTTATAACTTATGAGTTATGAACTCATTACCATTGTCATATGATCCTATAGGGTCACACACCTAAGCAAACTGGATAATATAAATTAGGTTTGATCATTAGAGTTAGGGCTGGGCGTTCAGATAACCCAGTCCCATTCCGTTCGGGTAATTCGGGTTTTTGAGTTTTCAGGTTTAGGTCTAAAGGTCCCATTCGGTTATTATGAAATATCGGGTCGGGTTTGGTTCGGGTTATGCCGGGTTCGGGCCGGTTCGGGGTGTAAGCCAAAAACCCAAAACCCATACGGATTCGGTTTGGGTTCGGTTCGGGTTCGGTTATTTTTTAATAACAAATTTTTTTTTCAAATAAAATAGAGACAATAATCATAAAAAGAGATGAATATTATTGAAAATACCAAAGCAATAGTTTTTAAAACCAAAATAAGAAATAAACTCAATTAAAAGCCAAACTTAAGACAACAAATTCTAAACCAAAGTGAAACTAAAAACTTAGATCATCTCTCTCTTTATTCCTTAACCACGAAGCTCTCTCTTATTCCTTCCCCAACATCTCAAATTCTGAAATAGAAAAAAATGACAAATTTAATATATCAATATATGTAAGACACAATTTTAAGCTGTTATTAAAACAATGTTAGAAAATTTACCTTTCTCTAGCTTATCAAGCATCTCAACTTCAGCAAGAAGTTGTTGATTGGTTACCACTTTAGTTTCACCAAGACGTATGTATTGTCTCATCCACTGCTCAACACACATTAAAACCTCAACCATATAATGTCCCGTATATACACACACTCATAAAAGGTCATGTATATACTTAGTCATTAAGTTCGGTTACCCATTTGGATATCGGGTTCGGTTCGGATAAACCCGTAACCCATTGGATCTGGCTCATAAGTACCATTCGGTTATTTCACTATAACCCATACTCGTACCGAACCGATTTTTCGGGTCGGGACCGGGTTCGGATTTCGGGTTCGGGAAATTTTCCCAGCCCTAATTAGAGTAATGATCATGATCAATGTATATAAGATATACGTCGATACCAAGTTTCTGTGAGGGTGTCGATCGACACTAACCACTTGGGATCAGAAACCGGTTTTTGATTTAATTGAAATCAAGTCGGTTTGGTCCATCGGTCAACTAGGTTTCTTTAAGTCTCCTATATATAGGATATAGGGCACGACTTTGAGACTATCAGAAGTTCCTGACCGTCACAGAAACGTAGAGAGAACCCAAGGCGAATCGTTCGCGAAGGCACTAGCATCCCTGTCGTCCAGTTTGTGTGCGTGTGGACTTCTGTAGAGGCGCAGCACTTGAGGCGCTCCTAATCTCGAATACCTAATCATCTTCCGCTGCTTAATCTCCAGGTATACTCAAGATCTGATATAGATTCAATTGACACATGATCCGTGGCTTAGGATTTGTTGTTAGGGCTGTTTTAATATGATTAAAACTTATACAAATTCCTTCACAATGATGGGTGTCGATCGACACCAATCGTGTATTTTTCAATTGCCGTCAGAAGAGCGTGCTGATCATCCCAAAACCCCATCACCAATTGAAGAGAGGGTCTACAAACCTAAGATACCTTACCCGAAACTGAAACTGTCTAAACAAGAGGTGGAAGAGGCCAGATGCAGGGCAATAATGGACAAGGTGCTGATTGAGATACCATTGGTTGATGCAGTCAAGCTTTCACCTCCAATTAAGAGGTGTGTTAAAAGGATGGTTGTCAATGATATAAGTCCTGAGGAAGCAACTTTGCTCACAAAGGACATTAGTGCAATCCTCTTGAAAAAGACAGTGTCAAGGAAAGAGAGGAAGGTGAGAGTGTCTGAACAGGTCAGTGCTATGATTCAGAGTAGGATTCCCAAGAAGTTACCTGATCCAGGGAGTTTCGTGCTAGACTGCACCATCTCAACAGGAAGGTTTCCTCACTCTCTCTGTGACCTTGGCTCAAGCATTAACTTAATGTCATATTTTGTTGCTGTAAGACTTGGATTGACTAACTTCAAGCCTACAAGGATTCATCTTATCCTTGCAGATTGTTCCAAGAGGATTCCAGAAGGTCTCTTAGAGGATGTTCCACTTCAGATTGCTGGATGCACTATCCCCACAGACTTTGTGGTTTTGGAATATGGTGAAGAACCTCAGGATCCTCTTCTTCTGGGAAGATCATTCTTAGCTACAGCAGGCGCTATTATTGATGTCCGAGAAGGGCAAATAGAGGTTGATTTGGGTGATAAGGTCATGAAATTTGACATGGATAAGATGAGGAGAAAACCTACAATTGATGGTCAAACCTTTTCTGTAGAGGTTTCCATGGATGAGGAGTCAGATGAAATTACTGCTGGGTATGTCAAGGAGCTGGAGGCTACTGAGCAAGTGAACAAGCTGATTATTCAAAAGGAATTGGTTGAGACTTCTAAGCAAGCTGTTGGGCTTGAAGATTGGAGTGGAGATCATCTTTTTAGGACAAGGGTCGAAGATAAGGGTCCACTTAAAGACAAGTTGATGGAGGATGATGTTTTTGTGATGGAGACACGGATTGCAGAGTTGAATTGCAGAAAATGTGCAGAGTCTCGAGTTTCAGGTTCAGTGTCGATCAACACCATTGTTGGTGTCGGTCGACACCCTCCACAGGCCAAGCCAAAGACGCCTAAAACTCAGAGTTTTCAGAAGTTTTCTTGTCCAAAAGACCCATCAACTGTTGTTAAACAAAAAACTCTACATCTCGCACCTCACTCACCTCCAATATAGCAAAGGTATGCACTTCCTGTTCCTAATTCTAAACCTCCTGATATCATCATTAAGAATTTTCAAAGTGCAAAAACTGTCTCACAGTTAAACAAGCCACAAGATTATCGTAGAGCGCTTGTTTCTTCTTTTGATGATTCTGCAGGAAAAAGGAGTGTACCGCCCAGAACTAAGTCCCACCCTGCTGCTGTTCCTTCATTCCTTGGTCGATCTCATTCACAAACTGCCTATACACCACCTTGGATAATAAGATGCTCCTCCCAGAGGCATTTAGTGCCACTCTCTGATCCACCTGATGTCTAAACTCCAACATAGCCAAGCTAATGACTGAAAATAAGCGCTTAGTGGGAGGCAACCCACTTTTAGGTAGGAGTTTCTTTGAAATTCGTTTGGTTTTTGCTAAATTTTAGTTTTTGTTTCTCGTGTCAAAAAAAAAAAAATTTATGTGTCGATCGACACCCAACACCAGCGTCGCCCGACACCACTCGAGCAGGTACGTATTTTCAATTTTTCTTGTTCATTAGCTTTTACTTTGGTTTCTTTTCAATCCTATGGCTTTATAACACCGGGGACAGTGTTACTTAAGTCTGGGGGAGGAAAATACTAATATGTTTTGCTTTGTTTTGTTTATGAGTCTAGTTTTTTTGTCAAAATTGTTTTTATTGAGTCAAAATTTAGTTGGGAACAATGAACTTTACTTGTAACAAACTGTTTTAGCTACCTCTTTAGTGACCATTCTTATAGCTATTGACAACAGATTCTACCAACAGAAAATTCCAAAGGTAAATTGATCTTCCATTATCCCCATATTGTTTAGTATTTAGATGATCCAGAGCTGGCCTAGACATAATGAACTTAATTTTTCTCATCTTGGGGCTTGGTATACTTTGAATCGGATTCTTTACTTAGGTCTGATAGGATTAGTCTGTGATTATGGTTTCCCGCTCTCTTCCCTTCAGTGTCTCTACAAAAATAGAAAAAGAAATGAAAAAGAGTTATAGCTTTGAAAAAGAAGTGAATTTAGAAGTTGAATCATGGAAACTTGTCTAAATAAAAAATAAGAGAACAATCAGTGGATAAAATAAAATAAAATGATACCCTAGGAGGGAAAAATCGACTGATTGGAAGCGAGAAAAGAGGGAGAAAGGAAACTAGAAGCAGGCTGTCCACAAATTCAGTTTCTTAAGTAAGTAAGAGTCCATGTGTCCTTAGATCGATATTCCCTCGATGAGACTGCACTTAAAACTTAATTAAGGTCAGCAATGGGGATTTTAGCTTATTCTTTCGGGTTGTGGTTTGGAATCTGGATGGTTAGTAAGTCTGCGGAAAATTACTGGAGGTTCTAACTTAAGTTGATACTGTTTGATGTGGCTTTACTCTGGTGTTGGTTGATTCAGTGTTCTAAAGGATAAGTGAGTTCCTATGTTTCAAACCTCTTTCACAGGTGTAGTCTTCTGTTTTGCTTGAGGGCAAGCAAAAGCTAAGTCTGGGGGAGTTGATATATCATGGTTTTTAGTGTTTTTAGCCATGATATAGGTTGTATATATAAAGTCTTTTTAGTGTTTTTGGAGTCGTTTAGAGTCATTTGCAGGTTTAGGTACGTTTGGAGCTTATTTGGAGATTATGGATCATTCCGGAGTTAAGTAGGAAGCTGTGCTGAAGAATTCAACCCGGTGGCAAGTTTTAGAGATGGTGTCGATCGACACCACCCTTGGTGTCGTTCGACACCAATTCCTGACGGCAATTTTGAGACGTGTTTTCCAGGCTCTACAGAGTTGCAAACAGATCCTTGAAGCTCCTAATATTTACAATTAAGTGTCAAACGTGTTTTCCATATTTTTAGACTATTTTTATGGGTTTTTAAGGTCATTGTTTTAGACCAATCGATTATTCTAAGCTAGAGTTTTGGAGAGAAGAATTCAGACTCCTTTAGAGAAGATTCAGAACTCTTTTAATCTCTATTCATATTTCTTTATGCAATCTTATTCAAACATGTTTATTGTTTCAATCTCCATGTCTGAGTAGTTTGCTAGTTAGGTTTATGGTTTCTCATTAGGGATTTCATGGATTGTTAAGTTGATTTGTTAGTTAAGGATTCTGGAACACTAGTTCTTCATCTAGGTTGTGATTAATGCTTGATATGAACTGACGAGTTAGATTATTGATCATATATTGATTCTCGCAACGAAAGTTGGTTAATTAGCTAGAAAGAACATTAGATGAGCAAAATAACTATTCGCAAAGAGATTTGGTTTAGGTATTTTGTGAACATATCGAACTTGA
Source organism: Isatis tinctoria (assembly GCA_010577795.1). Taxonomy (NCBI): domain Eukaryota; kingdom Viridiplantae; phylum Streptophyta; class Magnoliopsida; order Brassicales; family Brassicaceae; genus Isatis; species Isatis tinctoria. The sequence goes on along the minus strand of CM021249.1, from coordinate 18,656,895 downwards.
ATTTAATGCATATCTGAGCCTTTGAATTTGTAAAGAGATTTGGAATTCTAGTCTAGACATAGAAATCTTTGCAACGCGAGTTGATTGATTTGAATATTGTGTTTCGAGTTCTAGAACATAGCAGAATCCTGATTTACTGATTAGCTTGCATTCCTGATTTCCTGAGAATTCCCTGAGCCTGATGTTTCTCCCATCTGATTTACAACCGATTTTATTGCACTGTTTCCATTAATTTATTCTCGTTTAGCTTAATTCGAAAACCTATAATCTATTGTGTGATTTTGAGTCTCTGTGGAAATCGATCCCTAAGTACTGCAATTGATCTCTTAATTTGAGAGAGTAGTTCAAACGGTAAATTTGAGCATATCATCGTTGCTCATGTGAAACGTAACCGTTCATTCGTGAACGTGCACAATGGGCCCAACAGGTATTTCGTGATGACGAACGAAAGGCAAATGCGAGTCCCCAGAGGAGCACAGCGGCCAAAGGTATGCTTATATTTTCTTATCTTAAAGTAATCAGTCGTTTGATTCATAGTGTTGATGCAGAGAAACGTAAGATGTACGGTTGTCCTCAGTGCCGGTACAACTTTTTACAATGCCCTAAACGAGTTCAAATATTGTGCACTTTTTTAAAAGATCATAAAATGATAACAATATAGAAAAAATATGTTAAAGTTTCATAAGATAATCTAACTCCATAAACTGTTTATAAAAAAAAGTAAATAAAAAAAATTATTATTGAAATATAATTTTTGCATTTTTTCTTATAAATTCAGTCATTAAACTCGGATAGTCAAGTTTTCCAACCATAGTTGTCTTAATTAACAGCAAAGTCAACTCATTTAAGAGGTGTATTGGATCTATAATTTGACAAAATGACAAATCCACTGTTATTTGAACATGAATTTTAAAACCTTCTTTAAAATCCAGTGTTATTGAATTTGTAATTTTAAAATTTACTTTGATATTCTATGTTATTGAAAATATTGTAAGTAATGGATTTCAGGAGAGTTATTGAAATTTCAAAGTGTTTTGGCGAGATTTCTTAGTTAAAAATATAAAAACCCAAATCTCATGGTTTTAGATGGAATTTTAGAGTTTTTTAACTAAAATCATAGCAACTTCACTAATCCAACCAAAATCATTCAAAAACTCATTAAAAATAAAATAATCTCAAATCTAAATGTTATATTCAATACACCCTCCTTAATCTCTCTTGTGACAAAGTAGACTACAAATTTTTTTTTGTTAGTCTCAACTTTGAAAAACTTCTTTCAGCTATGGCGACTTATACCAGAATAGGCAACAATAGGCGATAAGTAACTTTTGTGTTCTGATAACACTATTCCATTTTTTCAAAAAATATAGCATTTCAATAGAGTTTGATTGGTATTGATTCGAATCTCTAATTTCATAAACAAATCATCACCAACAATGTTTGAATGCATATCATTCTTTAAAGAAGCTTATAAGTTCAAATATGATACACTCAAAGGATCCTCACATGAGGCTGCTAGTTTTAAAAAATCAAACAAAATTCCCAAATTTTATTCATACCTTTAGAAGTTTTATATATATATATATATAACTTATTTTTTATATAAAATGGATGTCCTTAGAAAATTGATGCCATAAACTTTTGCTTCACCTGCTTGGTCTATAAACTGGGCCTGGATCAATGCAATGTTTGAAAAATATCTTAAAGCTAGTGAAAATGAGATTTTATTTAAAGGAAAAGAACGTGATGGATCAGATGATACTCTAGATGAATTAGACTTTCATCTTAAACACCTCTACCATTTTTTATTTATAGAATCTTAATGTTTCGCACTCCTAAAATGTAATTGCATGGAGGCGTTTTTATTTGCATTTTGAAACTTTTACAAACTTAAGAGTTAACTAAGCTATCTAATTTTTTATATATTTATTATTTGAAAATAGAAAACCTTGTCCAATTGATCAAACCAAGTTGAACCGTGACCCGAAAACATATCTCATTTGATGTCTAGTCTGGTATTTAAATCATTGATTAACTGAACTTGAGTCAATTGATTATAAGTTTAAATTTGTGGAAATAGTACCACATGGGTCATACAGTCATACCCATTTATATTTATACCAATATAAATTAGTTTCATACCAATTCACACCTTACTTCAAAATTAAAAGAAAATGAGAAGACTGTGATTATGGATGGCTTCATCAACGACAATTCATATCCGCGAACTGGAGGTTGGAGATTGATGACAAAGCCATAAAAAGGATGGTGGCACAATTTATCCTTTACATTTTTTCTTTTTTTCTTTTGGGCGTGCATCCAAGATCAAACACTTATGCAAACAAAATAATAAGTTAAAGAGTAGAGGAAATTTATATTTATGCTTCAACGTGTATTTACAGAACTCGAAGATAGTGAACGTATAACAATAAAAATGCATACTTTTATCATCAGTGGTGCAATTTGCCAAAAGAAAAGGATCCATTTTTAAGCGATTTCGTGTGGATTCTGATATTAGTATATTAATTATAATAAAATAGAGACGTCGAATTCTCGCTTCTCAGATTACACAGTTAATTTTTCATTTTCAGGACTCTATGTTTCACTATCTAACTATGAGTTTCTTGCAAGTTTGTAACACAAAAACGCTCTATATTGTCCTTGCTTTCAATTGTCAAAATGTTTTAGATCTAAGGCCAGTTAATTAACTAGAGCTATTGACATTTTTTATCTTGAAATATTGATAGGAATGAAAGAGTTTAAGAGAATATATTATAAAAAGGGGAAAACTGGATGGTAAAACAACTTAACATAAGGATTCTAGATACAGTATACAGAGATAATAATATCAAGAAACAAGGCAAAATTGATAAAATATATATGATCGAGATATAACTTAATTTTCAAGTTATTGTTGTTCGGCTTAAGCAATTCTAAAATTTGTTTGTGAATATCTAACGTTTCTTTTGCTAATCAATATAGGTACAATAACGACAAAGATATATTGTATAAGTTACTTATTAACAACTTAGGTATTATGCATAGGATGAGAACTGTAGTTTATTTCGTTTGGTTAGTGGTTAATTTGTGTAACCAAAAATACTACATATTATGTATACAGAAACATCTATGTTTTTTAAGTAATAGGACAAAAAAGAGATTTAAAATAAATAATAATTTAGAGCATTTAGAGTGGGTGCCTTTATTTTCTAGATAACGAGATTTAACCTATATAATTCGTAGTGATCGCAATATTCAAATAACTAAGATTTAGAAAACATATCAAAAATTTGGTTGATCATTTCATTTGTTTGGTAGACACTTTTCTGGTATTAATCCTTTCATTTTCGATTTTCTCAGAAATAAATAAAAATATTGGGATATAAATAAAAATCTAATTTCAACCGTTATATAAACCTTAAGCCATTCTCTTCAAGAAAATAATCTCATAAGTAGTTGTCTAGCTCTCTAAGAACTAAAAATGGCAGGATATAACCTCGAAGCTATTGAAGCAGCACCACTGAAGGACGATATTGATATTGTGATCCCAACCATCAGGAGCCTGGTTTTTCTAGAACAATGGAGACCTTTTCTCAAGCATTACCATTTGATCATTGTTCAAGATGGAGACCCTTCGATCAAGATCCAAGTTCCCGAGGGTTATGACTACGAGCTCTACAACCGTAATGATATCAACCGGATCCTTGGCCCCAGAGCTAACTGCATCTCCTACAAGGACGGTGGATGTCGTTGCTTCGGCTTCATGGTTTCCAAAAAGAAGTATATCTACACCATTGATGATGATTGCTTTGTAAGTCTCTTTTACGATCATCTCCTTATTACGTTTATATGCATATTCATGTCAACTCAATGCAATCATTGGAAAAAGGTGGCAAAGGATCCAAATGGGAAAGAGATCAATGTGATATCTCAACACATAAGGAACCTTGAGACACCTTCAACACCACATTACTTCAACACTCTATATGACCCTTTTAGAGATGGAACTGACTTTGTGAGAGGATACCCTTTCGCTTTAAGGGAAGGTGTACAAACCGCCATCTCTCATGGCCTTTGGCTCAACATCCCTGATTACGATGCCCCGACCCAACTCGTCAAGCCACGTGAACGCAACATCAGGTCATAAGAGAAAAATCAAGATCCTTGCTTGTTACTAGTTTTGGTTAGAACTATTCGGTTTTTCCATTGCATTTTCGATTTTTTCCGGGTTTGAGCAATATTGTATAATCGAATAAGAACCAAATTTGTATTGCTTTATTCTGGTTTTGGTTCTGATCGGTTTCGTTTTTGACATTTATCAATTTTTTAAAAAACCCATTAATATTAGAAAACTTAGATTTATTCGATTCGTTTTTTTTTTAGTATATAAAAATATTATTATAACTCAATGTTAAAAAACTGTACAATAGTTCTTGCAGATATGTTGATGCAGTGATGACAATCCCAAAAGGTGTTTTGTACCCGATGTGTGGCATGAATCTTGCTTTCAACAGAGAGCTTATTGGACCTGCCATGTACTTCGGCCTTATGGGTGAAGGCCAGCCCATTTCCCGGTACGATGACATGTGGGCAGGTTGGGCAGCTAAAGTGGTGTGTGACCACTTGGGCTTTGGGGTCAAGACTGGTCTCCCGTATGTGTGGCACAGCAAAGCGAGTAACCCGTTTGTGAACCTAAAGAAAGAGCACGAGGGACTTCACTGGCAAGAGGATATGGTTCCTTTCTTCCAAAACCTTCGTCTCTCCAAAGAATCTAACACTGCCACTAAATGCTATATGGAGTTGTCCAAGATGACAAAGGAGAAGCTAACTAAAGTTGATCCTTACTTTGAGAAATTGGCAGATGCAATGGTCGTTTGGATTGAGGCATGGGAGGAGCTTAACCCGCCCGTTGTTGATGGAAAAGATGTCAAGGCCAAGTGATGAGGATGTTGCGTGATGGTTGTTGTTGTTGCATGAATAAGTACGTTGTGAGTTTTTTATATGGTCGTCTATTTATTTATTTCGTCTTGGAAGTGTGTTTGGTACAATAATGTAATACATTGTGTGATTTGCTACTCGACATGAGATAATGTATGCTACTTTTAATTACATGGATGAATTCGTTTGGCTTTCTATAGTTTTATTCTTTTAGATATATTTCTCATATCAAACTTAATGGTTCCAGAACTTCAAAATACTCGTTAAAATATATGAAACTGAGAGAACTGTTCGAAACCGGTTGATAAGCATCGGAAGGCCTCATGATGAAGCCTATGAAGATGGATTAATGAAGTGGTTTGGATACACATCTAATTTTAGCTAGTGCTCTTTCAACTCTTTTTCTAAGTTTTCGATTTCTTAATAATCTTTGTTTACCATAACACTCTGTTGTGAAAAAGTAAAAAAAAAAATTGAATCTAGTTTAACATTATAGAAAAAAAAAATTGTTCCCATGAAAGTTTAGAGATTTGTAATTATGTGTTGACAAAAAAAAAGAGATTTATAATTATGTTTGATCCAGTTTTAGATTTGATTATCAAAATTAGGAAAAAGAAAACTAGTTAATAATGGTCAATAATTAACCACATAGGGGGGGCAAGTGTCACTAACTAAAGAGTTTTGTTTGTTCGTGAGGTTTTATAGTTGATTAGGTGGCACTAAATTAGTGGCTTTTTCGGCTCATTATGCATCATCAATTCATGCATGTCATCCTTATCTCTCTGAGCTCAGTTCCAGCTTAGCTTTAATCGCCCTCTCCCTCTCTCCTACGTAGGCAAAATCACTTCCTCCACCACTAGTACCTCGAAGTTACACTGCAAAGACAATATGAAATCCAGATATATATTTTTTGTATATTAAACAAAATCTTCTTTAATTTCCGATGAAATAAAATATTCCCTCCGTTTCAAAATATTTGTTGTTTTAATAAAGTGCACAAGAATTTAGGTATGCATAATTATTCTAAAAAGTATTATGAAATAAATAAAGTAAAAATAATTCAACCAGTTATAAAAAAAGATGTATGATTTTATTGGTCACACAGTTTTAATAAAGCTAAAAACTAATATATAATCTCATAACAACAAATATTTTGAAATAAAAACTAATCTCTAGAACAACAAATAAAAAGAAACGAAGGGACTAGGGAGTAGTAATTTTAAGTTATATCTTTTTCCATATTTCCCTCGGATTTGAACAATCAGGTTTTGTGCGTTTGTTTCGGCCTCCTGTTTCAACTTTCCATCAAAATTTTAAATATATTATCAAATTTAAAATGTTTTTCTTTGGTCAACTATTAATTTATGTTATAAGGCTTTGATTGATTGTGACAAAACAAGTAATGGATGTGGTTGTGCACGTTTGATACCAATCATAAAAAAATCGCTTCATACAGTTTTATAACACAAATAACTATACATCGGAATTTTTTTCCCGAACACTACATTAGCGGTAGTAACTGGTGGCGGACGGATGTGTTGAAGACTAGATTTTCTTTTAAAACTTCAACATTAGAATAAAATTTTGACAAAAGAAAAACTAAAAGCTCCCAAAAATACTTTATTATGCCCAATCAAATATTTTCATAACAGATATATATATATGATACATGTATATACATACATCTTTAATCAAATAATGGAAAACATATCACAATAGCAATTCTTCATAAAACAAATATTCCAACCTCTTTGGAATGTATTTACTTGTTATTTTTCATCCTAAGATTTATCTGAAATAATGATACTGATTTTTTTTTTTTGGTTGTAATAATACAGTTTTTGGTGTTCTTATAAAAAAAACTGAATGTAATTTTTTAGACATTGTATCCATTTAAGTGATTTTATATTTAAAATATATTATATTTATATATGAAGGCATTTCTCTATTTGTTATCAGCTAGTCTAAAATATTTATTAAATACACTCAGTTTTATTATATTTTCATTTTAAACGGTTTATGATGCTTTTATTGACAAGTTTTCATGTGGATTTTTTATAATAAAAAGGAAAGATAATTAAAACTAATAATATTGAGATGTTTTTTTTAATCAGAATTTTGAAGAAACTCCTGAGATTCATATAGGACACTTAAATTATAAACTCTTTTAATTTTAATTTTAAAATTAATTTTAATTATATAATTATATTGTATTAAAAATTATTATTATTTTTTATTTGGAAATTTCTCGAAAGTTTTAACTAATAGATGTTCTATCAGTTTTTTTTTTTTTTTTGACATCTAGATGTTCTATCATTATGATAGCTACATTTAACAATTCAGATGCATTTAAACAAGTCAACCCTAAACTAATGATCAAAATCAACGTTCAAATGGCCAAACTCTCACGTTATCAATTAAAATCCACTTGGTGCAATGAATGATAAAAATGTACTATTTCAGTTATGGTTTCTGAATATTGCCGCCTTTTGTAGTGTTTTACTTGGGTAGCTGTAATATGAGGGAGGTTTTTTCACGGCAGTGATTTTACCTGTCGAGACGGATAGAGTAACAAAAGTATATATTTAAAATTAATTATTTGTCGGATGTTGACTTCATGAAAATGTGGAAAACATGTCTCTTTTTATTTTATTTCTTTAACTATGATTACTTAATTCGACTATGAGATAGTTCGAATAATAACGGCAACAACAAAAATAACTAAGCAAACAAATTTTATCTGAAGAAAATAGAATAGAGTAATTCTTTGACAATAATTTTTTTTTTAAAGTTTTAAAAAAATTTAAACTAGTCTATCAAAATTGTCTTTGGATTCTTGTCGAATCATTCAAAAACCATAAAAAATCCATTGAAATTGTAAATGCTAAAATATTCAAATTAAGAAACCCCACGAGAACAGATGATAGGTGTGTTCTGTAATATTTAAATATTCAAGTAAGTATCCTCGAAGGGCAAAATCAGGGAGTTTTCGTCTCGGAAAGGCGACTAAACCCTTTCCGTTGACAAAATTGAATAAAACAAACATACAAGATCACCAATAATAAGTTTGAAAAGATATATTTATTTATCAAAGACTATATTATAAAAATTCAATTATTAGACCATGAGTTCGTATATGGAGAAGTATGGATACATCGAAAAGTTAATCCCGTCCTCTTCTAATTGTCAATGTCTTCAAAGTAAACCTTTAACTCTTCTTTCCCAATCAAGATCTTCTATATATAAGAGACATTAGAGAAACATATCAACTAAACCAGACAAAAAAAAAAAAAAAAACGAAACAAAGGTCAAATGAAACTTGGCGCCTGAGTACCCACAAACAAATTCTTGATTCTTGATTCTGATCTCATAAAAAGAGAGAACTAATGGAGAATCCGATCATGAAGACATGGAGAAAAATGAAGTCTTTTGGGCATACGAGCTCTTCAATTACGGCCTCGATCACGAAGAGCAAGTCTTGGAATGGCTCTGTTCATCTCGAGGATGCTAAGAACAACGAATCAATTGGAAAGATCAAGAAAAAGTCGCCGCCGCCGCACGGGTGTTTCACGGTTTACGTGGGTCCCACTAAACAGAGAATCGTCGTGAAGACGAAATTGGTGAACCACCCTCTGTTCAAGAACTTGTTAGAAGACGCAGAGACTGAATATGGCTATATACGTGATGGACCCATTGTTCTTCCTTGCGAGGTTGACTTTTTTTTCAAGGTTTTGGCTGATATGAAGTCTACGGAGGTTCATGGTGATGATTATGATGAAGATGGTGATGGTTTGGTTTCTCCTCCGATTTGCGGGTTGGGTAGTCCCTATACATGTGGTGGTACTGACTACATGAAACGGAACGGGTCGTACAAACTTCTTCGATCTCCATCTTTGTTCAAGTTGAATAGATTTTGATTTTCCTCTTTTTTTATTCTTTTTTCGTTTTCATAGTATTAGATATAAGTTATTGTCCATAACATTACAATATACGTTTTAAGCTTGAGTAGAAATGTGAAGGTATAAAACAACCTCACATTTCCGAATTGAAACAATTTGTTTAAATTACTTTCCAATTTGTCGGTGTTGGCTTATATCATATTTGACACAATGCTATTGTTATTGGCTGACTTTGTATCTTAATACACACATTTGTACATGATACATGCGAGTGTTTTTGGATGAGTCAGACTTTCAATATTAGAAATTACTACAAACTCTAAATTAATTTACAAAAATAAAATAGACAAAAGTGTATTCGTTGAACTTAAAAGTTACTACATGCATCAAGTACATTACACATCCACAACACTAACGGTATATATATTTCCCTATGTAGTTTGCTATCATAATGTATAAATGTGTACACTAATAAAAGAAAAATAGCATGATTTTTGACAAAATACACTAGGCCAAAGATTGAAACATAAAACCCTTACACAAACTATAATTCTGTCATATTATTATTACTTTTCTAATTACGTTATAATATTTTTTTCTATCCAATTAGTTTTATATTTAACTTTATTCTGCAAATGGAAAAAGTAATCGACTCTTACGTAAAATATATGATATTGTTTTGAGAAAATGTATGTTACAATATATTATAAATATTTTAATATGTGCGAATGTTTTTGAAAAGACGCATATAATGAAACGAAAAGAGTAGTTATTTTCTTTAGATGTTCCAAGAGGCACGCTCCATCGGCCTTCTAATAAATACAACTTTTTTTAAAGCTACTAAGTAGTAGTTGAATTATTCAAATCACTGAATGGTAACTATCATATTAGTTGTACTATATAATTTGTTGTTATATGACAACTTTGATTTTGGGTTGTGTCCGCTTGAAATTATTACATCTTACGTGGAAGAGGCGGCAGGAAAAAAGTATTGTGGCTCCTATCAAGAGATGAAAACCAAGTGTGTATTTAAAGTATGCAGCTGCAGAATTTGTTACGTTATATTCCTTTTATGATGAATCATGCAAGTATGTAACTGCATGTGTGGCTCATAATTTACGTTTCAAAAGAAGAGTTTTTTTTTTTGGTACGAAAGAAGAGTTATTTCTCCTACGAAAGCAAATATAAAAATGCTAACCATTTCTATATTTGGATGTCACATCTAAGTTTCATCACTTACACGTGGCATGCTATGCTTAGATGCAATATCTAGCTTTTGCTTCCATATACAATTTTGTTCGTTTTAGCAAGTTTTAATAGATGACTTAAAATAATGTCTAAACTTGTTCAACGGTCTAACATGGCGTATATTCTTAGTAATTAAAATTATCCTCTATATTCCTTGTGCGTAATCTTCTGTAAATAATACATTGTATCCCGGCTATCTTATAGTATAGCTTTTATATATCTCTCTTTATTTTCGGATCCATTTCTCATAGCTTCCCGGTGACATCATCTCAATCCTCTCTCGACGTGTGCGAGGGTTAACCACGCTATACAAAACGTGATATATGATTCTTTAGTTACTTATATATAGGTGATACTCTTTACATTTTTGGTCGATACATGGCTATTTGACAAAATGTCTATCAATGTGATTTGCTGTTGGCTAGATCAACAAATCGTCTCGCCATGAAGCCTCTGTCATTGGCAATGCTGGTTCAGCCCATCACTAGCCACCGTCCCAATGAGTCTGTTACCTCTGAACAGAACATTTTCCAAAGTATTACAGAACTGATCCATGATGGTTCCAACAAGTACCTATCTCCTCTGCACACGCTCCTCAATATCACTTTAGCACACCTCTCTGCTGATTCCACTGGCAATATGCTTATTTGAACCTGCTTAATATGATATGAAAGTGTTACCATCTACATTGAAGCTTAATTCCATCGTTAAATTTATTTTTCTAGTTATTCTTCATGCATGTAATTATGAAATATGTTATGTAATTAGGAAATATGTTTTGAAAAAAGTAAATGAACAAAACTCTTGGCTAAACTATTGAATTCCACTTTCTTCCTCTAATTATAAGTTTTCATATATTATTTGTTCATCTTAGTACTCTAAATATTACTGATTAAGACTTTTATATTATAACCATTAAAGTATATAATAAATTAGGCCAGAAATGCTTACATCTCTGAGCTCTTTGTCGACAAAGACTTCGCCATTCTTTGTCATGAACTTGCCTCGAGTTAATTCTGAGTCAATTACTCCAGGTGCTACTATTGTAACCCCGATCTTTGATCCAAACTCAGTTCTTAGTGTTTCGTAAAACGCGATCATAGCAGCTTTACTTGCCTGAATTCATCAAGAGAAATCAGATTAATGTTTGAGATCAAAAGGTTAACATGATAGAAGAGGCAAAGGTATACAAAAATGTTACACAATAAAAGCTCAATCTGGGTGCAGCAATGTATCCACATCCAGAAGCAATCACCACAATTCTTCCTCTAGACTTCTTTAAGTGCGGAGAAGCAAAGAACGTGCAATACACAGATCCCCAAAAGTTTACGTCCTACAAAAAGGGCAAAAAAAAAAAAGATTAGTAGAAAACATATTTTCTTAGAGAGATCTTTGGTCGGAGTAAATTGACCATAGCTGGCGAAGCCTTTGAAAGATCGACGATGTCTTCAAACAAATAGAGTGGAGCAACTCCTGCATTTGTCACTAGATGATCCACTGCCCAAATTGAAACATACAGAAAGTAAAACTCGATCCACAATTAGTGCTAACTTTTTTTGTATATATATACTCCCTTCCAACTTAATAATAACATCGTGATTAATTCAAACGCCAATTTCTTTGTTTGTGTTATGAATAATAATTTTTACAGTTTTCAAAAGTGAAACATGCATGTTATATGTTTTTATGTATAATGTAACATGCATGTTTACATTGCAACTCAAATGTTTGTGTTTTGTTATGTATATAGTAAAACGCAAACAAACAAGCTAGATTGTAACAAAAACTATTAACTTACATCGGCCGAAATGAAGAACGGTGGCTTGAACAAAACGCTCACAATCTTGGACTCGGGAAACATCGGCGACGATGGGGAGGACTTCAGGGGAGCCATAAAGCTCAGCGAGAGCCGCCACGTGGAAGAGTGGTTCGTCTCTTATGTCAACAAGTGCTAAATACGCTCCTTTTTTCCCGTACTCATATGCTAACGCCTATACATACACAATATCACACCCACATTTACTTAAACCTTAATATAATCAAACATTATGTTTTATTTGTTTGTAAACTTACCTCGCCAATGCCAGAAGCTGCTCCAGTGATGAGAACCACTTTTCCGGCGACATTTTCCGAGAAAAGATTCCGGTAGATGGACACGGCGGACTTCAGTCTCAGGTAAATTGGGTAGAAGACGAAAAGTGCGTACAAGGCTAAAGGAGGAAAGACGATGTTGATGATCTTGTTGATTGAATCCATGCATGGAGGACTCTGCTTCAATATTTTCTTTCGTTGTTCTCTCTGCTTTCTATGTTTTTTTTTTTTTTTGTTTAGACGTTTTATCTCAAGGCAAGCTCTAATTAATGGCAATGTGGCAATCCTGCAAGCTGAGGTGCCAACATGTGTTTCAGCATAGTCAATTAGGGAAGAATAACGCACCGCTATTCATCTAATTTTAGATTTTCTTTTCTATATCAATTGCATTAATCAATATGTTTCTCTTATAAAAAAATAATGTCACTATACATAAATTACTTAAATAAAAATAAAAAAGAGAAAACTTTGATTTAAAAAAAAATTAGAAAGAAGACACAACAATTACATATCATTTTGATATTGAAAATTATTATCTTTTAATTGAAAAGGAGAATAAGGGTTATTTCCATAAATATATTATCCTTTTTAATATTTCTTGAATTCCAAAACTGCAATAGTCTCTCAGTTACCTATTGCAAAAATCAGCCAAAATATAAATCATCGAATGTGATGCAGCGAGAAGCAACGGAAATGTGGACACATTAATTTCAGTCATTTCATTACAAGAAAAAGGTCATATAGCGACGGGGCATATTGTCATATAACAACGTTCCGACAAAGTGTAGTTAATCAGAGTTTAACTCTCGGAAACAGTGTTCATAAAAAATTTGTCGGAAAGTAACGATAATAAAAATCGTCGGAAATCTCCTCGGTAAACATTGTCGGTAATTAACGACAATTTTCCGATTTAAATTTATGTCGGTAAATCGTTAATATATATTATCGGTAATCAATCAGTTATATTTGTCGGTGATGCGTCGGTATTTACCGAGGAGTCTCCGAGAACAGAGTTTTCCCGCTAATATGTCGGTCCATTTGTCAGAAAAAACTGATAAATTTCCGAGATCATTTCAGAAAACTCTGTTCTTGCAAATACATGGTAATTTCATCGGTTTTTAACTTTGTCGGTAATTTAACGGTTACACATGGAGCCGGGGGTTCTGATAATTTCCAGAGAATATATAATCTTCTCGTATTCCTGTAAATCACAGGTAATTGAGAATCATTCTGAAAAACCCAATTTCGTGTACATTGCTTGTTACGTGAGTAGAATTCAATGATATAGAGATTGATCTAAAATGTGGTACAAACGACATATATATTAGAAACCTAACAGATGTCCCATTGCATCTTACAGAGCATTAGAAAAAATATATTACAAACAACATAATAGAAAGCAAACAGATGTCTCATAGCATCTCACCATTTGGATTGGATAAGTCTTCGGTCTCCACAGGTTGACTAGGGGGTTCCGTGTCGTCCTCGTTGTAATTCATTCTCGAACCAGTTCTTTGTTCAAGGAATCCTGTCCACGTTCCAGGGCCGGTTTTTAGCGACATCTCCTGAAAATCAAACCAACCTACATTTACCATTTGTAACTTAGCCAAAATAAACTGAACAAATTCCAAAACAAACAGAAGAGAAACCAGTTCTTTACTACGCTTGAGTTACCTCTTCTTCTCGGAATAGATATCGCTTCCTTGGTGTGTTTGCATAGAAGAAAATAAAGTAGGTGTGTGAGCTATTAATTTAATCCATCGACATCTGTTGGTAACATGTCGTCCTCAGAACAATCTGCTATAAAATTGGCATCGATTACCTCAACAAAAACTTTTAGGCGCGAACTTGAGATTTAATTTTCCAAACTTACCGACAAATGATTTTTTAGTCTTCTCGGAATCGTGTCGCCCATATTGTACTTGTGGGATTTGGTTTAGGGGTGAGGTCTGTCGATTAGATAGGCGTGAGACGAGATGTGACTGCCGCGGCGTGGCTTCCATTATTCCCGAGAAATCACTGTCATAAATTGACACTGTGTTCAACAGCTATTCTCAATTATGTTGCAAAATCCATGAAATTCTTCAGACCTTTATAATCATTTTTTTTTGATTTCGCCCGTGCCTAGAGATGTCAAGTGGTCTGTCCGTGTCCAAATGGGCATTCTTTTTTGTGGACAAATATGGTCTGTCCATAATGGGACCGTTGCAATTTGGACATGGTCCGCCCATGGACTGCTGACCCATTTGACATCCTTATACGTGCCTTCATCTACTCGGTTGTACATCCATTCCCGAACTTTGTATATATTGTGACTAGACATTTTCAATACTCTCTTGAACTTTTCGTTTCTCTCACACGATATTGGATTCTCGTTTTCTCTTCCAAGCTTTAATGCTTAAAGATAAAAGATACATTAATGGCAAAAGCAAATTTTCTTTTATCATCTCAAGATAAATTAATGGCAAAAGCAATTTCTCATTTCCATTTGCGAGAAAGTTCCTACGATATCTTCATCCTCGGTAATTTCCGACACGGTCCCGTTAACTCTATTTCTCGTTAGTTCCTCGGAACCTATTTTGTTTCCAACATAATTTGCGGAGAGATTTCTGAGAAGATTACAGCTAATATACCCAGACATTATCGACAACTCTCTCTGTTGTCGGAAACTATGATGATTCCGATAAGTTTCCGACAAAAAATGGTGACAGGTTCTCGAGAAGCCTCTGTTCTCGGAAAAGGGATGCGTACCGAAGATTTACAGAGAAGAGTTTCCGACAAATTACCAATAATGTGTTATGGTCAAAAATTTCGGACAAATTAACAAGACATATACAGTCACCTCGGTAATAATGTTCTCGGTAAAAATTGTCGCTATGTAGCACTTTTCTTGTAGTGTTTTGATAGTAGAGAAAAAACAAGAAGTAACACGAATATAGAAAATGAATATAACAACGACGGTTTGGTGAAGTCAACGACTCGGTTGAGTTCTGGCAAATCACTCGAACCAATGAGTTTCGATCTGCTGGTCCTCTCAAGCAATTCCTAGGCTCCCATGTCGGACCAACCAACCTCACTGTGAGCACAGCTTTTTCGACATTAAGTGGATTCATAATTTCGATGTAAGATGGTTGATAATTGATGTGTGTGTGAAATGGAAACAGATATTTCACAGCGGTCACTTTGTTGGAGCAAACCTAACCATGAAATTTGAAGAAGGTGAAGCATGGAAGGAAGTGTTTGGACTCTTTTTTTAAACAAGTTTGTCTCAATTCTACGTTGCTACTACAATAGAACTGAAGTTGAGTTTGCGTTTATGAATCAGATGAAACTTACTGGAACTGGAATAGGATGCTCGTTGTGCAACCTCAGATGGCGTGAAAAAGTTGACAACTTTGATTAGTTACATCAAGCAACGATGCTTCCTGAAAATTTCAAAACAAATTTTTAGCATTTCAATCTCTTTATCACAGACAAATACACTGGAAAAGAAGGTGTAAACTGAAAACGAAAAGAAAGAAGGAAGCACTGATATGAGGCATTTTCACCTCATTCTAACCATTGTTTTCAAGTCATTTTCGAGTCTTTTTAGTCTTTATCGAGTCGTTTCAGGTCATTAGGAAGCTTTGGACGAAGTTTGGAGTGATTAGAGCCTTAGGAGCATAAAAGAATCATATTGGAAGAAAAGGAGGCGAATCTGTGAAGAATTACCAATCACCCCGCGAGCACCTGCTCGCACGGCCGGAGTAAAAAAGGGAGGTCGTTTTGACCTAACCCTAATGACGAAAAAAGAGGGAGCAGCCGCCTAGAAGACTCTATTATATATACTCCCTTTAGTTTTAGGTTTTATCCAAATTGACAAAAATGTAATAAAATGGTCCAAGAGTAGTTTGCTTACACAATGTTTATGCAACAAGACTTGTATGTTCTGCTACTGTCCATGATAGGCTGACTCGTTATCCAACATCAAAGAAATATCCGTCAGAATATTAGTTAGCCGCCTCTTGAGGAGAGCGTTACAGCTAGGAACAAGTTAGATGACTTTTAACCAATCATGGGAATAAGTTCCAACCTCCAGGGTTTATAAGATTAATATTTGGGCATTTGAAAAATTCAAGAAAGAAGAAGACACTTATGGAGGAGTTTCAAGCACGCCAGATCATGAGAGAGGTTCGATCACTTGAGCTCAATCAACGCAAATGGTGGATCTCTGTTTTCTTCTGTGGCTTCTTGATCATGCTTCTCTTGAACTTCTACTACGTCCAAGACAATCGATCAGAGAGTGATCAAGACCGACAGTACAGAGGAACATGGACGCAAGCTCTGATTCAGAACGCTGCGTTTCCGATCATGTGTCCACTCTTCTTCATCTTTCCTTCACCAAAACAAAACCGGTAAACAGTCTCAGATCAAACCAACAATCGTTTCCCATTTCTTCGTGTCCTCTTGCTATACATTTCTCTCGGTGTTCTTGTGCCTCTTTGTAGTAAGTTAAATTAAACGTTGGTTAGGGTATTTTTGTATCAACTCAATAGATACTAACATCCCTCTTTTCACCTTTCATAAACCGTCTCAAGTTTAACGGATGGATCATCATATCGATAATCTTCACTCTTGCAACCGACTTCTTCGGCAACCCTGCGTTTTCTGGAACTCCTGATGAAGATGAATCTGATACTTACGGCATCAAGCTTGGTTGATACTCATATTCCGTACGATTCCTTCTCCTTGTCTCTTTGCCTAATGCAACTCAGGTTCGAGAAAGTGTTAACGAAGACAAAGACGTATGGTAACAACTACTAAGTGTTCCAGATGGTTAAAGATTTCCAATTTAAATCATTCGGATTTCTCTCCAAATTTAAAAAGATTTAACCGAAAGATTTTCAATTTAACTTCAAAACTTTCATAGCAAGCTAAGAAAAATATCTTATAATCAACAATTTTTCCTTACCATACAAGATCAAACCATTGCATTAAGAAACAAACTTATTTACGTAGTAGCTTTTGCATGTTATTTTTTGTTTTAGTTTTATATAATTTAATTGTTTTAATTTATTTTTAGAATATAGAATTAAGTGACATACACTGATGTTTCTATCTACTAAAATCTTTCACAATTTTGTTTAGTAGATAAACGAGATTGTTGGATTTTCTTTTTATTTCCATGTTTGTGGAGATTTTTTCATTGTAGTGAATCATGTTGGAAGTAATTTTTCTATTGATTTAAAATTGAAGTTTTTATTTGAAGTCATCCTACCGAAATTCGAAACAAAGAATTAAAAAAGAACATTATCCCGTGCAAACATAGGTCAATTACTAATATGAATTGGCATATGTTTTCCCATGATCTTAGTCATGAGATCACAAACATTCAGTTCCAAGTTTTCAAGATAATATCTGTTGTACTCTTGGATGATACCTGTACATAAGATGATGCTCGACTGGTGATTAGCAGTCTACCAGTTCACTGTTTCAATTCTTTTTGGACAAAATCAAAAAGTACTGGAACCAAGAGAGACATTTGCTACTTTGTGAGGCTAACCGTGGGTTTTGATGAAACTCAGGCTGAGGTAACTTTTTCTCTTTCTCAACAAATATTACGCAATCAGTTTTTGTGATAAGAGCACTGACGAAAAAAATATTTATATGCAGAATGTGATTCATTCAGGCATTATTAAGCAAATGATACAATTTCTTCAAAATGATAATTGTGGTAGTGAGACAGATATTGTCAAGACTATTTCCATCCTAACAGTAGAGGAAACACTAGAGCAAAATCCTTAGCATATCAGGTAAAACAAAGCTCTTTTTGTCCTAGTTATTTTTTGCCAATCCATTTTCTTGAAATTGAAATAATTCAATCTTTTTTTGTAGGTGGCTTTTGACACAAGATTGCATTGAAGTCTTTGCAATCTTCTCAAGTGTCAGGAAAAAAAAAGCATCATCTTAACAGCTTTCAACAGTCCCGCATACATTTTACACACCACAGGAGGTGATCTCTATGCCGATATGATTTTTGACATAGGGGGTTTTGAAGGACATCAAATATCTTGTGTATCATCAAGACGGGGGATATACGATCCAAAGCAACCAAGGTTGCTTATTATTTGGGTTGATGTTTTCCCTCTTTGGATAGCGTGTTAGTATTATAACTGCTGTGTTTGACGTATACCAAAAAAAAAAAACTCTAGTCTAAGGCCATCTCCAATGGTGGGTTTTAGATGGGTTCTAAACACTTTGTTAATTAAAAAAAATAGGAGAGAGAGACATCATAGTCTCTAAACAAAGAGCTTTTAGAGCAGCTCCATCAAAGGTGTTTACCACCGGAAGTTAAAAAAAAACAATTTAATATTTGGTAGGTCCCACCTTTTTTAAAAACCAACGCCTGAGAAGTTGTTATATTACAACCGTCTCTTCAATGTGTGTAGTATGTGGCACACGGTAATTGGTTGGTTTTGTTTGTTTGTTTTTTCAAAATTAAAATTATGCGGGCCCCACTTAAATCTCCACTTACGAACTTCTCTCTCCTAGTCCACTGATGGAGCTGCTCTTAGAACCAAGTTTTAAACCTTTCAACACACATGTCTTCTCATAATTGATTTAGTCTTTTGTTAGATTAAAATAATAATATAAAATTTATTAGAGTCTCATTTTAAGCATTTTACCATTGGAGATGCTCTAAATCCTTAAATAACTCAACAGACCGAAAAAAAAAAAAAAACTATATGTCAATTGTATGATTCTTTTCTTATTGGTTTCGGTTCAAAAGGTTACTACTCTTTAACTTTTCAACACCAATTAAATTTTTAAAAATGGCTACATAAACGACTAGAATCACACACTCACAAAGCCCTCATACTGAGACAATTATGTCTGGCTCGCTTCTGTCTCCACACTCGTAAATGCTACTTCCTTGACCCCGTTGATGCACGAAGAAGGTTCGAGATTTAGCGTTGTCTCAATATTCTCTGGCTGGTCGTTTTGACAATGCTCGGTAGGTTGACGACGTATGACTTTCCTTTCCAAGCCTTCTTCTTGAACTAAGTCATCCTGGCTTTTGGAGTCTTGATGGTTTCTTTCAGAGCTTCTTCTTGAAATATGTTTGCTCAAGGGGATGATTATATTTGGTTTAGACATGGGGATGATTTTTGTTTTAAACGCACTCTTGTGTCATCTCATGGATGCAGGTACTTTCAGTGGCAGTTCACAATCACTACAAGAGGATATATTACGAATCATTACAGAAACGGTTAGTTCACTCTCTCATGTACTCGAATGCCATGTTTTGATATATTCTCTTGTTTTGTAGAAAACAATCTATATTATATAGTACAGTTTATTACCTAAGCATCTGAAAATAAGTACAACTTTTTGTGATTTGGTAAATCATATCAGAGTTTTCCCATGTATGTGTATATGTGTGAAAACATCAAGAGTTTTCGCTGGTGACATGCTGCATGTCTAAAAAAAAATGATTTATGTGACTTAGCTATTAAGCTATATATATATAAATTAGTTGGATATATTCATTTTGAAAACTTGGTTATTGATTTTATAGACAGAAAAATACTATGTTTAGTAATATTTTGAATACTATTTTTTTTGAAGGAATACTATGAAATGACATTTTTAAAGATTTTAATCCCGTTGACAAAAAAAAGACTTTAATCCCAAACATGATCTCCTGATTGTCTAAATTGCCAAAATTACCCATTTGATTTGTTTTATTTGTATCATCTTTCTAATCTCTTCCAAACATTATTTTATACATATATGTACTTATTTCTCATATTATATATATTCATTAATCCAAATTTCAATATTATAATAATTAAAAAAAATTCCAGTTTACCATTTTGTTTTTCTCCCCATATATTTCTTTAACACAATTTCTTTTCCCTTTTTTTATAATTTTGTATATGGTTTTCTTTTTCTCTATTCTTTCACATCCTTCTCTTTATTTTTAACAACTGATTATATTTTTGATTATCTATTGAAGTTAATTTTGTATTTTATATTTTGATTGTTCTAATTTTCTTTTATTTATTTTTTTAATATTTTTAAATCTATTATTTTCATTTTTGTCTCATTTTGTTTTCACCTGTATTAAGATTCAATTATCTTTATTAAGTCATGCGAAAATATGAAAGATGCACACAAATATTTATATGTTTATGATATTTTTTAAATGAAATTTAGATTTCATTTATTTTAGGTTTCTCTTTTAATGATTTTAAAATTTTGAATTCAAAGAAAATAGTAAATAATAGATAGATCAACTTTTTGTTAGTTTAAAAATGTTGATGCGTCAATGCTAAAAAAAGTTATACTTCAACTATTATAAATTAGACAGTGTGTACTGTTGTAATTTTTTTTGTATTTTATAAACTGGGAGATTTTTTTCTTAACCGCCTCAGACTGCGGTATTTAAAATATATATTTTTAAAATATAATTATTACTTATACTAAGACAAATGTAATAACACTTTATAAGTCTTTTTTAGATTATATTTATGAAATATTGATACAATGTTTTCAATACTGACTAATATTCCATGGGAAACATTTTTCTTGACCTGTTAATCTACATGGACCATTAGGTCTTATGCTCCAAACACATGGATGATGTTCGCATGTTTGTTCGTCTCTCGCAACCTCAAGAATATCAAACCATTTAGACTGATTTCTCCATTCAAAGTGACAAAAAAACAAAGTTGTACCCCAAAAGTTAAAAGTTTCTCTAAATCCATAATGTTGACGGTAGGCTAAAGATTGTGATCCGAGATCTTTGTTCTTCGATTTGCAGTGTAGTCCCAGTTGAACATTTGGACCAATATCATTGATGATGTCCACCGTTACAGACGTATACGCCTCGCAAAGACCACCAAAGAGAAAAAATATACATATAACACTATATATTATGTGAAATGACGATACGCCACACATTATGAATTTTTATAAATATGAAGTATCTTTGTAATGATTAATTTTTGTAATGAAAAGTAGGAAATCAAGTATAAAGAGATATGTCAAGTTAAGTCTTATTATCCTTGTATTTATACTAATTGTATTCTTTTGTGTGAATGTTTAAGAAAGTCAGAAAAACTAAAAAAGTAGTCAGAAAAACTATAAAGATAGTCAAAAGAACTAAAAAAGTATTTGTGTCAATATATATCTGACTAAAAAGATAGTCAGAATCAACTATTCATCCATAAGCAAATATCCGTTTTAAAACTTTCCTTTTGTTGATTTCACTTGTATTCTTTCCTGTCTTACCATTTGTGTATATATATATATATGACCATATTCATTTATTCTTTAATTAATATGATTTTTCAAAAAAACATTTGTTTCTATACCAGTTAATTTGATACCCTTAATACGCACATAATACTCAAATACTTTTCACCAATCAACTATAAAAACTTACAGTGCCAACTGAGCAAGTCTTAGATGTCACGTCTCGACCCGGATTCTATGATCTGAGACGACCGTTCCCTCTTAGTCTCTAAGGCCCAATCTGATATTCTTAACAAAACTATTTCATGAGATTCTCTATCTATCAAGTGCGGAATATAAGATAGATATGTAAAAGGAGAACATGCGATCTTTATTAATATAAAGAGGATTCAATGCCATCAAACAAAACAAAACACCGGGGCCAGATGGTTACACAAAGGAGTTCTTCATATCATCATGGACGATCATTGGCCAAGACTTCATCAACGCGGTTCAATCCTTCTATCTCTCAAGCTTCATGCCTCACGGAGTCAATGCCACGGTCTTAACATTGGTACCAAAAAGAACAGATGCGCAAACAATGAAGGATTATCGGCCTATTGCCTGTTGCAATACAATATACAAGGTCATTTCTAAAATTCTTGCAACTCGATTAAAATCCCTCCTACCTGAAGCAATATTACCTAACCAGAGTGCATTCATCAAAGACCGATTGCTAATGGAAAATGTCCTCCTAGCTACTGAGTTGGTCAAGAGCTACCATAAGGAAAACATAGCAGGAAGATGCGCCTTGAAAATTGATATAGCAAAAGCATTCGACACAATCAACTGGAACTTCATCTTAAAAGCGCTTCATGCTATGGGAATCCCTTCAATCTTTGCAAACTGGATCCGAAGCTGCATTTCTACGGCAACTTTCTCAGTAAATGTCAATGGGGAAATGACGGGATTCTTTCGCAGCAACAGGGGCTTGAGACAAGGCTGCTCTCTCTCTCCACTACTCTTTGTCATCGCCATCAACATCCTTAGCATCCGACTGAACAGAGCAGCTCATCAAGGAAAATTTGGATATCATCCCAAATGTAAAGGGTCAAACATAACACATCTCAGCTTCGCGGACGATATGATGATCTTCACTGATGGCAAAACAGCTTCCTTCTCTGGTATTCTTCAAACTCTCCATGATTTTGGAAAAGTATCAGGGCTAGCCATAAATCTTCAGAAGTCTGCGTTATACATCGGTGGTAGAGTTGACAATGATCTTCGGGAAAAAGTAACTGACCTGCAGATAGTCATTGAGAGCCTTCCCATACGATATCTTGGTCTCCCATTGACTACAAAGCACATGACGCGATCAGACTACGAGCCATTGATAGACAGAGTTCGCTCACGTCTTCTTGGTTGGTCTAACAAAGCACTATCTTATGCGGGACGATTGCAGCTAATCAAATCAGTTATCTACAGTATAACAAACTTCTGGTTTTCTGTTTTTCGGGTGCCAAACAGATGCTTGGAGACAATAGAAAGAATGTGTTGTGCTTTCCTATGGTCTGGCTCTCCAAACACAAATACGAAATCAAAAGTTTCATGGAATGATGTGTGCACTCCAAAGAAGGAAGGAGGTTTGGGGATTCGTCGACTAAAAGATACATCAAAGGTGTTCATGCTTAAACTAATATGGAGACTTCTCACAAGTTCAAACACGCTCTGGTCTGACTGGGTGAAAAGAAACCTACTTCGAGGCGCCTCTATATGGGATATTTCAGACAAGACAACAAGAGGTTCCTGGATCTGGACAAAGATACTTAAGCACAGAGACCTGGCCTTCAATTTTCTCAAGCACGAAATTGGAAATGGTCACTCCACACATTTCTGGTTTGATAATTGGCTTCCTGATGGTCCTTTGCATCTTACAGTAGGAGATCCAGGTTTGAGCTTCGTAGGAATCAGACGTAATGCCCTCATTTCTGAGGTGGTCGAGGATAACAACTGGAAATTTCGATCAACACGTGGTCCGGCTGTCCGACAACTTAGGGATCAACTAAGCACCATAACTCCTCCCTCTTCACATGCTGGGGGTGACCGCATTCTATGGCTCCAAAGACAAGACAAATATGAGGGTAAGTTCCTATCCTCTAAGACATGGGAACTGTTGCGTGAAACAAATCAGCAGGTTGAATGGACACGGCTAGTCTGGTTCAGTCAAGCTGTTCCACGCCAGGCTTTTATTACCTGGCTTGCTTGTCATAATCGGTTGCAAACTGGATCTCAAACGGGTGAATGGGGTCAACGGATTTCATGTACACTATGTGGTGAAGTAAATGAAACAAGAGAGCACCTTTTCTTTGCATGCCCATACTCTTATACGGTTTGGACAACTCTAATGTCAAACATCCTGGGAAGTAGGATAACACCGGACTGGACGGGAACTATAACAAGCTTACTTCGGAATCGGCTAAACCGGATGGATTCACTGCTTGCTAGAATGGCATTCCAAACAACTGTCTACTGGATTTGGCGAGAAAGAAACGGCCGCCTTCATCGAATGCAGGTTCATTCTCACCAGCTTACTGCTCGAACGATTCATAAGAGCGTCCAAAACAGACTTCTCTCACTCCAAACAGAAGGGTTGACCCAGCAAAACGATACTATCACAAGATGGATGGAAATTTCAACACCTTGATGTATCTCTTCAAATCTTTCTCTTGCCTTCAATGTAATAGAGATTTATAGCTTCTTATGATCCATAGTTCTGATCATAAGATTGTAAAACTTTTTTTTGTTGTTCAATATAATTAACATTTCAACAAAAAAAAAGAGGATTCAATACATGTCAATGTTTGCCCGTAGGCTTTACACGGTCCAATTCTATACTATCACATTCTCCTAAGAAACAACACATATATGCCATCAGGACCCGCATTATAGATGTAAAAATGAGCCGGACAAGCCCATTTATGTCTCACCTGTTTATTGTCTGTCCACCAAAACCCGTTTAAGTCAAACCCGTGTAAAGTCCATGTACTTTTTTTTATGTTCGCCTGATATATAAGGTCTGTTTAGCCTGTTGATGGTTTTTTTTTTCAAATTTCTTAATCTCTTTCTGTGCATAAATTTTTTTTATGAAATATTCAAAAACTTTATACTCGAAATAACAATTTTTACCCGAAATCAAATAAAATTACCAAAAATAAAACTTAAATACCCGAATTAGTTTAAGTCTAATACAAAAATACAAAGAAAACCTCAAAGTAAAAGTTCAAAAACTAAAATAAAAACCACATAGTTCAAGTTTGATAAGCAATATCCAAATAATGGGATAACATGCTTATATATGTTCGGTTCTTCGGTTTTTGATTTTGGTTCCGGGTAGGAACCGGAACCGAACCGATATCTATTGCTCTAAGTTTTTATACATTTTTTGTTCCTTATACTACTCCAAATATTACTGATTAAGACTTTTATATTACACCTATTAAAGTACATCATAAATTAAGCCAAAAATGCTTACATACATCTCTGAGCTATTTGTCGACAATGAGTTCACCATTGTTTGCCATGAATTTGCCTCCGGTCAATTCTGATTTCTGAGTCAATTACCCCAAGTGCTACTATTGTAACCCGATCTTTGATCCAAACTCATCAAGAGAAAATTGAGGATATATCAGATTAATGTTTGAGATCAAAAGGTCAACAAGTAAGAAGAGGCAAACGTATACAAAAATGTTACACAATAAAAGCTCAATCTGGGTGCAGCAATATATCCACATCCAGAAGCAATCACCACAATTTTTCCTCTATATTTCTTTAAGTGCGGAGAAGCAAATAGAGTGGAGCAACTCCTGCATTTTTCACTAGATGATCCCTGCCCAAACTTAAACATAAAGAAAGTAAAACTCCACAATTAGTATTAATTTTTTTTTTGTATATATATATACTAGATGATACCCGCACCTTGTGCGGGTAAAATATACGATTTATATTTGATTATTACATAAACTGTTATCATAGTATCATAGTAGTCAAAGTTTTTATGGCTAATATACTATCTATAAATATAATATTCAATAGAATATTTAATCTAATAAACAATAGCAATATATCATCAAGCATAATATAAACTTTATTAACATAAAAATATTTATAATATTATAATTTTGATAAATTTAAGATAATTCTAATATTTTCACAATTTAGGAAGTTTCTAATATTTAAATTTCTATCAAACAAAAAGATATAAATATTTTTAAATTTAATTTAATAACATAATTCAAATAAAACTTGACTAAATCAAATAAAAACTTACAAATCTCTGCGTTTATTAAATACTTCATATACGTAATTCAAAATTCTGAGTAAATGTAATTATTTATAAGCAATATGCATGTCATCCCTTTTATTTTGTAGTCCATGTGGGATAAAATTTTCATTTATATAATTTCTAAAATTTAAGTATCATATAAGCCATTAAATCTCTTAATTATATGTTTCTAAATGTTTGAATTTAATGATACCATAAAAAGAGAGAAAAAAATCTAATGGAATATATATATTTCCATATATTAAAAAATATATTATTTTTTTGTTGACGTGTCTGAATGTAACTATTTCATTGGTTAACTTCCCCTTAAGTTATTCTGAGTGAGACACGTGTCTGAATTTTCTCTCTCCGTCTTCTCAATTAATATATAGGGGATTCCCTTCCAACTTAATAATATCATTTTGATTATTTCAAACGCCAATTTCTATGTTTTGTTATGACTAATAGATTTTACATTTTTCAAAAGTAAAACATGCATGTTATATGTTGTTATGTGAAATATAAAAAAAAAATCTCCAAAAGCAAATAGTATATATTGCAACTCAAATGTTTGTGTTATGTATATAGTAAAACGCAAACAAACAAGCTAGATTGTAACTAAAACTATCAACTTACATCGGCCAAAATGAAGAGCCGTGGCATGAATAAAACGCTCGCAATCAATCTTCGACTCGGCAGACATCGGCGATGATGGGGATGACTTCAGAGGAGCCATAAAGCTCAGCGAGAGCCGCTACGTGGAAGACTGGTTTGTCTCTAATGTCAACAAGTGCTAAATAGGCTCCTTTTTCCCGTACTCATATGCTAAAGCAGTAAAGCCTATACACACTATCACACCCACATTTACTTAACCTTTATATTGTGTTTTTTTGTTTGTAAACTTACCTCACCGATGCCAGAAGCTGCTCCAGTGATGAGAACCACTTTTCCGGCGACATTTTCCGAGAAAAGATTCCGGTAGATGGAGACGGCGGACTTCAGTCTCAGGTAAATTGGGTAGAAGACGAAAAGTGCGTACAAGGCTAAAGGAGGAAAGACGAAGTTGATGATCTTGTTGATTGAATCCATGCATGGAGGACTCTGCTTCACTATTTTCTTTCGTTGTTCTCTCTGCTTTCTGTCTTTTTTTCATGGCATAGTCTTTTTTTTTTTTTTTTACTAAAGATTCATTCATTCAAATAGAAAGTGTTACCCAGATGGGTTTACAAACGGGCCTGTAAGGGCTTGTTTTGCCAACAAGTCCGCTACAGAATTAGAAGCCCGCGGAACAAAGGTAAAAGAGATTTCAGAGAAAAGTGAAGAAAGAAAGGTGATATCCGACAGGATCCCAAGCAGATCGGAGACCGACGAGCCGGTATTGATCAGGCGGATTAACTGAAGTGAGTCCGAACGGTCCTCAATTCTACGAACAGCAATGTTACTTGCTTTGATGAGAGCCAGTTGCATGGCCAGGGCCTCAGCAACTAAGGCTGAAGAAACGTGAGAATCCGTGGAGCTGGAACGGAGGTTCTGATCTTTGCCATCTGAAAGATGCCATCCTAAACCCGCAGCTTTTGAAGAGCACGACCACGCTGCGTCTGTATGACAAACCCAGTCTACAGCAGAAGGTCTTCGGATGTTGTCCATAGTAGAAAGCATGATTATCTGAGGTTTAAACTCCGGTTGACAATCCTGGGCCAGGTACCATTCTCGTGCATTAGTGATTGCTTTCGTGATAGTCTCTGCAGCTGAGAAATTTTTGCCCTTAAAAAGTTTCTTATTTCTTGCCGTCCATAGGGTCCAAAGAATCCAAGGGGAGAGGACTCCGGCCGCCAAGCCTATAGGAGGTACGGGAGTCAGGGAGTTACATATCATATTTATGGAATACGATTCACTTTCAAGATGCCTTGGTGGTGAAATGGTAGACACGCGAGACTCAAAATCTCGTGCTAAAAAGCGTGGAGGTTCGAGTCCTCTTCAAGGCATAATATTGAAATGGAATAAGTTCGGCAGTTGGTTACACCTACAACCAAAATGGAAACCAAGAGTTTCATGGTTCAAAAATGCTGAATCGCGTCTGAATCATCATTTGTCAGGACTATTCTTTTTTTTTTTTTTAAGTAAGATCTTGGAGAATTCATAGGTCTGAGATCCCCCTAGAAACGTATAAGAGGCTTTAGCCTCGTACGGCTCGAGAAAAAAATGGAATTAGTAGGTGTAACTTTTGAGAGATCTAGTGGGGTAGTGAAAGGGGCTAAGTTCCAGGTTTCAATGGCGAAAGGGCAGGAGAACAAAAGATGCATCGTTGATTCCTATTCACCACAGCGACAACAGGCGTTTGCCATTGGTAAACCTCTACACGCTAGGTTTTGTCCCACTGGTAAAGCTCCGCTAGCACTCTTCCAAAGAAAAGTTTTGATCTTAGCATTAGTTTTCAAGGACCATACCGAAGAGGGATGTGGAAGGTTGTGGGAAGGGGAGGCCAATAAGGTATCCTCAAGATAGCCTGATTTAGTTGAGTAGACACCCGAGGAGTGACCAAGCCAGATCAGCTTGTCCGATGCTCCCAGAAGGCTAGGTTTAATGGTGAGAATATATTCGCTATACATTGGTAATACCTCCTGGATTTTCTCTCTGTCCCATTCTCTTGTATTGGTTTTGAATAGCTCACACACTTTCATGTTTTGGAGAAGTATCGGTGGGGGGCCTATTGGTTGAGATTTTGTCAACGTGGAGAGCCAAGGATCAGACCAGACGTTGATTGACTCTCCAGTACCCACCGACCATCCAATTGAGAGAAGCAAAAGGTCCCGCCCTGCTAGAATTCCCCACCAACCATGGGATGCAGAGGAGGGGCAAGTGCTTTGGAGGAAAGGTGTATCTTGACAGTATTTACCTAGCAAGATTCTCGCCAGCAGAAAGTTTGGGGCAGTAAGAATTTTCCAACTAACTTTGGCAAGTAGAGCTTCATTGAACCGCTTCAGGTCTTTGAAACCCAAGCCACCGAGGCTCTTAGGCTTTGCTAGTTTTTCCCAGGCAACCCAGCAGATGCTGCGCTTATCTTGTTTTGTGTCCCACCAGAAGCGGTTTAGGGCCGATTGTATCCTTTTGAGGAGTTTGATATGCTCAAATTTACCCTTTGAACTACTCTCTCAAATTAAGAGATCAGTTGCAGTACTTAGGGATCGATTTCCACAGGGACTCAAGATCACACAATAGATTATAGGTTTTCGAATTAAGCTAAACGAGAATAAATGTAATGAGACAGTGCAGTAAAATCGGTTGTAAATCAGATGGGAGAAACGTCAGGCTCAGGGAATTCTCAGGAAATCAGGAATGCAAGCTAATCAGTAAGTCAGGATTCTGCTATGTTCTAGAACTCGAAACACAATATTCAAATCAATCAACTCTCGTTGCAGAGATTTCTATATCTAGATCTTAGAATTCCAAATCTCTTTGCAAATTCAAAGGCTCAGACATGCATTAAATTCAAGTTCGATATGTTCACAAAATACCTAAACTAAATCTCTTTGCGAATAGTTATTTTGCTCATCTAAGGTTCTTTCTAGCTAATTAACCAACTTTCGTTGCGAGAACCAACCTATGATCAATAATCTAACTCGTCAGTTCAGATCAAGCATTAATCACAACCTAGATGAAGAACTAGTGTTTCAGAATCCTTAACTAACAAATCAACTTAGCAATCCATGAAATCCCTAATGAGAAACCCTAAACCTAACTGGCAAACTACTCAGCCATGGAGATTGAAACAATAAAAATGTTTGAATAAGATTGCATAAAAGAAATAAGAATAGAGATTAAAGGAGTTCTGAATCTTCTCTGAAGGAGTCTGAATTCTTCTCTCCAAAGCTCTAGCTTAGAATCATAGATTAGGTCTAAACAATGACCTTAAAAACCAATAAAAATAGTCTAAAAATATGGAAAACACGTTTGACACTTAATTGTAAATATTAGGAGCTTCAGGGATCTGTTTGCAACTCTGCAAAGCCTGGAAAACGCGTCTCAAAATTGCCGTCAGGAATTGGTGTCGACCGACACCAGGGGTGGTGTCGATCGACACCATCCCTAAAATTTGCCTCCGAGTTTAAATCTTCAGCACAGCTTCCTACTTAACTCTAGAATGATCCATAGTCTCCAAATAACTCCAAACGTACCTAAACCTGCAAATGACTCTAAAAGACTCCAAAAACACTAAAAAGACTATATATACAACTTATATCATGGCTAAACACACTAAAAACCATGATATATCAACTCCCCAGACTTAGCTTTTGCTTGCCCTCAAGCAAAACAGAAGACTAGACCTGTGAAAGAGGTTTGAAAACATAGAAACTCACTTAATCTTTAGAACACCGAATGAACCAACACCAAAGTAAAACAACGTCAAACAGTACCAACTTAAGTTAGAACCTCTAGTAATTTTCCGCAGACTTACTAACCATCCAGATTCCAAACCACAACCCATGAGAGTAATCTTAAATCCCGATTGCTGACCTTATTAAGTTTTAAGTGCAGTCTCATCCATGGAACATCAATCTAAGGACACATGGACTCTTACTTACCCAAGTACTGATTTATTGAACAGTCTGCTTCTAGTTTCCTTTCTCCCTCTTTTCTCGCTTCCAATCAGTCGATTTTTTCCTACTAGGGTATCATTTTTTTTTATCGACTGATTGTTCTCTTTTTTTTTTTAATATGAAGTATCAAATGATTCAACTAATCGTTCTTAAATCTTTTCAAGCTATGACTCTTTTTCATTCCTTTTTTTTAGAGACAATGAAGGGAAGAGAGAGGGAAACCATAATCACAGACTAATCCTATCAGACCTAAGCAAGGAATCCGATTCAAAGTATACCAAGCCCCAAGATGAGAAAAATTAAGTTCATTATATCTAGGCCAGCTCTGGATCATCTAAATACTCAAACAATGGGGATAATGGAAGATCAATTTACTTTTGGAATTTCCTGTTGGTAGAATCTGTTGTCAATGGTTGTAAGAATGGTCACTAAAGTGGTGGCTAAAACAGTTTGTTCCAAGAAAAGCTCATAATTCCCAACTAAATTTTGACTCAATAAAACAATTTTTGACACAACTTGACTCTAAAACAAAACAACAAAACAAAGCAAAATACATTAGTATTTTCCTCCCCCAGACTTAAGTAACACTGTCCCCAGTGTTATCAAGCCATAGGATTGAAAAGAAACCAAAGTAAAAGCAAATGAACAAGAAAAATTGAAAATACATACCTGCTCGGGTGGTGTCGGGCGACACTGGTGGTGGGTGTCGATCGACACCAATTATTATTATTATTATTTTTTTTAACACAAGAAAAACAAAATTAAAATTAGCAAAAACCAAACGAAATTCAAAAAAATCCTACCTAAAAGTGGGTTGCCTCCCACTAAGCGCTTATTTTCGATCATTAGCTTGACTATGTTGGAGTTTAGGCATCTGGTGGATCAGAGAGTGGCAGTGAATGCCTTTGGAAAGAACATCTCATCATCCAAGGTGGTGTATAAGCAGTAGGTTCATGAGATCGACCAAGGAAGTGAGGAACAGCAGTAGGGTGGGACTTTTGTGTGGGTGGTACACTTCTTTTTCCTGCAAAATTATCAAAAGAAATACCAAGCTCTCTACGAGAATCTCGTGGCTTGCATAAGTGTGAACGAGATGGAAGTGTATGATTGATGATATCAGGTGGTTTAGAATTAGGAACATGAAGTGCATACCTTTGCTTTCTCATAGGTGTCTGGAGTGTGAGATGTGGAGTTTTCTTTTTAGCAACAGTTAATGGACTTGCAGCACTAGAAACCTCCTGAAAACTGTGTTCTTTTGTTGTTTCTGGGTTGGTCTGTGGAGGGTGTCGACCGAAACCAAAAGTGGTATCGACCGACACCATACCTGAAGCTCGGATTTCTGCAATTTTTCTGCAATTCAGCTCTGCAATCCTTGTCTCCATCACAAAAAATATCATCCTCCATCAAATTATCTTTCACGGGATCCTTATCTTCAAGCCTAGTCATGAATAGATGATCTCCACTCCAATCCTCAAACCCAGCAGTTTTCTTAGAAGTCTCAACAAATTCCTTTCGAACAACCAGCTTGTTCACTTGCTCATTAACCTCCAGCTCCTTGACATACCCAGCAGTAATGTCATCTGGCTCCTCATCCATGGCAACCTCTACAGAAAAGGTTTGACCATCAATGGTAGGTTTTCTCCTCAGCTTCTCCATGTCAAAGTTCATGACCTTATCTCCCAAATCAAGCTCTATTTGCCCTTTTCTGACATCAATAATAGCACCTGCTGTAGCTAAGAATGATCTTCCCAGAAGAGAGGATCCTGAGGTTCTTCACCATATTCCAAAACCACAAAGTCTGTGGGGATAGTGCATCCTGCAATCTGAAGTGGAACATCCTTTAAAACACCTTCTGGAATCCTCTTGGAACGATCAGCAAGGACAAGATGAATCCTTGTAGGCTTGAAGTCAGTCAACCCAAGTCTTACAACAACAGAATATGGCATTAGGTTAATGCTTGAGCCCAGGTCACAGAGAGAGTGAGGAAACCTTTCTGTTGAGATGTAGCAATCTAGCACAAAACTCCCAGGGTCAGGTAACTTCTTTGGAATCCTATGTTGAATCATAGCACTGACCTGTTCAGACACTCTCACCTTCCTCTCTTTCCTTGATACTGTCTTTTTCAAGAGGATTGCACTAATGTCCTTTGTGAGCAAAGCTGCTTCCTCAGGACTAATACCATTCACACCATCCTCTTAACATACTTCTTAATTGAAGGTGAAAGCTTGACTGCATCAACCAATGGTATCTCTCAATCAACACTTTATCCATGATTGCCTTGCATCTGATCTCTTCCAACTCTTGTTTAGACAGTTTGGGCTTCGGGTAAGGTATCTTAGGTTATAGACCCTCTCTTCAATGGGTGATGGGGTTTTGGGACGATCAGCACGCTCTTCTGACGGCAATTGAAAAATACACGAGTGGTGTCGATCGACACCCCATCAGGTGTCGATCGACACTCGAAACTTGTGTCAACGCGATCGACAAAGGTCCGTCATGACTCGAAAAATCACGATTTTTCACTGGTGTCGACCGACACCCCTCAAGCTCCAAAATCTGCATCAAACTCTGCAGTACCCACAAACTTTTCTTCTTCTCTCACCATGATGGCATTGACATGATGTCTTGGGTTTGAATCAGTCTTTCCAGGAAGAAATCCTTCTTGCCTTTTTATGGAATCAGCAGTTTGAGCAACTTGAGTGTCCAGTTTTTTTACATGGGTGCTCAAAGCTTCAAATTTCCTATTCAGATCAGTGTATACAGAATCGAGCTTTCCATTAAACTCTACAGTCAATTTTGTCTGACCATCAAGAATCTGCTCCAACATCCTCTCCATCCTGCTTTCTGAAGTTGGTGGAGGAACTGGTTTGTAGGAAGAAGAGCCATAATTCCTTGCGAAGTTGCTGTTCTGAAAAGGTCTCTGGTAAGTAGAACCATAACCTTGTTGATTCTCAAATCTCTGTCCCTGAAACTCAGCTCCATTGATGAAATTTACATCATTTTCCTCTGATTCAAAGGTTTCAACTTCTGCAGCAAACTGAACTTGCATCTTACCTACAAGGAGATTGTGGACAGAATCTAATTTGGCTTTCACCTCAGCAATCTGACCTTCATCTATGTTTCCAGCTGCTTTCTTCCTCTCAAAATCTGCATTCTTGGCACTATTGCTAGACACCAAGTTCTCAATAAGCTTCTTGGCTTCTGCTGGACTCCTAGTTTTGAAGTTTCCTTCACTTGCAGCATCCAAAGCCATCTGATACCTCCAGTCAATTCCCCTGAAGAAAATTCCCAGCAGCTGAACATCACTGAACCCATGATGGGGACAGTCTCTCTGATAAGATCTGAACCTCAACCAAGCAGCCTTAAAAGCTTCAGTAATTCCTTGAGAAAATGTAGAGATCTTTGTTCTCAGCTCTTCAGACCTTGCATCATCAAAGAAGTTGTTGAGGAAGGCATTCTTGGTATCAAACCAAGTGGTTAGAGAACCTGGACTCTCATTCTGGTGCCAATAAGCTGCATCCCCAGCAAGAGAGTATGGGAAGAGCTTGCATAATAGATAATCCTGAGTAACTCCATTCAGCTTTATGCTTGACACCAAATCCTCAAAATTCTCAATATGGTCCATGGGATGCTCATGAGGAAGACCATGGAAAGGATTCTGACCCACAAGAGTGAAGTATATAGGCTTAAGCTCAAAGTCATTCCTTTGGAAAGGAGGAGGACGAATCGCAGACCTGTTCTCATAGAATAGATCAGGCCTATTAAAATCAGCAAGAGTCCTACCTCTAGCAGGGTTCGCAGCAGCGTTTTCTTGGAAGACATTTCCCTGTTCATCAATTCGGTCGCCGTTTTCGTTGTAGGCATGACCCTCTTGGTCTCGTAAGACTCCAGCAGCATCAGGTCGAATGATAACTCTATTCATGTCTGCGGATCTCTTTGCCTTTCGTTTGTGCGTTCTAACTCTCCCAACTCTTGATTCGAAAGATTCACAAGTTGAGCTCCTTTGTCGCTTCTGGTATTGCGGGAGTGCATACACCTGAAACACAAGAAAAGAGAAATAACAGATGTAAATAAACAAGAAATAAAATGTTTAGTCTAAATTCTATTCCTAATCTAATGGCGAATTCAATGAATCCCCGGCAACGGCGCCAAAATTTGATATGCTCAAATTTACCCTTTGAACTACTCTCTCAAATTAAGAGATCAGTTGCAGAACTTAGGGATCGATTTCCACAGGGACTCAAGATCGCACAATAGATTATAGGTTTTCGAATTAAGCTAAACGAGAATAAATGTAATGAAACAGTGCAGTAAAATCGGTTGTAAATCAGATGGGAGAAACGTCAGGCTCAGGGAATTCTCAGGGAATCAGGAATGCAAGCTAATCAGTAAGTCAGGATTCTGCTATGTTCTAGAACTCAAAACACAATATTCAAATCAATCAACTCTCGTTGCAGAGATTTCTATATCTAGATCTTAGAATTTCAAATCTCTTTGCAAATTCAAAGGCTCAGACATGCATTAAATTCAAGTTCGATATGTTCACAAAATACCTAAACCAAATCTCTTTGCGAATAGTTATTTTGCTCTTCTAAGGTTCTTTCTAGCTAATTAACCAACTTTCGTTGCGAGAATCAACCTATGATCAATAATCTAACTCGTCAGTTCAGATCAAGCATTAATCACAACCTAGATGAAGAACTAGTGTTTCAGAATCCTTAACTAACAAATCAACTTAGCAATCCATGAAATCCCTAATGAGAAACCCTAAACCTAACTGGCAAACTACTCAGACATGGAGATTGAAACAATAAACATGTTTGAATAAGATTGCATAAAAGAAATAAGAATAGAGATTAAAGGAGTTCTGAATCTTCTCTGAAGGAGTCTGAATTTTTCTCTCCAAAGCTCTAGCTTAGAATCATAGATTAGGTCTAAACAATGACCTTAAAAACCCATAAAAATAGTCTAAAAATATGGAAAACACGTTTGACACTTAATTGTAAATATTAGGAGCTTCAGGGATCTGTTTGCAACTCTGCGAAGCCTGGAAAACGCGTCTCGAAATTGCCGTCAGGAATTGGTGTCGACCGACACCAGGGGTGGTGTCGATCGACACCATCTCTAAAATTTGCCTCCGAGTTTAAATCTTCAGCACAGCTTCCTACTTAACTCTAGAATGATCCATAGTCTCCAAATAAGCTCCAAACGTACCTAAGCCTGCAAATGACTCTAAAAGACTCCAAAAACACTAAAAAGACTATATATACAACTTATATCATGGCTAAAAACACTAAAAACCATGATATATCAATTGTGGGAGCAGAAAACAAGGCATGGCGTATGAGGGCATAGCTGCCAACACGCTTTTAAGGAGGACCGACTTTCCTGCACTTGACAAGCATTTTGAGGACCAAATGGACGCCTTTTGTCTGATCTTGTCAACAATAGAGGTAAACAGGTCTTTTTTATTTCTCCCAAAATGTTCTGGCAAGCCTAAGTACTTGCCTACTCCTCCCTCTTTACTAATTCTCAGCAATTGCTTAACTTGATTTCTGGTGTGGGGTGGTGTAGCACCCCCGTACCGGATTACACAGGACCGGCCAAACGACAATCAAACAAGAACACGCAAGGCCAATCCCTACGTAAAACCGTTCCGCAGATGCCACAAGCCGAGGTTAACTAACAGGTCAGTTCATTCCGGTAGCCAACCCGAAAACAGAACCATCCCGTATGTTAACTCCAGACACCTCTCGACCTTGGCCTAAGGCTTTACAACCCGTACCTCGGTCTTGAGTTGTGTTAGTCGGACTAGACTAATATCATTTAAGCCAGATACTTTCTTAAAACATTCCTTTTATTTATTAAACATCCAACATAGTTTTACAAACTTGGAAACGTTTTGCGATCGCATACATAAACCGAAAGTAAAACATATGTACCACGTTCACGGTCTCCCAACAACCAAACCGTGAACCTACTTCATCGTGGTACCCTGCATAACTTGTTAGTATATGTACCACGAGAAGGACCTGCATCGTCAGCCAACCATGATCCAACACAAGCATGCGATCAACGATCAATAATCACTAAGGCATGCGAGTAAACAATCAAGTACAGATCAAGCAACACAACAAATCCATCACCACCGAACTTATGGTATAGCCATATATAGCATAAGCTCGACAGCAACAGCTACCCAAAACCCTAAACCCACCTTGACAAAGGCTTGAAAGACTTCTAGCACTCCCACGCCAAGCTCCGGATTCTTCTCTACAGTTCTTCTCACGAACAAGCTCTCTCTCGGTTCTCTCTTAGTGGAAAAAGGTAAGGGTTGCGAAAATGGGACAAATTAAACAATGGTCTGCTATTTAACACCTTCCCAAACCTACCACCTAAACCGCAGGCTGACACCTAGACCACACTAAGCACCGCCTAAGCACGACGATTAAAGGTTAGGTACACATAGGGATTTCTTCACCTTAAGGTTTTCCGACACCTCCAGCTTTACAAACGATGCTCCTTGGCGTTCCAACACCTCATACTGTGCCACAGATGAATCACTAATTGACCTGGTTAGGTACACCTCTTCCCCTTACCTAGCTTGCTTCCCATTGGACCAAAATCAAGCTACTAACCGCTTCACAAATAACTCATGTTCCAGTCCTCCAAAAATTGATTTCTTGGACTCGAAATACTCACCCTGATCTCCTTAAGCTCCTCAGAAAATTTCAGGATTTTTGATCAAGTAAAACTCAAGATATGAATTAATCTTTCTCCGCCTGTCCCACCTTGCTCATCCGAATTGCGCGAATTTTATCTCTCTCAAGAGAATTTTTCTTGGACTGAATCCTTTTGCACTAGCTCCAGAAATGTCTCTAGTATCACTGTACAAAGTCCCAGAATTATAAAATTGTTCCCATAATTCTTTGGAATTTATTTCTGACCGAAGGCAAAATCTGCTCTGAACTGGGTTTTTACGTTCTCCCCCCCTAACAGAATTCGTCCTCGAATTCCTAAGGATGTGATGACTCTCTTACTTCCATCACAGTATCTGACTGAAAGAACTCAGGGTACTTCTCTTTAAAACGTTCCTCATCTTCCCACGTGATGACCATTCGGTTCTGTCTTCCCCAAAACACTTGTAACTGAGGTATCTCGCGGTTCTTCAACTTTCGAATTCTCCTTAGGCCAGTCTTGATAGGTCCTTCAGGGTAAGTCAGGTCCATCTGAAGTTCCTCTATCCTTTCAGGTTCTATAGCGTCCGGGTCTCGTACGTGCTTCCGTAGCATTGATACGTGGAAAACCGGATGTAAGCTCATATCCGCGGGCAAGTCCAAACGGTATGCGACTTCACCCACTCGCCCTTTGATCTGGTATGGACCAATGTACCGTACGGCCAATTTCCCAATCTTTCCGAAACGGTCTTTTCCTTTC
This sequence comes from Isatis tinctoria, assembly GCA_010577795.1. NCBI lineage: Eukaryota > Viridiplantae > Streptophyta > Magnoliopsida > Brassicales > Brassicaceae > Isatis > Isatis tinctoria. The sequence continues at coordinate 18,619,144 of CM021249.1, read as the reverse complement.
TGGGCTGATACCTTAAGATACACCCAGTCTCCTACTTCAAACGTCACTTCCCTTCGTCCCTGGTCAGCATACTTCTTCTGTCTGTCCTGTGCCTTTTTCATATTCGTTTGTACGATTTGTAGCTTATCCATGGTCTCGTCTACTATCGGTGGTCCAAACATCCTTCTCTCTCGCACTTTGGTCCAACACAAAGGTGTTCGGCATGGTCTCCCATACAAAGCTTCATACGGAGACATTCCGATACTAGCATGATAACTGTTGTTGTAGGAAAACTCAATTAACGGTAAATAGTCTTGCCATACGCCTCCCCAATCAAGAATACACAATCTTAACAAATCCTCCAACGTTCGGATAGTCCTCTCGGTCTGTCCATCCGTCTCTGGGTGAAAAGCTGTACTGAACGCAACACGGTTCCAAGGGCTCCTTGCAATGCTCTCCAAAACGTAGAAGTGAATCTCGGGTCTCGGTCTGACACAATGTTCATGGGAACTCCATGCAACTTTAAGATCTGATTCACATACATGGCGGCCAACACATCTATCTTATCCGTATCCTTTATGGCCAACAAATGAGTCGCCTTGGTCAGACGGTCTACAATCACCCATACCATGTTGTTCATCCTCCCCTTTGAAATCGGTAGTCCTCCAATGAAGTCCATGGATATCGAATCCCATTTCCATTCTGGAATTGGTAGGTTTTGTAGTAGTCCTCCTGGTACTTGATGCTCAGCCTTTACTTGTTGACAAATTTGACATTCAGCCACTTTCTTAGCCACAGACCGCTTCATTCCGGGCCAATGGTAATATCTTTTGATGTCCCGATACATCTTGGTACTCCCGGGATGGATGCTATACATTGATCGATGTGCCATCATTAAGATCTCACCCCTTAATCCTCCTCCTTCTGGTACACTGATTCTACCTCTGAGCAACAACGTCCCATCCTCCGCCAACTGATACCCACTCGGATCTGCCTTTTCTGCCTCTTTAATCCTCTGGACAATCTTCTGGATCTTCTCATCTCTCTCTTGCTCCTCACGAATGCGACGGATCAAACCAACTTGTTGTACGGCTTGTAATCCCAACGGTTCACTATTCTCTCCCTCTATCGCGGCCAAACTCACCTTTTTCATTTCCTGATCCAGCTCCTCCACTTCTTTTCCTATACTCACGTCCGTCCTTCGCCTGCTCAGCGCATCAGCCACCGCATTGGCCTTACCTGGGTAGTATTGGATATTAATGTCATAGTCCGCAATGAACTCCATCCAACGCCTCTGATGTAAGTTAAGGTCTGCCTGAGTAAACAAATACGTAAGGCTCTTATGATCCGTAAAGACTTGTACTTCGTCTCCATAGAGATACGATCTCCAGATCTTCAAAGCAAAAACTACGGCTGCCATCTCCAAGTCATGAGTAGGATAGTTTCCTTCATGTTTCCGCAATTGTCTTGACGCATAGGCTATCACTTTCTTCTCTTGCATCAGAACACATCCCAAACCAATCCTAGACGCATCTGTATATACTAGGTACGGCTTGCCCGGTTCCGGTAACGTCAAAACTGGTGCTGTCATCAATGCCTCCTTAAGCTTAGTAAACGCTCTTTCAGTCTCTGGACTCCACACAAACGGAACATCTTTTCCAGTTAGTTTTGTTAAGGGCTTAGCGATAGAAGAAAAACCCTTAACAAACTTCCGGTAATAGCCGGCCAGCCCAAGGAAGCTCCGTACTTCTGTAACAGACTTAGGTTGCGGCCAATCCTCAATCACTGATATATTCTCCGGGTCAACGGTAACTCCCTGTTCCGAGACTCGGTGTCCAAGAAAACCGATCTCTCTCTTCCAAAACCGACACTTGCTAAAATTGGCGTAAAGCTTCTGACTCCTTAGTCTCTCCAAGACCTTCCACAAATGCACCTCATGCTCTTCCTTAGTCCGTGAGTAGATTAGAATGTCATCAATGAAAATGATCATGAATCCATCCAAGTAATCGTGAAACACTCCATTCATCAATCGCATAAACACTGCTGGCGCGTTTGTTAACCCGAACGGCATCACCACGTACTCGTACTGACCATACCGCGTATTAAACGCCGTCTTCTCCACATCTTCTTCCTTAATACCGATCTGATGATAGCCTAAAGCCAGGTCTATCTTCGAGAACCAACTCGCTCCCTGAAGCTGATCCAACAATTCATCGATCCTTGGTAAAGGATACTTGTCCTTAACCGTCACACTATTGATCCCCTGATAATCAATACATAACCGCATGGTTCCGTCCTTCTTCTTTACAAACAACACAGGTGCTCCCCAAGGGGAAGAACTCGGTCTCACAAATCCTTTTCCTCCCAAGTCTTCTAACTGTGACTTTAACTCTGCCAATTCGGCCGGTGCCATCCGATACGGTGCCTTCGCTATTGGTGCTGTCTCCGGCTTCAACGTGATTGAAAAAGGATCCTTCCTGGCCGGGGGTAGCGTAGTCAGCGGTTCGAACACATCCGCGAACTCCCGTACCACCGGGATGTCCTCAATCTTTAACTCTCCCTCTTCTTCTCCTCCGATCACGTTGATAGAAACAAGATAGGCCTCACCACACTCCAACTGCTTGATCACCCTGGCGGCTGCTACAAGGGACACCACCGGACTTGGTCTGATCCCTTGATACACAATATCGGGCTCCTGACCTTCTCTAAAGGTTATCCTTCCTCTTTCGCAATCTATCATGGCCCTGAACCTTGACAACCATTCCATTCCGAGAATCACCTCATACCGCTTCATAGGAGTCTCCAAGAGATCCACCTTAAAGGTCCTATCACACACTACTACGGGTACTCCCACTATCAACTCCTCCGACTTAAGCACCTCGGTACACGGGGTTTCTATCACTACACTTATCTCTTTCCTGACATAGGTTCCTCTGAACCTAGACGCGGCCTCAGGGGTTACAAAACTATGAGTAGCCCCCGAATCGAACAATACTTGCGTGGGATTTTCACCAACATGCAATATCCCTACCAAACCACCACAATCACAATCAACATTCAAACTTTTATAAACTAAACACACAAAAGAAGGTTGGCGCCCTTTTTACATACCTGTTATGGGACCATGAGATGGTCCTGCGGAGTCAAACTCTACTCCTTCAAGCGCATACACACGGCCGGCTGCGGCCTGACGCTTGGCTGCGGGGGCGATTGTCAACTGAGCAGGTGGTGCTGGCAAACGCAACTGATTTCCTCCTTGGGGACAACTGGTCGCATAGTGTCCTTTCCCTCCACACTTAAAACAGATAACATCATTTGTGTAGGTGTTGATCGGTTTAGCTGCACTTGGACACTGCCGTGCTATGTGTCCCTCCCTTCCACACATGTAACATCCCCTCGGATTTTCCACATCCCTTGGTCCACTTGTCCTTCCTCCTCTGTGTCCTCCTCGGTTTCCTCCTCTAAATCCTCCTCGGTTCCGGTGAAACCTGCTCCGAACTGATTTGTCCTTGAAGTCGAATTCTGTCCTTGCTGAGGTTCTCCCTTCCTTTTGTTTCTAGCCTTCCTCTCTTCAAGCAAATAAGTCTCCACGTTCACTGCCTTCTTGATAGCTTCATGTGGATTTGTGTAGGTCACCGATTGAAGTCGGCTTCCAATCTCCGGATCTAGACCTCGCATGAACTGTCGCGCCAATGCCTTATCACTCAGGTTACAATAAGTCACATAACGCTGCAACTTCATGAACTCAGCCTCGTACTCCCTGACGGTCTTATTTCCTTGCTCTAGACGTAGAAACTCCTGCGCCAATCGGTCACAAGCCTCAGGAGGAAAATACTTTCCTTCAAACTCCTCCTTAAACTTTTCCCACGAACTGATAGCATAACCAGTCTGGCGGTCAATACTGTTCCACCATCCCAGTGCCTCCTTCTCCAAGTAATAAACTCCAATGTCCTTCTGATACTCTGTAGGACATCGAGTTGCGGCAAAGTTCTTTTCCAGGTTCATCAACCATGCATCTGCCTCAAACGGATCCGGCTTGCCTCCAAACTTGTATGTGCCCAACGTCTTCATGGTTGTAACAATTTTCAGAAAGCTTGGAGTCTTGGTCCTTTCGGGTTCCGGGTTAGGCGCTGCTCGGTCTAAAATCACCCGGGACAGAAGATCATGCACCATCCCTAACGTTGCATCTGCCTGCCGCGGTCTCTCCTCATTCCGAGGTCCCACATTCCGCCTTTCCACTCGGTCCACTCCTTCCGGCTGCCTACGGCGACTAGTTGGGGTCACCGAACGAGCCCTGGCATTCCCATTCTCTGATTTCGTGGAATTCAGCGATTGCTCTGGGGTATCCTCTGCACTTGGCTCCCACTCAGAATCAGATCCCAGTGCTACCGAAATCTCAGGTCCGACTTCGGATTCAGCTGCACGGTTTCCCCTCGATGGATGGCTGCGCTCCTGGCTTGGAGGAAGATGCAAACTACCAGTCTCTGGACGCTGCCCCTCTTGACTCATTGACAATCCCCGCAAACGTCTTCCATTAAACTGACACTCAGACATCTGTTACAAGGAAACAAAACATTTAACATCCTACGGAGTGGAACGTAGTGAGATTCCTAGTTGACTTTTTGTCGACACTTTTGACTCGATAAAACCAAAACGCGGAAAAAAAACTCTGGTCCCGTGAGCATGGTCATGAACCACGCTCTGATACCACCATTTGTAGCACCCCCGAACCGGATTACACAGGACCGGCCAAACGACAATCAAACAAGAACACGCAAGGCCAATCCCTACGTAAAACCGTTCCGCAGATGCCACAAGCCGAGGTTAACTAACAGGTCAGTTCATTCCGGTAGCCAACCCGAAAACAGAACCATCCCGTATGTTAACTCCGGACACCTCTCGACCTTGGCCTAAGGCTTTACAACCCGTACCTCGGTCTTGAGTTGTGTTAGTCGGACTAGACTAATATCATTTAAGCCAGATACTTTCTTAAAACATTCCTTTTATTTATTAAACATCCAACATAGTTTTACAAACTTGGAAACGTTTTGCGATCGCATACATAAACCGAAAGTAAAACATACGTACGTTCTTACAACGAGTCTTTAACAAAAAGCCAGAAAATTACTCCCACCGCTCCTAACGTTCCACTACGCTCTATGAGCTCCTACGGGATATCTGCAAAAGGCAGGGGAAATGGGGGTAAGTAATCAAGGATTACTTAGTGAGTTTAGAGCACATGCATAAACAATCCCAACCCAAACCTAACGCAAACAATCAATAGAGTAAACACGCAATAGCCGAAGCACATAAAGGACATATAGCCGAAGCATGCAGCCTACTAACTATATGACCAACTCCACCAAACCATACGCGTGGGCAACAGAGATCTCTTCAAGTGCGGTATATTCCCCCACCAAAGATTCCGGACTTGGTACTTTTTTCCCAAGCCGGGTTCCGGACTTGGTAGCCTTGTTCCCGTCCCGGAACATGCTAACCGAGTGCCCACCCAGGGATCACCCTCGGCAGCTACCTCGTCGGGTACTTCCCACTTCTCTGTCCTTCGATACGGTGGGGAACGTAACCGAGGGAATACCCATACACCGCCACTGAACCGACCAACGGTCCCGCCACGAGAACCGCACCAAGCAGCCTCGTCTCAATACCAAACAACCACCACAAGTATCCTTCCGATACACCGCCAAGACCACCAAGGTCATACCGCGAAGCCACCAAGGCACCAAACCACCAAGACAAACCGCCAAGCCATCCAGCGAAGTATTGTATAAGGGTCGTGCACTGGATCCACGATCTCGACAGCCCTCATACCACACTCGCCCAGACACGTTCACCACATATTTATAAACCGCGCACCATGCACCATGTTCACGGTCTCCCAACAACCAAACCGTGAACCTACTTCATCGTGGTACCCTGCATAACTTGTTAGTATATGTACCACGAGAAGGACCTGCATCGTCAGCCAACCATGATCCAACACAAGCATGCGATCAACGATCAATAATCACTAAGGCATGCGAGTAAACAATCAAGTACAGATCAAGCAACACAACAAATCCATCACCACCGAACTTATGGTATAGCCAATATAGCATAAGCTCGACAGCAACAGCTACCCAAAACCCTAAACCCACCTTGACAAAGGCTTGAAAGACTTCTAGCACTCCCACGCCAAGCTCCGGATTCTTCTCTACGGTTCTTCTCACGAACAAGCTCTCTCTCGGTTTCTCTCTTAGTGGAAAAAGGTAAGGGTTGCGAAAATGGGGCAAATTAAACAATGGTCTGCTATTTAACACCTTCCCAAACCTACCACCTAAACCGCAGGCTGACACCTAGACCACACTAAGCACCACCTAAGCACGACGATTCAAGGTTAGGTACACATAGGGATTTCTTCACCTTAAGGTTTTCCGACACCTCCAGCTTTACAAACGGTGCTCCTTGGCGTTCCAACACCTCATACTGTGCCACAGATGAATCACTAATTGACCTGGTTAGGTACCCCTCTTCCCCTTACCTAGCTTGCTTCCCATTGGACCAAAATCAAGCTACTAACCGCTTCACAAATAACTCATGTTCCAGTCGTCCTAAAATTGATTTCTTGGACTCGAAATACTCACCCTGATCTCCTTAAGCTCCTCAGAAAATTTCAGGATTTTTGATCAAGTAAAACTCAAGATATGAATTAATCTTTCTCCGCCTGTCCCACCTTGCTCATCCGAATTGCGCGAATTTTATCTCTCAAGAGAATTTTTCTTGGACTGAATCCTTTTGCACTAGCTCCAGAAATGTCTCTAGTATCACTGTACAAAGTCCCGGAATTTATAAAATTGTTCCCATAATTCTTTGGAATTTATTTCTGACTGAAGGCAAAATCTGCTCTGAACTGGGTCTTTACAGGTGGTGTCTTCTTGGAGAAGGAGATAGAGGATTTATCCTTGTTAATTTTCTGGCCTGAAGCTTCCTCGTACAGGTCCAGAATCTTGAGGAGTTCAGAGGCATTGTTGAGGTTCGCTTTGCAGAATATCATCGTGTCATCGCAAAAAGTAGATGGTTAAGGTAAGGGCTCTTTTTTGCAACTCTCAGACCCCTTAAAGTGCCACATTGTTGAGCTTTTTTACAGAGTCCTGACAAAACCTCACTACACAGGATGAAGATGTAAGGAGACAAAGGATCCTCTTACCTGATGCCTTTCTCAGGTACTACTAAACCTCTTGTAGATCCGTTTATAATATAGGAGTAGGAAACTGTTTTGATACACTGCATAACCCAATTGATCCACCGGTTATGAAAACCGAGTCTCTGTAGAACAGCTTGAATAAATGTCCACTCCAGCCTGTCATAAGCCTTGCTCATGTCAGTTTTGACTGCCATGCTGCAATGAACTGTGGCTTTTGAGTTCTTTAGCATGTGGAGGATCTCATGGGTTATTAAGACATTATCCGAAATAGATCTTTTTGGTACAAAAGCAGATTGGGTTTCAGATATGATGGTGGAAAGGATTGGTTGGAGTCTTTGAGTTAGAATTTTAGATATTACCTTGTAGAAGGTATTACAGAGGGCAATGGGTCTGTAGTCTGCGACCTTAGTGGGGCTGGTTATTTTGGGGATCAAGCGGACATAGGTTTCATTGGCTTGGTGGGGCATAGTGCCCGATTGGAAGAAAAGTTTCACATCCGTAATAAGATCAGTACCTACAATATCCCAATTGGTTTGGAAGAAAGAGGCAGAAAAACCATCAGGCCCTGGTGCCTTATCGGGGTGAACTGAGAATAACACCTCCTTTACTTCCTTATCCGTTGGGTTATGAGTTAGAGATTCATTTTTTGTTTCAGTAATAACCGGGAAAAGGGCTGAATTCACTATTTCTTCTACCTTCCGAGGTTGGTCGGCTTTGGAAGCAAACAGGTCTTGATAATGGGAGGAGATTAGGGATGTGAAATCATCATCGGAAAAGACTGGGGTACCAGAATTGTCTTCCAGGACTGCCAGTTTGTTGATCGTTTTCCGGCCTCGGGTACAAGCATGGAAAAACCCGATGTTCTGATCCCCTAATTGCAGCCAGAGTTGGCGATTTCTATGCTTCCAGTATTCCTCTTCTCTCTTATATGCAATGGTTAGTTTCTCGTTTATATCTTTGATCAGGGTGCCATTCCCAACCAGGCTTGTCATAGCCTTCTCCAGCTCTTGTTTCAGTTCCTCAATTAGTTTTACACTGTTTGTATGCGCCTCTCTGTTCCATGCAATAATCGCTGTTCTCACTTTGTCAATTCTTTGCTTCATAGGGAGATGTTTTCTTTCAGCCCAAGTTGTTGCTATCAGTTCCTTGACTTCACTATTGTATCTTAATCTCCGGTCATAACGAAAATACCTTTTCCCCTCTTTTTGGTAGGGTCAAGAAAAGTAACAAGGGGGCGGTGGTTGGAGCCTTGATATCTGAGGTAAGAGCATCGGGCTGCAGGGAAGAATTCGGCCCATTGGCTGTTGGAAAGCGCTCTGTCCAGACGACACTTTACAAGTTCTTCATTTTGAATGCCTCTCCATGAGAAGAAATCCCCAGAATGTTGGAGATCAAACAGATCTCCCTCCGACAAGAAGGTACGAAAATCACAAAAAGATCCTTCCGATCTCACTTGCCCTCCCGACTTTTCAGAGTTGTCCTTAATATCATTAAAATCCCCAGTAATGTACCAGGCTGAATCGCGAATAGAGGAAAGAGTTATAAGATTAGACCATAGTTGTCTTCGCAGGTTGCGATCATTAGGGGCATAGAGGAAGGTAGAATAGAAAGTTTTATTCTCAAATTTGATAAGTACATCCATGACATTCTCATTGTTTGAGATGACATCTAGGCTTATATCTTCCTTCCAATATAAAGCTAGCCCTCCTGCCGCAGGGTCATGAGGTGGCACGAGGATCTGGTGCTTGAAGCCAAGATCATTTAGCTTTTCAATGATGACTTCATTGGGGTTTTTGGTTTCGGAGAGGAAGAGAATGTCAGGGTCCACTGTCTTCTTCATCTCCTTGAGTCGATGAACTGTCAAGGGATTCCCCAAACCTTGACAGTTCCAAGCCACAATCTTTAAGGAAGAAGACTTGGTGGATCGTGAAAATCCAGAGTCTTCTGCTTTCTTATTGCCGGAATGAGCCCAGTTGAGGGGGGGGGGGAGGCTAGAAGGCCCAACCTCTGAACGGTGTTGTAAGGATGATGTTTTAGGGTCGCGAGTGGATATTATATTAGGATCAGGTTTCCGTTGTACTTTCTTGAAAAGTCGTTTGCGGGGTGAGGGTATAGAGCCAGCAACTCTTCTTTTCCTTGTGGTAGTTGTTGTTTGGGTTGACTTTGATATTTCCTTGTTTTTTGAACCAGGTGGGTGTCCCAAATGCTTTTTGATGGGCTGCGTTGCCGGACAAGAATCTGTTTGCACTGCAGGGCTTTGTGAGCTTAGGCGGAGAGTTGCTGGGATTCTTTGCGTAGGGAGAGTAACAGCTGGGTTTGCTCCTTGGAGGAAGCCGTGATCATCTGAACAGCCGTAGCTTCAATTTGTCCTTCCTCCTCAGCCAAGCGTACTCGCTCTTGTCGAGCTGCACATTCAGTCGGATCCGAGCAATTAGCATATCGGGTCATGACCTCTCGGACTTCTTCCATAGCTTGTGCAACTTGAGATGGGGGAGCTTCATCTCTGTCTTCCGGAGATGGGTCCCTGTGAAGAGGTGGTCTCCTCTGTCTAGAGGTAGTAGAGTTTTCTACAATGGCCACATGGGCAGGCGTGGTCGGGTGCGGTGATTTAGGTTTCTCAATCCAGTATTGAGCTTGGGAATGCACACTCTTGGAACCGGCAAAGGCAGAGAGAGTTCCAACTTCTCCAGATTGCATTTGGTGTCGAGAGCCATGGTGGGTAGAGGAAGCAGAAGAGGAGTCCCGGAGGTAAGGTCTGGAGAAGCTTCGGTGTACCTTTCTCCGAGTAGTAGGTTGAGCTTTACCAGTGACAGGTTCACCTATATGAATTGTACCAAAAAGTTCATCTGGTCTCAGATAGTTAGCACGTGGGGGAAGCTTAGAGCTGGCTTCAGGGAGGTGGTGCTATTTGTGTTGTCTCTGGTTTCTGGGTTCATTTGAGTTGATAGTGGTTAGTGCTTTAGGTGGGGTGATGTTGTGTTTCGGTTCCTGGCGGTTGAGAGGACAGTCACGGATTTCGTGGTATATCATTTTGCAAGAGAGACAAAGATCTTCAAGTTTTTCATAAACCAGAACATCTGTGTCTTCCTCCCCAGTCTCAAAATCCACCCCGAGGGACAGGATAAGGGGTTTTAGGAGATTGACTTGAACCCTTATACGAGCAGCTCTCAGGGTGATGTCAAGTTCCTCGAAATGGCCAATGTTGCGGGCTATAGTGAGAAGAGTAGCTTCAGACCAGAGGTGGATGGGGATACCTTGAACCGTAATCCAAAAGGGGATGAGAGAGGGGAAGGAGGGGGATGTGGTGGGTTCCCATCTCTGGAGAACCACCATTTCGCGAGCAAAACGATACGGCCTATCGTTTAGGACCTTCTGGACATCTTCTTCTGAAGCAAAATGGAACTGAAAGAGCCCTTGTCCTAGGTCAGATCCTTTGGGGGGGTGAGGAAACTATCCATTGTTCCAAGAAGAACGGGATGAGAGACCACAATCTCTGGGTTTTTGGGTTCATGATTCTCCCCACTAGAGTGAGAGCATGTTTCTTCTTGAGTTCTGTGTTATCAAAGAAGGGGACCTTCACCCGAGGGGCTCGAGGAGGGTCTTCGGGGAGGTCGATGCCTTTGCCTTTGTCAAGATGAGACAAACGTTTCGCCATTGTTGTTCCACAGTTTAGGAAAGGTTGAGAGAGCTGTAGGTTGAAGAAACGGAGGAAACAAAGGCGGAGGATTTCCGGTGATAGTTTTAGATCTGGATGAAAGAGAAGGGAGTGGAAACTACCTAAAAGTGACCTTTGGATTTGAAAACGAACCCTCCGGCCATATTTGGCGAGGGCTGAACCCGGTATTTGGGAGTCAGAAGTGGTTTCTATGCGCTGACCTACCCAAAGCGGGTAATAAACAGTAACAAAGTAGAAACCACGGGTGAAGTTTGGTAAGCTAGCAAAACTCTCTCGAGAGATATGCATGAGAGAGTTTTTGTGCCAGAGAGAGTTTTTTTATTATGGAAGAATAACGCACAGCTCAACTGGATGATTATCCACTCATGTTATTTTAGATTTTCTTTTCTATATCAATTGTATTAATCAAAATGTTTCTCCTATAAAAATAATGTCATTATACATAAATTACTTAAATAAAAAATAAAAAGATAAAACTTTCATTTAAAAAAAAATTAAAAAGAAGCCACAACAATTGGATATCATTTTTATATTGAAAATTATTATCTTTAAATTGAAAAGAAGAAAAGAGTTATTTCCATAAATATATTATCCTTTTTTAATATTTCTTGAATTCCAAAACTGCAATAGTCTCTCAATTATCTATTGCAAAAATCAACCAAAATATGAACCATCGAATGTCATGCGGTGAGAAGCAACGGAAACGTGGACACAATAATTTCAGTCATTTTGATAATAGAAAAACAAGAAGTAACACGAATATAGAAAATGAAGATAACAACGACAGTTGGTGAGGTCATTTGCCGCTGATTGGTATATATTTAAAGAGTATGGGGGAGAAAATGCGAAACAAATGAATGAACGTAAAGAATGATGATATTATGGTAATGGAAGAATGACTATATTATTAAAACAGAGCACATATCTTTTTATTAATATTGTTCATACGTAAGATTTATGTAACATCCCCTCACCCACATCCATCATCATCACCCACAACTAAACCAAACCCCACCATTTTCTTCCTTTTGATTCATTTAATCACCTTTCCCCCCTTTGATCACTCATTCCACCGAGAGAGAGAGAGAGAGAGAGAGAGAGGAGAGAGAGAGAGAGAGAGAGAGAGAGAGAGAGAGAGAGGAAGAAGAAGAAGAAGAGAAGAAGTAGTAGAAGAAGAAGAAGCTCAGCTGCTCTCTCCTCCACCGTCGTCCGCAGCTCAGGTAGCCGGAAAAACCTATTTTCCGATTTGCTTTTCATTGGCCGTTCAGTAAATCGTCAATAACTTTCTAACCGTTTCGAATCTCGCAAATCTGAGGCCACCACCGGATTCAGCTCGACGAGACGAGTCCGTAGACACCAAGATCGTGCCGAACCGCCACCGGACGCGCCCGCAATCGCCGATGGAAGATCCGTGCGTACTGTTCACGCGCCGCCGTCGGTCGCCGAAACCGCCGTGCTCCGCCGTCGCCGGTCGCCGGAAACCGACGTGTTCCGCCGTCGCCGGTCACCGGAGACTCGCCGGCGATCTGCCGCCGATTTGAGTCCGGTTTGGCTTAACCGGCTGGTTCGAATTCGGTTTGGTACGGTTCGATCGGTTTAATTCATTTCTTTTCGTTTGGTTAATTTCTGGTTTAAATCAATTGGTCCGGTTTAGTCTGGTTCGATCCGGTTAAATCCGGTTTAGTCGCGGTTTGATTTTGACATGGTCAGACCGTTGACTTTGACCGGGTTGACCGTTGACCGTTGACTTTCTGACCGTTGACCGTTGACTTTGACCGGTTTGACCCCTTAACCGTTTTTTCGCCGTTCGAAAGCCGTTCTCACTCGAAATTTCGTCCTGATTTCAGATTCCGTCCGTTTTAGCATCTGGAGTGCAGAGGAAGCAGTTATACTCTATTTTGGCTAAGGTGAGGGCTTTCTGCAGAATATCGTATTTTTCATCAAAAAGCGCCGTAGATAGGATTTAGTATTAAATGTGTTCCGTTTCTATGCTAGAGTCTTTTTAGGATTGTTTGTAAATCGGACATAGGATAATAGATGATTCAACCCATTGATTGTGCATTAAATTGTTAATTGATTACTTTATTCATGCTAGAGCTAGGATTAGTTGACCATGTGGGTCGTTAGGGATTGCGGGGGTACAGAGACGTTATCTTTGTACTTGCGTCGCGTGTTGTTTGAGGAGATGGTGCTGGGAATAATTAGTCGACCTGCTGTTCCAGTACCTTCGAGGTCGATAATCGTCTACGGGCGGTGTAGTGGGCACTATCCCATAAGTTGTCCTCCGGGTAGGAGGGTGCCGCCGGTCACTGGATCTGGTAATAGGACGTTGGTTGTTCGTTGGGTACTTTAGGTACCGTGATTGTGCATGTTTAGTCTATTTCCTATGTATGGCGTGCTATGGTCAGATTTACGTTTTCTGTGATTAGCATCCCATACCTCACTGAGTGACTCCCCTGTTACTCACCCCTCCTTCTTCCCTTTCCAGTTTTTCAGGTGAGACGGACAAGTATTTTACACTTTGACGATACGGTGCTTCTTTGGGATTTTTACGTTTTCTCGTATTTTTATCATGTACATATAGCATTGAGGTAGTTGGGTATTAGACACTGTAGAGTGGGGTATTTGACGTATGTGACGTGGTTAGTGGCACGCCGTTCTCGAGTGTCGAGGGGACGGGTGTTACATTTTGGTATCAGAGCCTAGGTTAGCGTCGTCCCGGTTCTGACCCGGGAGACGGGTAGTAGGAAGCATGATTGCATATTCGGATTTAAACGGTTTCAAAAAAAAAAAAAGGAATTTCCCGGGACTTTAAAAAAAAAAAAAAAAAAACAAAGGAGCACTGATTCTGTCTGGTATTAATATATTCTAAGTTTGTCTCAATTCAGCCTCAGTTTAAACATGGTTTCAGATGTCATCAAGGAAGGTCATTGTTTCGCGTCGGATTGTCAGCTCGTTGTTCAACAGGTTCAACCGAAGAGACCAGTATTCAGCAGATTAATCAGGATCTCAACAGTCAGAGCGCTCAAGTGATAGTTAGATTGTTCGCCACTTCACCCTGCAAGCAGAATAAGCATCCGCCACCGTTCCACCGTCACCACCATATGCACCATCGGTTAAGGCTCAAGGAGCAGAGCCGACCTTTAGTAATTCAAAAATGTGGATGGAGCTTCAGAGGTACCACGAGAGGTTCTCACAGCAACATGCTCCTTCAGTTGTTGATCTTCCGCCGCCACCACCGCCACCGCCAATATCTGGCAGAGACAGAGAGGGACCCACGTATTGGAAGCTAATGTGAAAGATGTGGGACATGGGTTTGGGTCAGTTGGAAGGACAATGGATACCGCCACCGCAGACAGTTGAAGGAAAGAGTTGGACCGTAACTTGGAGCATAAGAAGTGTACAACAGAGTTCCAGTAGGATTTGACTACTCAATTTCTAAGGGATGATGCCTTTATCATGTTAAAGGGAGTTGTTCAGAGTAGTCGCAGCTGTTATGAGTTAACCTACAATCTCTCTAGAGGGAGTTCGACAGGACGTTCTTTCATCGTGAAGACAGGCACATGAATACCAATGCTTTTAAGCACCTTTCTCAAGGCGTTAGGAATATCAAGGAGTACGAGTAAGTGTTTTGTCGCCGTTGAAGATTTCTGGGAGTTTTCATAGCCAATAAGATTTATTCAGGAGGTTTTTGAATGGTAACAAGTGGATATTTGTAAGCGTGATGTCGTACGAGTTTACACCAATCCAATCGATTGGTAGAAGACTTTTCGTTCATGAGGGAGATAGAGGAGAAGCAATATTTCTTCAAGGTGGCTCAGTCAAGCTTGATAAGTCTTATTCAGGATATAGCAATGTGTCGAAGCTGTCGGGATCTCCACCGTATTGTTTTCGTCGTCACCATGACCATGTTGGGAGAGCGTGTTCAGTGTTTTCGTGCAGATGGTTGGATTATGTCATAATTATACCAGTCTATGTTAGTAGATGCTTCGTTTGTCAGTTATATTGCAGCACCAGCAGTTAGACCGAGTTGTTCAGTTGTGGTTAGCATGATCTCATTTTCAGGGATTGTTCGCAGGGAGTTCAGGTTGTTTCTGCCACCACCCAAGCGCCAAGCTATTATCGCGAGTATTGTTATTGGGGACCACGAGATAGTTGAGACTGTTCTTTTTGACGTTGTGGATTTGAATTGTGGATTTGAGTTTGTGGTTCATGTATGACGTTTATGTGGAAACCATTGATTTAGTACTTGTGTTGGTCGATTGTCGCTTGGGGTGGGCAGCTTATACCCGATTGGATATTGGAGCTACTTATAGTTTTGTATGTCGGGCCTGGTCGAGTATTGATCACCCAGGATGTGTTCGAGTCGAAGAGTAGACAGAGTTAGGCAGTCGATTTAAACAGGGGGCTTGAAGCATTCATCGAGTTGTATTTGCTGTACTCAGGGGAGTTGATCTTATCAGAGACTTAGCAGTGATGAAGCTAAAACACCATGATGTGACTTTAAGGATGGGTCGGTTACCATGGCATTGAGTATAGTTTGGGAACGAGGTGCATATCCCAGGAGCCGGAAGGGTTATTATTTCTCAGGATATTCAAAACAACATGAGAAGTCTTCGTTAAATTTGTGTTGCATTCAGGAAGATCGTTATAAGGTCAGCGCCGTTTTCACCAACAGTCGCAAAGTAAAAAGAATTTACGTCTTTCCAACCAGTGGCGGTTCCAGGGCGTCAAGAAGCAAAAGTTTAGGAGAGGTGACTCGATGGTAAGAGTCTGTTGAGGGAAGACGAAATTCAGGAGGACGTATGTGAGACCGAGACTCAGTTGAGGAAGGAGATTATCCAGCAGGCGCATCATTCTCAGTTTTCCACTCATCGAGGAAAATAAGATGTATCGGGATCTTAAGCGATATTATCACTAGACAGGCGTGAAGAAGGATGTGGCTACCTTTGTGTCGTGTTGACAGTTTTGCCAGTTGGTTAAGGCAGAGCATCAGGTACCGAGTAGATTACTACAGAGACTTCCACTACCTGAGTGGAAATGGAACATGGTGACTATGGACTTCATCACCGGATTACCGAAGACAATTGGCAGGAAGAATGTTATCTGAGTTATTGTTGATCGACTCACCAAGTCAGCTCATTTCTTAGCGATTAAGAAAACAGACGTAGCAGAGCAGTTAGCGCAGAAATTCATTGCTAAGATTGTGAGATCGCATGGGATACCAGTTAGTATAGTATCGGATCGTGATCTGAAATTCACATCGACGTTTTGCAAAGCTTTTCAGAGGGCATTGGGGACTAAGGTCCGTATGAGTACGACTTATCATTTGTAGACAGATGGTCAGTCTGAGAGGACTATTCAGACACTCGAGGATATGCTCAAAGCTTGTGTTTTGGATTGGGAAGGGAGTTGGGTTAAGTACTTACCGTTGGCGGAGTTCGCGTACAACAATAGCTTTCATTCCAGCATTGAGATGGCACCGTATGAGGCTCTTTATGGTAGACTGTGCCGTACATCACTTTGTTGGACAGAGGTGGGAGAGCGCCGAGACTTAGAACCAGCAATGGTCCATGAGACAGTTGAGCAAGTGGAAATGCTCAAGAGATGGCTTAAGGAAGCTCATGATCGTCAGAAGAGTTATGCTGATACGCGCAGAGAGATTTGGAGTTTGAGGTGGGCGACCTCGTATTTATTAAGATGAGGACATTTCAGAGAGTTTCCGAGACCCGAAAGCTGAAGAAGCTTAAGCCGAGATATATGGGTCCGTATCCTATCATCGAGCGGATTGGGGCAGTAGCGTAGCGCTTAGCGCTATCAGTAGAGTTGGTTGCGTTTCACAATGTGTTTATGTGTCAGTTATGAAGAAAGTTGTTTGGGAGCTAGAGTTCATTCTTCAGCACCGCCTAGTGACATCACGAGAGATTTGACTGCATTTAGTCAGCCAATGTCAGTCCTAGAGCGCCGAGATAGAGTGGTTCAGGGGAGAACGCTACTGATGGTCAGGGTTTGTTGGGAGAGAGACGGCATTCAGGAAGAGACTTGGGAGCTAGAGTCTCAGATGATATCCGAGTATCCAGACCAGTGAAAAGATGTCGAGCAGCCGGCTCAAGACTTGAATTCGAGGACGAATTCCTCGTTAGTGGGGAAGAATTGTAACATCCTCCCCCCACCCATCCATCATCACACCACAACTAAACCAAACCCCACCATTTTCTTCCTTTTGATTCATTTAATCACCTTCCCCCCTTTGATCACTCACTCATGAGAGAGAGAGCCACCGAGAGAGAGAAGAGAGAGAGAGAGAGAGAGAGAGAGAAGAGGAGAGGAGAGAGAGAGAGAGAGAGAAGAGAGAGAGAGAGAGAAGAGAGAAGAGAAAAGAGAAGAAAAGAAGAAAGTAGTAGAAGAAGAAGAAGCTCAGCTGCTCTCTCCTCCACCGTCGTCCGCAGCTCAGGTAGCCGGAAAAACCTATTTTCCGATTTGCTTTTCATTGGCCGTTCAGTAAATCGTCAATAACTTTCTAACCTTTTAGAATCTCGCAAATCTGAGGCCACCACCGGATTCAGCTCGACGAGACGAGTCCGTAGACACCAAGATCGTGCCGAACCGCCACCGGACGCGCCCGCAATCGCCGATGGAAGATCCGTGCGTTGTTCACCGCGCCGCCGTCTCGCCGAAACCGCCGTGCTCCGCCGTCGCCGGTCGCCGGAAACCGCCGTGCTCCACCGTCGCCGGTCACCGGAGACTCGCCGGCGATCTGCCGCCGGTTTGAGTCCGGTTTGGCTTAACCGGCTGGTTCGAATTCGGTTTGGTACGTTCGATCGGTTTAATTCATTCGATTGGTTCAATTTCTGGTTTAAATCAATTGTGTCCGGTTTAGTCTGGTTCGATCCGTTAAATCCGTTTAGTTGCGGTTTGATTTTGACTGGTCAGACCGTTGACTTTGACCGGGTTGACCGTTGACTTTCTGACCGTTGACCGTTGACTTTGACCGGTTTGACCCGTTAACCGTTTTTCGCCGCCGTTCGAAAGCCGTTCTCACTCGAAATTTCGTCCTGATTTCAGATTCAGTGTCCGTTTTAGCATCTGGAGTGCAGAGGAAGCAGTTATACTCCATTTTGGCTAAGGTGAGGGCTTTCTGCAGAATATCGTATTTTTCATCAAAAAGCGCCGTAGATAGGATTTAGTATTAAATGTGTTCCGTTGCTATGCTAGAGTCTTTTTAGGATTGTTTGTAAATCGGACATAGGAATAATAGATGATTCAACCCATTGATTGTGCATTAAATTGTTAATTGATTACTTTATTCATGCTAGAGCTAGGATTAGTTGACCATGTGGGTCATTAGGGATTGCGGGGGTACAGAGACGTTATCTTTGTACTTGCGTCGCGTGTTGTTTGAGGAGATGGTGCTGGGAAGAATTAGTCGACCTGCTGTTCCAGTACCTTCGAGGCCGATAATCGTCTACGGGCGGTGTAGTGGGCACTATCCCATAAGTTGTCCTCCGGGTAGGAGGGTGCCGCCGGTCACTGGATCTGGTAATAGGACGTTGGTTGTTCGTTGGGTACTTTAGGTACCGTGATTGTGCATGTTTAGTCTATTTCCTATATATGTATATAGCGTGCTATGGTCAGATTTACGATTCTGTGATTAGCATCCCATACCTCACTGAGTGACTCCCCTGTTACTCACCCCTCCTTATTCCCTTTCCAGTTTTTCAGGTGAGACGGACAAGTATTTTACACTTTGACGATACAGTGCTTCTTTGGGATTTTTACGTTTTCTCGTATTTTTATCATGTACATATAGCATCGAGGTAGTTGGGATATTAGACATTGTATAGTGGGGTATTTGACGTATGTGACGTGGTTAGTGGCACGCCGTTCTCGGTGTCGAGGGGACGGGTGTTACAATTTACATGTAATATCATTGTCTTTTAATAATTTTCCAAATTTTCACTAAAAATATTTTAGTGAGGCAAGCTACGAGCGTGTTGCTGGATTAGTCGAAAGATTCAGCGTTGGTGGTCATAATGGCAAGCAAAGTTTATCCGGGTGCTAATGAGAAAGGATCGATCATTAGAAACCTTGAAGGAGGAGTGAAGGTTTTCCATGCGGGAACGGATCTTGATTCAGAGGGGAATGTTGTAGCGAGTGGGGCACGTGTTCTTGGGGTCATGGCAAAGGGTCAAGAATTGGAAAAGGCACGCGAGAGAGCGTATTTGGCAGTCCAACAGATCAAATGGCCTGGAGGTTTCTTTACAAATTTGTAAAATATAACATAAATTTGTAAAATATAACATAAATTTGTAAAAACTAAATATAAGGTATATTTAAAAATTCTAAAAATAAATAATGTATTTTCAAAGTATTCATATTTAAAATAAACATATTTATTGTAAGAATAAAAAGTAGTTAAACAATTATTTTAAAAACACATCTTAACTAAAATGGAATTAAAAATAAAATCAAAGTAAGTATAGAAGTTTTGTTATGCAAAATACAAATAAATAATACAAAAAGAATAAAAACAAGTCCGGTACCCATAGATAACCCTAAATTTCGCGGGTTCATTTCGGGTTACCCTTTCAGGGTCGGGTTTCTCGGAGTTTTGTAGTTTAGGGTAATTATTGGGCGGGTTCATTCCGGGTTCGGGTTGGGTTGAGTTTTTTTACCCATCATAACACCCTTACCGGGTGATATTCGTTGGAGAGCACTTGGTGAGAACTGAGAAACAAGTGGCTTCAAAAGAGTGAAGACAAAAACTTTTCTTGTAATAGCTTTGTAAACGAATAAAATTAAAACATTCAAATAAAAACTTATTTTTATTGGGGTCATTATAAACAATCAATTTTTAAGGTTGGCTTTATATTTTGTAGTTTCAATGAATTTTATTTTGTGGAAATGATATTTATTGGGTTCATATAAACAACCAACTCTTTTCGTCTTCTTCTTCTATTCAATTTTTTTTTGTTGAATCTAAAAATCGAAATTTCTGTTAAGCGACCAATGGCTACAAGATAGCACAATTTAACATCACTCTCTCTTTCTTCGGAAAAGAAAACATGTATTTGTACTTTTTTCTACTAAAATGTATTTTGTATTTTACTATCGAGTTTTCTGGTTTCTCTTTTTGTTGGTACGATATACAGGACTTGCTTATTTAAAAAATATTTTCTCATGGTGAATTAAAATTTGGAAAAGTTCTTATTAGTATATTGATTTTATGTATCCTGAACTTTTGTATTTGTTATTTGTAAATGAAATCGAAAAAAAGCTTTGGAAGTATGATTTGAAGTTCGAACTACAGTCTCATGGCGAATGCAACAACAGTTTTTTTTCATATTGATTAGTTAAAAAAATTTGAATTGATTGAAAGCTTGTGAGAAGTTTTCTTTTATTAGAGTATGGAAAAACCTAATTCAAATCTCAACTGGAATCAGAAAACCTAAATCTCTTGTAAACAGGATGATATTATATTGAAAAGTATTAAACTTCGTTGAATTGAGTCAGTAAAGTAGCTAGTTAACATGAGCCATTGTTCACAATTTGTGCATCATAAAAGAAGCAATAATGAAACATTTTGCATTCAAACTACTTTGATGTTCTGAAGTATGAATTTTCTGCTTTCGCATGTTTGTCTTTGAGGGATGCAACAATGAAACAAATATTTATGTCATCAAAAACTTTGTCCTAAATATTTTTTATCAATCAGCTTGAAATTGAAATAATTCAATTTTTTTAGGTGGTTTGTGAAACAAGGTTGCATTGAAGGTCTTTGCAAGTATCAGGAAAAAAGCATGGGAGGTGATCTCTATGCCCATATGATTTTCGACATATATAGGGGGTTTGAAGGACATCAAAGATCTCATGTATCTTCAAGATGGGATATACGATTCAAAGCAACCTATTTTAGTTGATACTTTTCTCTTTGGATAACATGTTAGTATTTGTTTGACGTATAAAAAAAACTATTCTAAATCCTTAAATAACTCAACAGATCCCAAAAAGATACTATATCTATCAATTGTATGTTTCTTTTCTTGTTGGTTTCCGTTTAAAAGATTACTACTCTTTAACTTTTCAAGACCAATTAGAAATTTTAAAATGGCTACATAAACAACTAGAATCACACACTCACAAAACCCTCATACTGAAAAAATTATGTTTGGCTCGCTTCTCTCTCCATGCTAAATGATACTTCCCTGAACCCGTTCATACACGAAGAAGGTTCCAAATTAGTGTTGCTCAATATTCTCTTGCTGGTCGTTCTGACAATGCTCGGTAAGTTGACGAGATGGTACTATATATCTTCAAGTTCCTTGGAAACTTTGGGTTTTCCTTCCGAACCTTCTTCTTGAACTGAGCCCTCCTAGCATTTGGAGTCTTGATGGTTTTTTACTGAGCTTCTTCTTGAAATTTGTTTGCTCAAGGCTGACTTTTTTGTTTCTTCCTTATTACAAGCGATTCAGGCATTGGGAGACCTCACTATTGAGTCACTACAGCGCCGTGGTCACGTCCTAAATTTCCAGGCTTTGATGTCTCTGCTGGCTCACGTCATTAATGCTTCGATGACTTTATACTGTCTCCTGGATCTGAGTCGCTGCCTCCACCTGATCATGAGGTAAGGTTTCATTTTAATTTAGTAAACAGAATATTAATTTAGTAAGATATTTAAAAATCAGAAAAATCACATTTTCAAACAATGAGAGCCAAACCACAAATAGTAATTCACATTTGTGAAGGATAGAAGCAGGGGCGGATCTAGAAAAATATTATGTATGGTGGCACAAATAATTTTGTAATATAACAAAATAATGTTTATATAATATATATTTTTTTAAAAAAGTTCTAAGGTTCGAAAAATAAGCATTATTAAACAAAAATATTTCAATTGATTTTTTTGCATATACATAATCTTTAAAATATTTATTATAATATGATAGCTTTTATTTAAACTGTGATTCTAAAATATTTATATAATGAAACCCGAATCATATAGTTTAGTAGGTTTGTTAAATATATCTGTTATTAATTTAAGAACAAATTATGTAATTTATTACTTAATTTAAACTAATCTGTTAAAAAGTATAATTAAAACATTAGATAAAATTAAGTAACATATATTAATTTAAAAGAAGGGAAAGAAAAGATGAAATACTGTAG
Source organism: Isatis tinctoria (assembly GCA_010577795.1). NCBI lineage: Eukaryota > Viridiplantae > Streptophyta > Magnoliopsida > Brassicales > Brassicaceae > Isatis > Isatis tinctoria. Next base: position 18,597,122 of record CM021249.1, on the reverse strand, counting down.
AGATTAAGAAATATTAAAACGTGGTCATATATGAAAAATAAGGGAGACAGCTTTAGTTTTAAGAGGAAAAAAGGAAAAAAAAAAACAGAACGAAGGAAAAAAAAAGCTTCGAATGGTCATCTTTACCATCAACATGTATAATGACTAATTAGAAATCTTTAAAAATTTGTATGAGGCACGTACCCCCATTTCTTGAACGTGGGTCTGCCCCTGGATAGAAGAATACTATGTGAATATGATCAAAATTTTGTATTTAATGAGAGATTATTTATACAGTCAATATAATAGAAATTATATTTATTAAATTAATTTCTTTTTCTTTTTCATTAAATGGTGGAAATAAGTTTAAAAAAATAAGCAACTAGGTCAAATATCAAATTATTAGGGGATCAAGTTAAAAAAAGGTTCTTAATTAAGGAATACATTTATATTTTGAACAGATCAGACCAGTTATTCCGGTTGTTGCGCGAGTTTTGAGTTCAAAAAACTCAAACTCGGATGTTCTCTCGAACTCTTCTGCCATTCTTGCATCTTTCTTCGTGGAAGCCAATGGCTTATGGACTCTGGCTGTACCTCTGCTAGTTGCACTGTCTAGGTATATAAGTTTAAATTCTCTTTTAAGCAAAAATTCTCAAAAGTTTTAACACATAACCTTTGATTATAGTCATGAGATGCAGACTGATTACTTTCAAGAGGTGATTGAAAGTCAACACTTCGTGGTCTCTCTTCTTTTTGGACAAAAACAAACAGTGGTAAAATCAAGAGTGAAATGATGATACTTTTGATGTTGTTGTTAGTATCTGATCTGAAATGACGTTTCGTTTCGTTACTTGATAGATAGTTCATTAGATTAGTATTACTTTCCATACTTTTTCTCATAGTTCGATAATTTATATATGATTCTATTTGGTTTAGACATGGAAAAGATTTTGGTTTTAAACGCACTCTTGTGTCATCTCGTGGATGCAGGTACTTTCAGTGGCAGTTTACAATCCCTACAAGAGGATATATTACAGAAACGGTTAGTTCACTCTCTCATGTTACCTGAATGCAATGTTTTGATATATTCTCTTGTTTTGTAGAAAATAATCTATCTTATATAGTACAGCTTAATTATTACCCTAAGCATCTGAAAATGAGTACAATTTTCTTGTGATTTGGTAAATCATATCAGCATGCATATAAACATCAATGGATGCAGATTAAAAATTATTATGGGTGTATTTAACTAGTGAAAAATACATTAATTATTGAAATAATATGGGTACACATGCACCCATAAAAACATTCTAGCTTCTCCCATGTATGTGTATATATGTGTGAAAAAATCGAGTTTTCGCTGGTAAATGCTGCATGTCTAAAAAGAAAGACTTAAGTGACTTAGTTATATGGAAAAGTATGAGAAAATAGCACTTTGGGTTTACATTTTTCAAAAATACCACCATCCCCTACTTAGTTGGATATTTTTCATTTTGAAAACTTGGTTATTGATTTTATAGACAGAAAAAAATCATGTTTAGAAGTATTTTGAGTACTATTTTTTTTTATATGAAACGAATGAAAAAATCTGCAACAATACGCATGTTTTATATTAATTTGTAAATATTTAATATATTTTTAGATTTATTTCAACTATACATATTATCTTACATATTTATTTACTGTAATAGTTCGCAAAAGAGTGAATAAGCAAACACGCATATTTAATTTTATTTCCTTTTATAAATGATATGGTTTATATATTTATTGTTATTATCAATATCTTCATGTTTTTTCATTTTGTAAACTTTTTTTATCATCTTTCTAATAACTTCCAAACATTATTTAATACATATATGTACTTATTTTCCATATTATATATATTCATTAATCAAAATTTTAATATTATAATAATTAAAAAACTCCAGTTTACCATTTTTTTCTCCCCATATATTTCATTATTTCAATTTATTTTCCCCTTTTTATAAATTTTGTATATGTTTTTCTTTTTCTCTATTCTTTCACATCCTTCTCTTTATTTTTAATAATCGATTATATTTTTGATTATCTATTGAAGTTAATTTTTGTAATTTATATTTTGGCAGTTCTGATATTCTTTTATTTATTTTTTTAATATTTTTAAATCTATTATTTTCATTTTTTTTCTCATTTTGTTTTCACCTGTATAAAGATTCAATTATCTTTATTAAGTCATGCGAAAATATCACAAATATTTATATGTTTATTATATTTTAAATGAAATTTAGATTTTACTTATTTAATGTTCCTGTTTTAATGATTTTAAAAAGTTGAAATCTAAGAAAATAGTAAATAATAGACATAGATTAACGTTTTGTTAGTTTAAAAATGTTGATGCGTCATTGCTAAAAAAAATCTACTTCAACTATTATAAATTAGACAGTGTGTACTGTTGTAGATGTTTTGTATTTTATAAACTGGGAGTTTTTTTTCTTAATCGCCTCAGACTGCGGTATTTAAAAAATATATTTTCGATATCGAATAATTACTTATACTAAGACAAAGGTAATAACACTTTATAACTCTTTTTTAGATTATATTTATGAAATATTAATACAACGTTTTCAATACTGACTAATATTTTTGTTTTGAAAAAATATACTGACTAATATTCCATGGGAAACATTTTTCTTGACCCGTTAATCTACATGGACCATTAGGTCTTATGCTCCAAACACATGGATGATGTTCGCATGTTTGTTCGTCTCTCGCAACTTCAAGAATATCAAACCATTTAGACTGATTTCCCCATTCAAAGTGACAAAAAAACAAAGTTCTACCCCAAAAGTTAAAAGTTTTTCTAAATCCATAATGTTGACGGTAGACTAAAGATTGTGATCCGAGATCTTTGTTCTTCGATTTGCAGTGTATTCCCAGTTATATATCATCGATGATGTCCACCGATACAGACATAAACGCTTCGGAAAGACCACCAAAGAGAAGACATATACATATAACACTATATATTATGTGAAATGACGATACGCTACACATTATGAATTTTTATAAATACGAAGTATCTTTATAAAGATTAGTTTTTGTAATGAAAAGTAGGAATAAAGTGTAAAAAGATATGTCAAGTTAAGTCTTACTATCCTTTGTATTTATACTAATCATATTCTTTTGTGTGAATGTTTAAGAAAGTCAGAAAAACTAAAAAAGGTAGTCAGAAAAAAACTATAAAGATAGTGAAAAAAACACTCAAAAGTATTCGTTTGTATATATATCTGAATAAAAAGATACTCAAAATCAACTAATCATCCATAAGCAAATATCCGTTTTAAAACTTTTGCTTTTTGTTGATTTCACTTGTATTTTTTCCTGTCTTGTCATTTGTATATATATATGACCATATTCATTTATTCTTCAATTAATTTGATTTTTCAGAAAAAAAATTGTTTTCACCAATCAACAATAAAGATTTATTAAATTTATGTCCATACTTTACAGTACCAACTGACCAAGTCTTAGATGAAACACCTCGACCCGGATCATATGATCCGAGACGACCATTCCTCCTTAGTCTCTAAGGCCCAATCTGATATTCTTAACAAAACTATTTCAAGAGATTCTCTATCTATTAAGTGTGGAATATAAGATAAATATGTAAAAGGAGAACATGATCTTTATTAATATAAAGAGGATTTGATAGAACATGTCAATGTTTGCCTGTAGGCTTTATACGGTCCAATCCAATACTAGCGCATTCTCCTAAGAAACAACACACATATGCCGTCAAGACACGCATTAGAGATGTTAAAACGGGCCAACAAGCCCGTTTATGTCCAAGTCCGTTTTTGTCCGGGCCGTTTATTGTCTGTCCGTCGAAACCCGTTTAAGTTAAACCCGTTTAAAGCCTGTATACTTTTATATTCACCTGAATCTCATGCTTCGCGTTCTATCTTTATAAGACGTTTTGCGAAAATATTTTTGTTTAGAAATCTCATAGGACATTTTTTGAACTCAGGTAGGCATGTTTTGTTTACGGAAAAAGTCGTTTTCTCGTATAAGTTGATTCAGACAGTCTACATACATTTTCAGCTTGGCAATGCGCACGATCCAGCTCAGCATTACCTAGCTGAGTTCAGGTCGGCACGTAGGTGAGGGAGTCCAGGTCGGCACGTTTTTGGCTTAGCTAGTTTCCGCAAAGATCAGTTTGGCCAGTTTCTGCAAAGATCAACTTGGCCGCGCTGCTTTTTCTTTGCGGATTTATGGTTTATACGGATATGAGAATTGACTTGGAACTCTGTATCTTCCGATCTTTGGATTCTCTTCAATCTTTAAACATTTCTAGCTGTTAATCTCGAGAGTGTGGGTTTTGACACCAACAATCTACAAGCCAAAAATAAATTTTGGGCTTAATAAATGATAATCTTTTTAAAAAAGCTAAGCAAGTAGAGAAGAGATTCGAACTCAAAACCTGCAACTTAAGCGGAAAGATTATATTCCATCACACTCTTTAAGAGTTTTGGAAACACAAGGGCCGATATAACACTTATTAATATTAGGGCCTCAAGATCCAGCTTCCTTTGCTTGTGCTCAAGGTCGGCACTGCGTAACTCAGAAGTCAAGGAGTTCACTATTGGCCACAAGTTAATGGACAAAGGGTTAAACACTATTGGCCACAAGTTAAGATTCCCGACGGACACATTTTTCGTTAGGGTGATGCACCATCAGCCTAATCCGCAGTCAAGTCAAGCTAATGACTAAATATAAGCAATGGATGGGAGGCAACCCACTGATGAGTCTGTACATAAGCAATTTTCGTATTTCTTTTAGTTACTAATGCTTAATTTCGATTTTCTTTGAGCTTCCATGTCTAAAAAAATAAAAAAAAATTGGGATTTATGACCAGAACGTCGTGTCGGTCTACACCCTCCTGCCCCCATTGGTGTGTATGAGGTAAGTTCCCTTTAAATTTCCTGGTTCTTCTTCTTCCCTCTCCATTCTTTCATTTCCTTGGCGAAACTGTTCTCTGATCTTTTATTCATCACATCTTTTGCGTTTCTTATCCAAATTGAGTGATTCAAACGCCAAGTTGGTCGATTTTCTGTGCTTTTTCGCTACCAATCACTCATTCTTTCGATGTACGATCCTTAAATTCTCAATTTTAGTTATATGGAAAATTTTGAGAAATAGCATTTTGGGTTTACATTTTTCAAAAATACCACGATCCCCTAGAGATAAAAGTGGTATGGACCCCACTGTTATTTTGTCCCAAAGTGGTATTTCTGAAAATCCCTCATATATATATACAAAATTAGTTGGATACTTTCATTTTGAAAACTTGGTTATTGATTTTATATACAGAAAAGATCATCTTTAGTAGTATTTTGAGTACTATTTTTTTTGTTATATGAAAAAAATGAAAAAATCTGCAACAATACGCATGTTTTATATTAATTTGTAAATATTTAATATATTTTTAGATTTTTTTCAACTATAAATATTATCTGACATATTTCTTTACTGTAATAGTTCGCAAAAAAGTGAATAAGCAAACATGCATATTTCATTTTATTTCCTATTATAAATGATATGGTTTATATATTTATTTTTATTATCAATATCTTCATGTTTTTCCATTTTGTAAACTTTTTTTTATCATCTTTCTAATATCTTCTAAACATTATTTTATACATATATGTACTTATTTCCCATATTATATATATTCATTAATCCAAATTTTAATATTATAATAATTAAAAAATTTCCAGTTTACCATTTTTTTCTTCTCCACATATATTTCATTAATTGAATTTATTTTCCACTTTTTATAAATTTGGTTTATGTTTTATACTTTTCTCTATTCTTTCACTTCCTTCTCTTTATTTTTAACAATCGATTATATTTTTGATTATCTATTGAAGTTAATTTTGTATTTGATATTTTGATAGTTCTGATTTTCTTTTATTTATTTGTCAAATATTTTTAAATCTATTATTTTCATTTTTGTCTCATTTTGTTTTCACCTGTATTAAGATTCAATTATCTTTATTAAGTCATGCGAAAATGAAAGATGAACACAAATATTTATATGTTTATGATATTTTTAAGGGCGAATTTGAAAATTACCCTATATATGATTTAAAGTTTGAAAAATACATCTCCTTTTTTATTTTTCGAAAACTACACTTTCTCATATATGATAAGAAACTTTTGTCATATTTTTTTTTTCAAAATTGTTTTTTAATAGTTACAGTTATTAATTCCGAAAATGTTTAAATTATTATAATTATTAGTATTTATGTTTTATATAAATACAGTTTATTTAGACCAAAAAGATAAAGACATATTAAATCTTAAAATATATAATTGATAAAGTTTGTAAATATTTCAAGATCTATCTTTACATAATTTCGGTTTTATAAAGTCTATATAAAAATATTTATAGAACAACGTTTATAAAAGATCTACATAAAAAGGTCTATAAAAATTATATATAAAAATATCAATAAAAAAGTCTAATCACTATAAGATATTCTAATTTAGCGTTTAAAAGTGTAGTGAATATCCTAATAAGATATTCTATTAAGAATAATACTTAAATTAAATAATTAAAATTTTAACTGTTTGGGATGTTTTTAAAAACAACTTTTTGAAACTCAACACTATTTTTTGTTTGAGTCTCGATATTAAAATAATTATATACTTAATGGTAAATAATTTGGTCATTTCACCTACAAATAAGTGTATTTTTCAAAAAATAAAAATGAGGTGTAGTTTTCAAAATAAAATCTAATAATAAGGCAGATTTCCAAATTTCCTCTATTTTTAAATGAAATTTAGATTTCATTTATTTTAGGTTTATCTTTTAATGATTTTAAAAAATTCAATTCTAAGAAAACAGTAAATAATAGACATATTAACTTTTTGTTAGTTTAAAAATGTTGATGCCTCAATGCTAAAAAAATTATACTTCAACTATTATAAATTAGACAGTGTGTACTGTTGTAGATGTTTTTGTATTTTATAAACTGGTAGATTTTTTTCTTAATCGCCTCAGACTGTGGTATTTAAAATATATATTTTTGAAATAGAATTATTACTTATACTAAGACAAATGTAATAACACTTTATAACTCTTTTTTATATTATATTTATGAAATATTGATACAATGTTTTCAATACTGACTAATATTCCATGGGAAACATTTTTCTTGACCTGTTAATCTACATGGACCATTAGGTCTTATGCTCCAAACACATGGATGATGTTCGCATGTTTGTTCGTCTCTCGCAACCTCAAGAATATCAAACCATTTAGACTGATTTCTCCATTCAAAGTGACAAAAAAACAAAGTTGTACCCCAAAAGTTAAAAGTTTCTCTAAATCCATAATGTTGACGGTAGGCTAAAGATTGTGATCCGAGATCTTTGTTCTTCGATTTGCAGTGTAGTCCCAGTTGAACATTTGGACCAATATCATTGATGATGTCCACCGATACAGATGTAAACGCCTCGCAAAGACCACCAAAGAGAAAAAATATACATATAACACTATATATTATGTGAAATGACGATACGCTACGCATTATGAATTTTTATAAATATGAAGTATCTTTATAAAGACTAATTTTTGTAATGAAAAGTAGGAATCAAGTATAAAAAGATATGTCAAGTTAAGTCTTACTATCCTTTGTATTTATACTAATCATATACTAAAAAAGGTAGTCAGAAAAAAACTATAAAGATAGTAAAAAAAAACACTAAAAAGGTATCCGTTTGTATACGTATCTGACTAAAAAGATACTCAGAATCAACCAATCATCCTTAAGCAAATATCTGTTTTTAAACTTTTGCTTTTTGTTGATTTCACTTGTATTTTTTCTTGTCTTACCATTTGTATATATATATTATATATCACCATATTCATTTTTTTTAGTCCAAAAAAAATATATCACCATATTCATTTATTCTTAAATTAACTAGATGATACCCCGTACCTTATGGATATAATATTTAATATATACCTGCTAATTATATAAACTTTATCATAATATTATAGTATTCAAAGTTTTTAATTGCTAATATATTATCAATAGATCTAATATTCAATAGAATATATAATCTAATAAACAATAACAATATATTATCAAATATAATATAACTTTATTAAAATAAAATAATTATAATATTATAATTTTGATAAATATAAAATAATTATAATATCTTCACTATTTATCAAGTTACTAATATTTAATTTTTCTACCGAATAAAAGTATATAAATATTTTTATATTCAATTTAATAACGTAGTTCAAATAAAACTTGATTAAATCAAACAATTCTTTTAAAATTTTGGCGTTTATTAAATACTTCATATATGTAATTCAAAATTCTGAGTAAATTTAATTATTTACAAGAAATATGTATATCATCTTTTGAAGTCCATGTGTGATAAAAATTGTATTTATATCATTTCTAAATTTAAATGTCATAGAAGCCATTAAATCTCTTAATTATATGCTTATAAATGTTTGAATTTAATAATACCATAAAATAGAGAAACAATCTGATCGAATATCTATATTTCCATATATTAAAAAGTGTATTAATTTTTTGTTGACATGTCTGAATTTAAATATTTCATTGGTTAGCTTCTCCTCAAATTACTCTCAGTGAGACACGTGTCTGAAATTTCTCTCTCCGTCTTCTCAATTAATATATAGGGGATTTGATTTTTCCGAAAAAAAGTTGTTTCTATATCGGTTAATTTGATACCCTTAATACAAATATATTATTCACCAATCAACAATAAAGATTTATTAAATTTATGTCCATACTTTACAGTGCCAACTGACCAAGTCTTAGATGAAACGCCTCGACCCAGATTCTATGATCTGAGACGACCGTTCCCCCTTAGTCTCTAAGGCCCAATCTGATATTATTAACAAATGTATTCCAAAAGATTCTCAATCTATTAAATGCGGAATATAAGATAAATATTTAAAAGGAGAACATGATCTTTATTAATATAAAGACGATTCAATACAACATGTCAATGTTTGCCCGTATGCCTCACACGGTTCAGTCATATACAATCGCATTCTCCTAAGAAACTATGCCGTCAAGACGCGCATTAGAGATGTTAAAACGGGCTGAACAAGCCCGTTTATGTCCAAGCCCATTTATGTCTGGCCCGTTTATTGTCTGTCCGCCGAAATCCGTTTAAGTTAAACCCGTTTAAGCATGTATACTTTTATGTCTGCTTGTATCACATGCTTCACATTCTATATTTATAAGAAGTTTTTCGAAAATATTTTTGTTTAGTAATCTCATAAGACTTTTTTTAACACCAAATATGTTTTCTAAGTTTTTATAAGGTGGACATTAAAGTCCTGTTTTTGAACACAAACTTGTATCCATAAACGTTTTGCGAAAATAATTTTGTTTAGAAATCTCATAAGCCATTTTTGAACTAGTTATGCACGTTTTGTTTATAGAAAAAGTCGTTTTCTCGTATAAGTTGATTCGGTCAGTCTACAAACATTTTCAGTTCCGCAATGCACGATCCAGCTCGGCATTGCCTAGCTGAGTTCAGGTCGGCACGTATGTGAGGGAGTCCGGGCCGGCACCTTTTTGGCTTAACTAGTTTCCGCAAACATCAGCTTGGCCAGTTTCCGCAAAGATCAATTTGGCCGCACTGGTTTTTCTTTGCGAACTTATGGTTTATACGGATACGAGAATTGACTTGGAACTCAGTATCTTTTGATTTTGGATTCTCTTCGATATTTCAGCATTTCTAGTCGTTAATCTCGAGAGTGTGGGTTTTGACCCCAACAGTCTACAATCCAAAAATAATTTTTTGCTTGTTAAATGATAATATTGTTTTTTAAAAAGCTAAGAAAGTAGAGAAGAGTTCTCTAACTCAAAACCTGTAACTTAAGTGGAAAGATTATATTCCATCACACTCTTAAAGAGTTTTGGCAACACAAGGCCGATATAATACTTATTAATATTAGGGCTTCAAGCTCCAGCTTCCTTTGCTTGTGCTCAAAGTCGGCACTGCGTAACTCAGAAGTTAAGGAGTTCACTGTGAATGGACAATGGGTCAAACATTATTGGCAACAAGTCGAGATTCCCGACGGACACATTTTTCGTTAGGGCTATGCACCATCTGCCTAACCGCAGTCAAGTCAAGCTAATGACTAAATATAAGTACTGGATGGGAGGCAACCCACTGATTAGTCTGTACATAAGTAATTTTCGTATTTCTTTTAGTTACTAATGCTTAGTTTCGATTTTCTTTGAGCTTGGGATTCTAGACCTAAACGTCGTGTCGGTCTACACTCCCCCCCCCCTCCATTGGTGTGCACGAGGTAAGTTCCCTTTGAATTTCCTGGTTCTTCTTCTTCCCTCTCCATTCTTTCATCTCTTTGGCGAAACTGTTCTCTGATCTTTTATTCATCACATCTTTTGAGTTTCTTATCCAAATTGAGTGATTTAAACGCCAAGTTGGTCGATTTTCTGTGCTTTTTCACTACCCATCACTCATTCCTTCGATCTGCAAATGTACGCTCCTGAAATTCCCAATTTTAGTTATATGGAAAATTTTGAGAAATAGCACCTTGGGATTACATTTTTCAAAAATACCACCACTCCTAAAGATAAAAGTGGTATGGACCCTACTGTCATTTTGCCCTAAAGTGGTATTTCTGAAAATCCCTCATATATATATAAATTTAGTTGGATACTTTCATTTTGAAAACTTGGTTATTGATTTTATAGACATAAAAAGATCATGTTTAGTAGTATTTTGAGTACTATTTTTTTTTGTTATATGAAAAGAATGAAAAAATCTGCAATAATAAGCATGTTTTATATTAATTTGTAAAAAAATAATATATTTTTAGATTTGTTTCAACTATAAATATTATCTGATATATTTCTTTACTGTAATAGTTTGCAAAAGAGTGAATAAGCAAACATGCATATTTCATTTTATTTCCTATTATAAACGATATCGTTTATATATTTATTTTTATTATCAATATCTTCATGTTTTTTCATTTTGTAAACTTTTTTTATCATCTTTCTAATATCTTCCAAACATTATTTTATACATATATGTACTTATTTCCCATATTATATATATTCATTAATACAAATTTTAATATTATAATAATTAAAAAATTTCCAGTTTACCATTCTGTTTTTTCTCCCCATATAATTCATTAATTGAATTTATTTTCCACATTTTATATATAAACTAACCGTTTGTATATATATCTGACTAAAAAAATACTCACAATCAACTAATCATCCATAAGCAAATATCTGTTTTTAAACTTTTGCTTTTTGTTGATTTCACTTGTATTTTTTCCTGTCTTACCTTTTGTATATATATATGACCATATTCATTTATTCTTTAATTAATTTGATTTTTAAGAAAAAATTTGTTTCTATATCAGTTAATTTGATACCCTTAATACACAAATTTTTTTAACCAATCAACAATAAAGATATATTAAATTTATGTCCATATTTTACAGTGCAAACTGACCAAGTCTTAGATGAAACGCCTCGACCCGGATCCTATGATCCGAGACGACAGTTCCCCCTTAGTCTCTAAGGCCCAATCTGATATTCTTAACAAATCTATTCCAAGAGATTCTCTATCTCTTAAGTGCGGAATATAAGATAAATATGTAAAAGGAGAACATGTCCAGCCCGCCGAAATCCAATTAAGTTAAACCCGTTTAAAGCCTGTATATTTTTATGTCCGCTTGACATATGAGGCCTCGTTTAGGCCGTTTATGGACTTTTTTCTTTCTTTTTCAAATTTGTCATTTTCTTTCGGTGCGTAAATTTTTTTCTGAAATATTCAAAAATTTACATAAACTTGATTTCAATTTTTTTAACAACTGTTTATAACAGATCTATTTTTAATAAGTTTTGAGTATGTTAACTGAATTTAAAGTAGTGAAGACAAAGATTTTTTACTAAATTAAAAGTAAATAATGACAAAAAAAACATGCTACAAAAAAAAAATTAAAGTGGAAAAGTCAAGAAATATTTTTAAAGAGATGTATATAGACGGAGGCATGAACCAGCAAACAGCCACGAATGGGGACACAATGGTTCACTCGTGACCCTTCGGTCATACAAGCACTGATTGGGCCATAACTGCCCACATGTGATCATAGCCACTCACACTCACACCCATCAACTGCCTAACCACTCATCCATAACCGCCTAGCCGATGGTGACCCATAACCGCTTGGCCACCAGCCGTTACACTAGCTCGCCTAGCTAGTTCAATTGGCCACTAGTTAGCCTCTACACACGATCAACCTGCGGACTTCTTTACCAAGACTCTTGGGCGTGATCAGTTCTGTTATCTACAGTCCAAGTTGGGCGTTCTAGACTTACACGCTCAGGGGGAGTGTTACGGATAAGGATAGTTTATATATTCTTATATATCATATCTTTTGTGTATATTCTCTTTACTTGAGTACCAAGCTTGATGTAACTATATATATGTTCTATATGTCAATAATAAAACACAAGCCTTTCTACTAAGATTTACACTTTAGCGCACCTCTCTGCCGATTCCACTGGCAATACACTTAATTGAACCTCCTTGATATGAAAGTGTATATTATCATCTACATTGAAACTTTATTCCATCAATAAATTTATATTTTCTGTTTATTCTTTGTGCATATAATTAGAAAACATATATTGAAAAAGGAAATGAACAAAACTCTTGGCTAAACTTTTTTTTGAGAAAAAAAAATTGAATTCCATTTTCTTCCTCTAATTATAAGATTTTATACATTTTTTGTTCATCTTACTACTCCAAATATTACTGATTAAGATTTTTATATTATAGCTATTAAAGTACATCATAAATTAAGCCAGAAATGCTTACATCTCTGAGCTATATGTCGACAATGAGTTCACCATTGTTTGTCATGAACTTGCATGGGGTCAATTCTGAGTAAATTACCCCATGTGCTACTATACTATTGTAACCCCGATCTTTGATCCAAACTCAGTTTTTAGTGTTTCGTTATACGCGATCATAGCAGCTTTACTCGCCTGAATCAATCAAGAGAAAATTGAGGATATGTCAGATTAATGTTTGAGATCAAAAGGTCAACAAGTAAGAAGAGGCAAACATATACAAAAATGTTACACAATAAAAGCTCGATTTGGGTGCACCAATGTATCCACATCCAGAAGCAATCACCACATTTCTTCCTCTAGATTTCTTTTTAAGTGGGGAGAAGCAAAAACAAAACCATTTGTAGAAAACATATTTCCTTACAGAGAAGAGATCCCCAAAAGTTCACGTCCTACCGAAAAAAAAAAAACGATTAGTAGAAAACATATTTCCTTACAGAGAAGAGATCTTTGGTCGGAGTAAATTGACCAAACAAATAGATCATCGATTTCTTCAAACAAATAGTGGAGCAACTCCTGCATTTGTCACTAGATGATCCACTGCCCAAATTGAAACATAAAGAAAGTAAAACTCCACAATTAGTACTAATTTTTTTGTATATATATATATTCCCTTCCAACATAATAATAACATTGCGATTATTTCAAACGCCAATTTGTATGTTTTTGTTATGAATAATAGATTTTATATTTTTCAAAAGTAAAACATGCATGTTATATATATGTTGTTATGTAAAATGTATAACAAAATCTCCAAAGCAAATAGTATATTATTCTCTTTGCCTTTGGCGTTTATATTGCAACTCAAATGTTTTAATTACTAGGACTATCTGACTTATTGTAACACTCATCTCTTCCTCACTCGAGAACGGCGTGTCACCCAACCAATCACATAACTCAAATACGCCATTTATTAATAAACCACGACTAGATTTTCGGAAATCCATAAATAAGTCTATCGTCTCATAACCGAAATAACGTAAATATACCGTAAAAATCAAAGTCTAAGATAAAATACGAGAAATATGAAATAAACCGTCGAGTTCAAAAGTAGCACCCGCTCCGCTAAGCGTCTACTACTTCTCAATTTCACCTGAAAAGGAAAGAGTAAGGGGTGAGTAACAGAGGAGTCACTCAGTGAGGTATGAAATGCTAATCACAGAAAAATGCAATTTGATCATAGCACGCCACACACAGAAAAATAGATTAAAGATGAACAATCATGGTACCTAAAGTACCCAAAGAACAGTCAATGTTCTACTGCCGAATCAAGTGACTGACGACCTTCCAGGAGATCGTATGGGATAGTGCCCACTCACACCGCCCGTTTTATCGATCTGTCTGAGGTACTGACAACCGATCGACGCAACTGACAATACCCCGCCTCAAATAACACGCGAGGCAAGTACAGAAGTCCCGTCTGTGTACCCCCGTAATCCCTAATGTCCAACACATAGACGACTAATCCTAGTTCTAGCATGAATAAAATAATCAATTAACAATTTAATGCACAATCAGTGGGTTGAATCCTTTATAATCCTAAGTCCAATTTACAAACAAAACTACCTAAACACGATCAAGAAAATGGAACACATTTAGCAATAAATTCCATATAGGGCGATTTTTTGACGAAAAGTATGATATTCTCCAAAAAAGCTCTCACCTTAGCAAAAATGGAGTATAACTACTTTCTCTGCACTACAGATGCTAAAACGGACGCTGAATCAGAAATCAGCACGAAAAATCGAGTGAAAACGGCTTTCGAGCGGCGAAAAACGGTTAACAGATCCAACTGGTCAAAGTCAACGGTCAACGGTCAACGGTCAAACCAGTGAAAGTCAACGGTCTGGCCAATCAAAGCCAACCGAACCTCAACCAGGTTTAACCGAACCGGACCAAACTAATCCGGACCAAATTGATTTAAACGAGAAATTGAACCAAACCGAATTGAAATAGACTTAAACCGATTAACCCAGACCGAATCGAACTAGAGTAGGCTAAACCGGTCTCTAAACCAAACCGGTCTCAAACCAGCTCGCCCAACTAGGCCGAGTCGACTCAGTGAGTCAACTCAGTGAGTCCGGCGAGTCAGCGAGTCACGGCGGCGGCAGCGGACGGCAGAGGGCGGCGGCGGAGCTTATCGGAAACGTCATCAGCGACTACGCTGGCGCGGCAGCGATGGTGACGGAGACGGCGGGGTGGCGGCGACGGTGGCGGAGACAGCGACGATGGTGGCAGAGATAGCGGCGAGTGAGGGTCGCGTGCGGCTGACTGCGGTGGCGTGTGAGGTGTGTGGGCGAGACGGGCCGATCTCTGATGTCGTTTGCGGTTGCGGCGGTGGCTGACCTTGGTGGCGCTGCTTCATCTCGTCGAGTTGAATCTGATGGTGGCCTTAAATTTTCAATAAACGCGATGGTTAGAGAGATATGATCGATTTACGATCCGGCCATTAAGAAAACAGATTGGAAAAGTAGTTCCGGTTACCTTCGACGCGATTCGACGGTGGCTGGACGATCTACTAGACTGAGATAGCAGTTCGACGGCTCTATTTCTGCAGAGGAACGACTTTTAGGGTTTTGTGGTGAAAAAAAGAAAGAACATAAGTTTATTTATAAGAGGCATACCTAGGGTTCCCTGCTGGGCAGTTGGGTGATTGGGCCTGAAAAACTGGGTTATTACAATTATCCCCCACTAACGAGGAATTAATCATCGAATTCAAATCCTGAGCCGGCTGCTCGACATCCTTAAATAGGTCTAGATAATCGGATCTCATCTGAGACTCTAACTCCAAAGTCTCCTCCTGAATGTCGTCTCTCTCCCAGATAACTCTGACTATCAGTATCACTTTCCCCTAAACCACACTATCTCGGCTGTAGCGCCCCCGAACCGGATCAGATATGCCCGAACACATGGACAATCAAACAAGAACACCAAGTCCGGCACATACCCAACCCGTCCCGGAGACGCCACAAAAAGCCGGGATCAATCAGAGAGTCCGGCCCGTCTCGAAGGTCATCGAGCTTAAGGCTAGACCGTCCGACTAACTCCGACCCCCCACCACCGAAGTTCAGGGCTAGCCTAACCCATCTCCTCGACAGTGAGTTGTGAAAAAACTGATAAAAGACAAACGATTGACATTCAATCCGTTTGAGCGCGGCCACGCATTTCCAGTATCAAATCTTCGATAGGCCCAGAGATATCTATCTCCCGTTATATGGGAGGGACAAATTCCATCTTGTTCCATCCCTGTTCCCTACATACTTCATAATATGCCCAATCAATGCCTTTATAGCCTCCAGTTACGGCTGACGTTTGACAGAGTCAAAACATACCAATTCATATGTAAGAAAACATGATGAACTGAGGTCTAAGGACTATACTCTATAGTCGTAGTGAGAAACTCTTATGACACTCATATAACAATCTTGTAGAGTTATCATTAGCGGGTCATGTCCGATCATGGGTTCTCTAACACATATCTATGTGACTGACTTTAATACTCCTATTAATGACTCCATGAAACTTAGTCATCAGTCACTTCACATACTAGTCTCACGCGGTTATTAATGTCCAATTTTAATAACCTCGACTATGGACACAAATAATTTATGTCATCTATCACTTATAGAGTTTCATGATCAAATCACATATTTGATGATCTATAAGAATGCCACAAACTACTTTTGGACAATTATTTAATAACACCATTAAATAATACTGAAACAATTTCATTAAATAAAACGTAAACAAATGTATGTTTACATGAACATCAAAACATAAATGTGATAACTCCCACTAAAAACAAGATTACTGCTTAAGGAATCTAATGCCTATAGCAGCTGCATGACTCTCATGCTTCGGTCGTGGGAGTGGCTTAGTCAACGGGTCAGCGACGTTCTCGTCTGTCGGAACTCTGCTGATCTTGACACCACCTCTCTCAATGATATCACGAATCAGATGATATCTCCTCTCAATGTGTTTGGATTTCTGGTGTGATCTGGGCTCCTTAGCCTGAGCTATGGCTCCATTGTTGTCACAAAACAAAGACACAGACTCAGAAATGCTAGGAATCACACCAAGCTCAGTAATGAACTTCCTAATCCAAACATCCTCCTTCGCCGCTTCAGAAGCAGCGATGTATTCAGCCTCGGTCGTTGAGTCCGCTACGGTGCTCTGCTTGGAACTATTCCAACTAACTGCACCTCCATTCAGACAGAAAACGTAACCAGATTGAGATCGGAAATCGTCTTTATCTGTCTGAAAACTACGTTCGTATAACCACTCACTGCAAGCTCATCACTTCCTCCGTACACTAAGAACTTATCCTTGGTATTTCTCAAATACTTCAGGATTGTCTTGACGGCAGTCCAGTGACTCTCACCGGGATCTGATTAGTATCGACTCGTCATGCTTAACGCACAAGCAACATCTGGACGAGTACAAAGCATGGCATACATAATAGATCCTATCGCAGAAGCAAAAGGAATCCTACTCATGCGCTTTCGCTCAGCAGGTATCGAAGGACACTGCTTCTTGCTGAGAGTAATGCCATGAGACATCGGAAGCAAGCCCTTCTTGGAATCATGCATGTTGAACCTGTGTAGAACCTTATCGATATAAGTGTCCTGGCACAGTCCAATAAGCCTCTTTGATCTATCTCTATAGATCCTTATTCCAAGAATATCGGCAGCTTCGCCCATGTCTTTCATCGAGAAACAACTTCCAAGCCAGTTCTTTACTGACTGAAGTAATGGAATATCATCTCCAATGAGAAGTATGTCGTCTACATACAGTACGAGAAATGCAATTGCGCTCCCACAAGTCTTCTTGTAAACGCAAGGTTCCTCTTCGTTTCTGATGAAGTTAAACTATTTAACTGCTTCATCAAAACGAAGGTTCCAACTCCGAGATGCCTGCTTCAATCCATAAATGGATTTGTGAAGCTTGCATACCTTCCCAGCAGCATTAGGATCAATGAAACCTGGAGGTTGTGTCATGTACACATCCTCTTCCAGAATCCCGTTAAGGAAATCTGTTTTCACATCCATTTGCCAAATCTCATAATCATGATGAGCGGCTGTTGCTAGGAGAATCCGAATAGATTTAAGCATGGCGACTGGGGAATAGGTTTCATCATAGACAACACCTTGAACTTTGTTGAAACCTTTAGCCACCAACCTAGCTTTGTAAAATCTGAACGTTTCCATCCACATCGATCTTCTTCTTGAATACCCATTTACACTCAGTGGCTTTTACACCATCAGGTAAATCACCCAAAGTCCATACTTGGTTTTGTTACATGGAACCCATTTCGGATTCAGCGGCCTTAAACCACTTTTCGGAGTCAGGGCCCATCATTGCTTCTTCTAAAGTCGCAGGTTCGTCACTGTCAATAATCAAGAGATCATGACAATTAGTCACAAGAAATTCATATCTCTCGGGCTCGTGACGAATCCTTTCGGATCTGCGAACTTCAGGCGTCACAGGTTCGGACTCTACAACTCTTTGTAGATCCAACTGCTGCTCTTCCTCGATAGGTTGAGCAGGCTCATGTGATTCTCGAATTTCTTCGAGTTGTGCTTTACTCCCACTGTTCTTCTTGGAAAGAAATTCTCTCTCAAGAAAAACACAGTTCTTAGCAACAAACACTTTGTTCTCAGATCGGTTGTAAAAGTAGTAAGCCTTGGTTTCCTTAGGATAACCAACGAAGTAGCACTTATCAGATTTGGGTGCAAGCTTATCAGATATCAACCGCTTGACATAAGTTTCACAACCCCAAATTTTGAGAAAAGACAAACTTGGAACTTTTCCAGTCCACATCTCATATGGCATCTTTTCAACTGATTTTGATGGAACTCTGTTTAGCGTAAACGCAGACGTTTCTAGAGTGTATCCCCAAAATGATAATGGAAGATCTACTTGACTCATCATCGATCGAACCATATCTAATAAAGTCCGATTTCTCCTTTCAGAGACACCGTTCCACTGAGGTGTTCCAGGAGGAGTGAGTTGTGAAATAATTCCACAACTACTCAGATGATCACTCAACTCTTGGCTTAAGTATTCACCTCCACGATATGATCAAAGAGCTTTAATACTTTTTCCAAGTTGATTCTGTACTTCATTCTGGAACTCCTTGAACTTTTCAAAGGATTCCGATTTATGTCTCATTATATAGACATAACCAAATCTACTGAAGTCATCAGTAAACGTGATGAAGTACTGAAAATTTCCTCTAGCACTAACTCTCATTGGACCACATACATCGGTATGTATAAGGCCCAATAGGTCACCGGCCCTTTCATTAAATTTGTTGAAAGGGGCCTTTGTCATTTTGCCCAATAAGCAGGATTCACACTTCTCAAATGATTCAAAATCAAATGAGTCTAAAAGCCCATCATTATGAAGCTTTTGAATCCTTTTCTCATTGATGTGGCCCAAACGACAATGCCAGAGAAAAGTGGGGTTCGAGTCATTGGTTCTTAACCATTTTGTACTTATGTTATAGACAGGCATTGATTGGTTAAGAATATAAAGTTCATTCTCTAATGGAGCGCTACCATAAAATATTTCATTACGATCAAAAGAACAACACTTGTTTTTAATCGAAAAATGAAAATCTTCTAAATCCAAGACGGAAATAGAAATGATGTTTCTGCTTATAGCAGGAACATAGTAGCAACTACTTAATTCTAAAACCAAGCCTGACGTCAGAGACAAATGATAAGTTCCTACGGCTAATGCAGCAACTCTTGCTCCATTCCCAACGCGCAGGTCCACTTTCCCCTTCTCCAGCGTTCTACTATTGTTTAAACCCTGCATATTCGTACAAATATGAGCGCCACAGCCGGTATCCAATACCCAGACTTAGAACCTGAAGTAGTAACATTTACTTCTATAACATAGATATCTGGAGAAGTCATCTCAAACGTCTTCTTTGAGTTCTTTAGATCTCCCAGATACTCTTTGCAATTTCTCTTCCAATGCCCAGACTTATTGCAGTAATGGCATTTATCAGCATTAGCAGGGCCACGTTTGGGTTTGGAGGAGGCCTCAAGCTTGTCCTGATTCTCAATCTGGACTGCCTTGGCCTTTCCCTTGCCTTTAGCGGGTTTCTTAAACCTTTTACGCCCTTGTACCAAAAGTACATTAGGGGTGCCCTTCTTGATGTTTGGCTCAGCTATTTTGAGCATGCCATGCAGTTCAGTCAAAGTCTTTGTCATGTTGTTCATGTTATAGTTCATGACAAACTGATCAAAGCTTGATGGCAACGACTGCAGAACGATGTCTGTAGCCAACTCTTGGCTAAGGGGACAATCCAGTTTTGCCAGGTTATCAATATAACCCATCATCTTGATGACATGTGGGCTAACTGGACCATCCTTTGGTAGCTTGCACTCAATGAGAGATTTGACCGTCTGGTATCTCTCAGTCTGTGCTTGCTCCTGAAACATACCTTTCAGGCTAGTGACCATCTCAATTGGCGACGCCACGTTCTCGTATTGCTTCTACAAGTCCGAGTTCATGGTAGCCAGCATGAGACAACTCACATCTACCACATCATTAGAATGCTTCTCCCAAGCATTCTTCTCAGCGTGTGTGGCATTGGGTTTTGGTTTCTCAAGGAGAGCCTTCTCAAGGACATATTCCTTTTTCTCCTGCTTGAGAACAATTCTCAAGTTCCGATACCATTCGAGGAAATTCGATCCATTAACTTGTCCTTCTAAAGGACGGATCGAAGTGAGAATGTGTTTGAGTGAGTGGAGGTAGACATAGCTGAAAATACACAAGAACGAGATTTTTAGTTTCAATGTTCAAGAAATGAGAAATCTTAACAATTAAGAAACTCACATTATATTCAAAACAATATTCCTCAATTGAATATAATGATCCAAGATCCATATTTCACAAAAATTTAAGTGAGCTTTGGCCCATCGCCCAAACTTTAGCTATTTAGGTAAGCAACCCTTTGCTAATTATATCATATATAATTTTTGGTCTTGGATTGATATCTTATATCGAATCCAATCTTATATCTCTGAGCCCAAAACTATTTTGATAGCCCAGTCAATCAAACCAATCTTTTAAGTCACGCAGTAACGATTACAACCTGCCTCACTCGTGTAATTGCGGACACCCTGCTTTGGCAGACCCATCACACAATGAAACGAGCCTTGACAGTTGACAAGATTGGGAAGACATAAAGTGCTTAATATTAGGTTTGAGGTACGGAACCTCAAATCTAGTTTATATCAATTATATATCCTAGATATTTCAACTTGTTTTATACTTATAAATTTTCTTAAGTTAAACAAGCTAGGAATGCGGATTCTGAACTAGTGTCGATCGACACTTGTGTCAACCGACAGATTCCGATCCGGTTCAATCGCGATAAACAATTTAATCGATTAAACCGATCGAACCAATCACAAAATCGACCGGTGTCGATCGACACTACATTAGTGTCGGTCGACATCAACCGTACCGGATCAAAATGCGATAACCGATTTATCCCTTGAACCAATCGATAACTCGGTTCAATCCAATTAAACTAATCGCGGTGAACCGATCGACACCGATCGACACTGATATGGTGTCGATCGACACCAGTGGCTTGAAGGAAAAAGATCGAAAGATCTTCACACGAAACACGATCGGTGTCGATCGACACTCACTGGGTGTCGATCGACACCCTTTTGCACAAACCCTAGATCGAACGATTTCAAGAGCAAAAACGATTTTAAACTCTAGCATGCAATCCTATATATCAAATATATCGATTTGAATTCATCTAATTCATTAACATGCTTCAGATTCAATAGAAACACTAGGCTCTGATACCACTGAAGGAATTTGTACGGGTTTTAATCATATTAGAAAAGCCCTAACGACAAATTCTAAGCCACGGATCTGTGCCAATTGAATCTATATCAGATCTCGAATATACCTGGAGATAAAGCAGCGGAAGATGTCAGGTAATCGAGATTAGGAGCGCCTCAAGTGCTGCGCCTCTACAGAAGTCCACACGCACACAAACTGGACGACAGGGATGCTAGTGCCTTCACGAACGATTCGTCTTAAGGTTCTCTCTGCGTTTCTGTGACGGCCAGGACTTCTCATATGTTTCAAGTCGTGCCCTATATCCTATATATAGGCGACTTAAAGAAACCTAGTTAACGATGGACCAAACCGACTTGATTTCAATTAAATCAAAAACCGGTTTTCTGATCCCGAGTGGTGTCGATCGACACTAGCCATTGGTGTCGATGGACACCCTCACAGAAAGTCGATATTAATGTATATCTTATATTCATTAATCATGATCATTACTCTAATGATCAAACCCAATTTATATTATCCAGTTTGATTAGGTGTGTGACCCTATAGGATCATATGATAATGGTAATGAGTTCATAACTCATAAGTTATAAGCGGCTTCTAGCAAAACATTATAACCGTCCAATATCATATGATTGTCTTATCTCGACATCACGACTCTACTAGAGTAAATACAAGTATGATTTCAGGACATTCCCTTCATAGCCAACCACACAAAACCTGAGATCAACCATAATCATTCAAAACCACCCATAATCGCAAGTCACCAAAGTGATCTGGACTAGGTTGATTCATGCATCACAGAAACAGACTCTTAATCACTTAAACACACTAAGAACAACACTTTAACATCAAGCAAAATGTCAGACTCACAATCAACACCACAAGCGATTTAAAGAACAAAGAAAAGGAAAGAAAAGAGAAGAAAATTCCATTGTGTGCTCTGAGATAGAACGTGTCGTGAGTCCATCCTCTTGGAAACATCACGCACGGTGTAGATCAAAGACACACGCTCGGCTACCAGGAAACTGAAACCCACCGAAGAAAACGAAGAAGGGAGCACCACCGAGCTAGCTAAGACCACGCGTCAAGCTCCTAAGCTCAACCACCACAAACCGCCTTCTCTCACTCTTTCTAAGCTCTGTAAGCTCACAACACTCAGAAAAAAAAAACAGTTTCTAAGGTGGAATGGTTGTGGAAGTAGAGACGAAGAAGAAACCAACTTAAAAGAGGCTTAAACGAGATCACATGTGAAGAAATGACTGTCTCCATGCATGTTTCTCTTCCATCTCGTGTTCTAGCTCTGATTTCTCTTCAGTCTAGGCCCTAGGTTCAAACAGTTCGAAGCCTAGACCCTCCACCTGGTCTTCATGCGAAAATGAGGTAATTTCTTCTTCCTTGTATCTATTTTTCTTTCCATGCGGTGCTTCTGCTACCTGAGGGACATCTGGGCTCATATCATCACCAATAGGCTTGCTTAGTCATGAAGGCGTGCCAACAAAACTAGAGTTACATGCCTGCAACTTTTGACCCACCTCTTGGACTTATTTCACCAGCTTTGTCCTTTTTCGTAAGTGTTGGTAAATAATTCACAGACAATGAATGACTCAGGCCTCCAAATGCTTCTCTGTCACTTACTAAAGCTTCCTACGTTTGTCCCCTATCTCTCCACAAAATCTCAGATTTTCCTGATTGGTTTTACTCGGTCTTTTGGCTCCCACCGACCAGCTTTGGCATTTTGTGTGTAACTGTATATCTACCAGTCCAAAAGCGGTTCTGTTTCTTCCTGTGTCACCAGACACGTGTCTTCTTTGTTTCCAAACAGTTTCAGAATTATTGTATGGGCAGAACTCCCTCTTTTGGCCTCATTTTCTCGATTTGTCCTCTTCTTGCTACAGTAGCCTTCCAAGAATTTTCTGTGCTGCTTCAGAACTTTCCTTTGCATGAATCATTTTGATTTGGCTTCTCTGATGTATTGTGCATGCACACTTCAAAGGGCACAATTTTTGAAATTGTCCTCGTTGATCTTTAAAAATTATCTTCCTTCGTGGTCAATGGTTTACTAAGACTAAACCCTACACCCAAAATACTAAACCGTAAACCCAAAACGCTAAACCCTAAGCCCAAAATGCTAAATCCTAAACCTATAACGCTAAAACCTAAACCCAAAATGCTAAACCTTAAACCCAAAACGTTAAACCTTAAACCCAAAATGCTAAACCCTAAACCCAAAACGCTAAACCCTAAGTCTTAAACCCAAAACGCTATACCATAAACTCAAACTCTAAACCCTAAACCCAAAACACTAAACCCAAAACCCAAAACGCTAAACACTAAACCCAAAATGTTAAACGCTAAACCAAAAACGTTAAACTCTAAATCTTAAACCCAAAACGCTAAACCCTAAACCCAAAATGTTAAACCCTAAACCCAAACTCTAACCCTAGACCCAAAACACTAAACCCTAAACCCAATACCCTAAATCCAAGACGCTAAACTCTAAAGTCGCAGGTTCGTCACTGTCAATAATCAACAGATCATGACAATTAGTCACAAGAATCCATATCTCTCGGGCTCGTGACGAATCCTTTCGGATCTGCGAACTTCAGGCGTCACAGGTTCGGACTCTACAACTCTTTGTAGATCCAACCGCTGCTCTTCCTCGATAGGTTGAGCAGGCACTTGTGATTCTCGAATTTCTTCGAGTTGTACTTTACTCCCACTGTTCTTCTTGGAAAGAAATTCTCTCTCAAGAAAAACACAGTTCTTAGCAACAAACACTTTGTTCTCAGATCGGTTGTAAAAGTAGTAAGCATTGGTTTCCTTAGGATAA
Organism: Isatis tinctoria; assembly: GCA_010577795.1. Taxonomy (NCBI): domain Eukaryota; kingdom Viridiplantae; phylum Streptophyta; class Magnoliopsida; order Brassicales; family Brassicaceae; genus Isatis; species Isatis tinctoria. The sequence continues at coordinate 18,572,522 of CM021249.1, read as the reverse complement.
CCAACGAAGTAGCACTTATCAGATTTGGGTGCAAGCTTATCAGATATCAACCGCTTGACATAAGTTTCACAACCCCAAATTTTGAGAAAAGACAACTTGGAACTTTTCCAGTCCACATCTCATATGGCATCTTTTCAACTGATTTTGATGGAACTATGTTTAGCGTAAACGCAGACGTTTCTAGAGTGTATCCCCAAAATGATAATGGAAGATCTACTTGACTCATCATCGATCGAACCATATCTAATAAAGTCCGATTTCTCCTTTCAGAGACACCGTTCCACTGAGGTGTTCCAGGAGGAGTGAGTTGTGAAATAATTCCACAACTACTCAGATGATCACTCAACTCTTGGCTTAAGTATTCACCTCCACGATATGATCGAAGAGCTTTGATACTTTTTCCAAGTTGATTATGTACTTCATTCTGGAACTCCTTGAATTTTTCAAAGGATTCCGATTTATGTCTCATTAAATAGACATAACTAAATCTACTGAAGTCATCGGTAAACGTGATGAAGTACTGAAAATTTCCTCTAGCACTAACTCTCATTGGACCACATACATCGGTATGTATAAGGCCCAATAGGTCACCGGCCCTTTCATTAAATTTGTTGAAAGGGGCCTTTGTCATTTTGCCCAATAAGCAGGATTCACACTTCTCAAATGATTCAAAATCAAATGAGTCTAAAAGCCCATCATTATGAAGCTTTTGAATCCTTTTCTCATTGATGTGGCCCAAACGACAATGCCAGAGAAAAGTGGGGTTCGAGTCATTGGTTCTTAACCATTTTGTACTTATGTTATAGACAGGCATTGATTGGTTAAGAATATAAAGTTCATTCTCTAATGGAGCGCTACCATAAAATATTTCATTACGATCAAAAGAACAACACTTGTTTTTAATCGAAAAATGAAAATCTTCTAAATCCAAAACAGAAATAGAAATGATGTTTCTGCTTATAGCAGGAACATAGTAGCAACTATTTAATTCTAAAACCAAGCCTGACGGCAGAGACAAATGATAAGTTCCTACGGCTAATGCAGCAACTCTTGCTCCATTCCCAACGCGCAGGTCCACTTGCCCCTTCTCCAGCGTTCTACTGTTGCTTAGACCCTGCATATTCGTACAAATATGAGCGCCACAGCCGGTATCCAATACCCAAGACTTAGAACCTGAAGTAGTAACATTTACTTCTATAACATAGATACCTGGAGAAGTCGTCTCAAACGTCTTCTTTGAGTTCTTTAGATCTCCCAGATACTCTTTACAATTTCTCTTCCAATGCCCAGACTTATTGCAGTAATGGCATTTATCAGCATTAGCAGGGCCACGTTTGGGTTTGGAGGAGGCCTCAAGCTTGTCCTGATTCTCAATCTGGACTGCCTTGGCCTTTCCCTTGCCTTTAGCGGGTTTCTTAAACCTTTTACGCCCTTGTACCAAAAGTACATTAGGGGTGCCCTTCTTGATGTTTGGCTCAGCTATTTTGAGCATGCCATGCAGTTCAGTCAAATTCTTTGTCATGTTGTTCATGTTATAGTTCATGACAAACTGATCAAAGCTTGATGGCAACGACTGCAGAATGATGTCCGTAGCCAACTCTTGGCTAAAGGGACAATCCAGTTTTGCCATGTTATCAATATAACCCATCATCTTGATGACATGTGGGCTAACTGGACCATCCTTTGGTAGCTTGCACTCAATGAGAGATTTGACCGTCTGGTATCTCTCAGTCCGTGCTTGCTCCTGAAACATACCTTTCAGGCTAGTGATCATCTCAATTGGCGATGCCACGTTCTCGTATTGCTTCTGCAAGTCCGAGTTCATGGTAGCCAGCATGAGACAACTCACATCTACCACATTAATAGAATGCTTCTCCCAAGCATTCTTCTCAGCGTGTGCGGCATTGGGTTTTGGTTTCTCAAGGAGAGCCTTCTCAAGGACATATTCCTTTTTCTCCTGCTTGAGAACAATTCTCAAGTTCCGATACCATTCGAGGAAATTCGATCCATTTAACTTGTCCTTCTCAAGGACGGATCGAAGTGAGAATGTGTTTGAGTGAGTGGAGGTAGACATAGCTGAAAATACACAAGAACGAGATTTTTAGTTTCAATGTTCAAGAAATGAGAAATCTTAACAATTAAGAAACTCACATTATATTTAAAACAATTTTCCTCAATTGAATATAATGATCCAAGATCCATATTTCACAAAATTTGAGTGAGCTTTGGCCCATCGCCCAAACTTTAGCTATTTAGGTAAGCAACCCTTTGCTAATTATATCATATATAATTCTTGGTCTTGGATTGATATCTTATATCGAATCCAATCTTATATCTCTGAGCCCAAAACTATTTTGATAGCCCAGTCAATCAAACCAATCTTTTAAGTCACGCAGTAACGATTACAACCTGCCTCACTCGTGTAATTGCGGACACCCTGCTTTGGCAGACCCATCACACAATGAAACGAGCCTTGACAGTTGACAAGATTGGGAAGGCATAAAGTGCTTAATGTTAGGTTTGAGGAACGGAACCTTAAATCTAGTTTATATCAATTATATATCATAGATATTTCAACTTGTTTTATACTTATAAATTTTCTTAAGTTAAACAAGCTAGGAACGCGGATTCTGAACTAGTGTCGATCGACACCCTTTTGCACAAACCCTAGATCGAATGATTTCGAGAGCAAAAACGATTTTAAACTCTAGCATGCAATCTTATATATCATATATATCGATTTGAATTCATCTAATTCATTAACATGCTTCAGATTCAATAGAAACACTAGGCTCTGATACCACTGAAGGAATTTGTACGGGTTTTAATCATATTAGAAAAGCCCTAACGACAAATTCTAAGCCACGGATCTGTGCCAATTGAATCTATATCAGATCTCGAATATACCTGGAGATAAAGCAGCGGAAGATGTCAGGTAATCGAGATTAGGAGCGCCTCAAGTGCTGCGCCTCTACAGAAGTCCACACGCACACAAACTGGACGACAGGGATGCTAGTGCCTTCACGAACGATTCGCCTTAGGGTTCTCTCTGCGTTTCTGTGACGGCCAGGAACTTCTCATATGTTTCAAGTCGTGCCCTATATCCTATATATAGGCGACTTAAAGAAACCTAGTTAACCGATGGACCAAACCGACTTGATTTCAATTAAATCAAAAACCGGTTTTCTGATCCCGAGTGGTGTCGATCGACACTAACCATTGGTGTCGATCGACACCCTCACAGAAAGTCGATATTAAAGTATATCTTATATACATTAATCATGATCATTACTCTAATGATCAAACCCAATTTATATTATCTAGTTTGCTTAGGTGTGTGACCCTATAGGATCTTATGATAATGGTAATGAGTTCATAACTCATAAGTTATAAGCGGCTTATACCAAAACATTATAACCGTCCAATATCATATGATTGTCTTATCTCGACATCACGACTCTACTAGAGTAAATACAAGTATGATTTCAGGACATTCCCTTCATAGCCAACCACACAAAACCTGAGATCAACCATAATCATTCAAAACCACCCATAATCGCAAGTCACCAAAGTGATCTGGACTAGGTTGATTCATGCATCACAGAAACAGACTCTTAATCACTTAAACACACTAAGAACAACACTTTAACATCAAGCAAAATGTCAGACTCACAATCAACACCACAAGCGATTTAAAGAACAAAGAAAAGGAAAGAAAAGAGAAGAAAATTCCATTGTGTGCTCTGAGATAGAACGTGTCGTGAGTCCATCCTCTTGGAAACATCACGCACGGTGTAGATCAAAGACACACGCTCGGCTACCAGGAAACTGAAACCCACCGAAGAAAACGAAGAAGGGAGCACCACCGAGCTAGCTAAGACCACATGCCAAGCTCCTAAGCTCAACCACCACAAACCGCCTTCTCTCACTCTTTCTAAGCTCTGTAAGCTCACAACACTCAGAAAAAAAAAACAGTTTCTAAGGTGGAATGGTTGTGGAAGTAGAGACGAAGAAGAAACCAACTTAAAAGAGGCTTAAACGAGATCACATGTGAAGAAATGACTGTCTCCATGCATGTTTCTCTTCCATCTCGTGTTCTAGCTCTGATTTCTCTTCAGTCTAGGCCCTAGGTTCAAACAGTTCGAAGCCTAGACCCTCCACCTGGTCTTCATGCGAAAATGAGGTAATTTCTTCTTCCTTGTATCTATTTTTCTTTCCATGCGGTGCTTCTGCTACCTGAGGGACATCTGGGCTCATATCATCACCAATAGGCTTGCTTAGTCATGAAGGCGTGCCAACAAAACTAGAGTTACATGCCTGCAACTTTTGACCCACCTCTTGGACTTATTTCACCAGCTTTGTCCTTTTTCGTAAGTGTTGGTAAATAATTCACAGACAATGAATGACTCAGGCCTCCAAATGCTTCTCTGTCACTTGCTAAAGCTTCTTACGTTTGTCCCCTATCTCTCCACAAAATCTCAGATTTTCCTGATTGGTTTTACTCGGTCTTTTGGCTCCCACAGTCCAGCTTTGGCATTTTGTGTGTAACTGTATATCTACCCGTCCAAAAGCGGTTCTGTTTCTTCCTGTGTCACCAGACACGTGTCTTCTTTGTCTCCAAACAGTTTCAGAATTATTGTATGGGCAGAACTCGCTCTTTTGGCCTCATTTTCTCGATTTGACCTCTTCTTGCTACAGTAGCCTTCCAAGAATTTTCTGTGCTGCTTCAGAACTTTCCTTTGCATGAATCATTTTGATTTGGCTTCTCTGATGTCTTGTGCATGCACACTTCAAAGGGCACAATTTTTGAAATTGTCCTTGTCGATCTTTAAAAATTATCTTCCTTCGTGGTCAATGGTTTACTAAGACTAAACCCTACACCCAAAATACTAAACCGTAAACCCAAACGCTAAACCCTAAGCCCAAAATGCTAAACCCTAAACTTATAACGCTAAACCCTAAACCCAAAACGCTAAACCCTAAGTCTTAAACCCAAAACGTTAAACCTTAAACCCAAAACGCTAAACCCTAAACCCAAAACGCTAAACCCTAAGTCTTAAACCCAAAACGCTAAACCATAAACCCAAACTCTAAACCCTAAACCCAAAACACTAAACCCTAAACCCAAAACGATAAACACTAAACCCAAAATGTTAAACGCTAAACCAAAAACGTTAAACTCTAAATCTTAAACCTAAAATGCTAAACCTAAACCCAAAACGTTAAACCCTAAACCCAAACTTTAAACCCTAGACCCAAAACACTAAACCATAAACCCAATACCCTAAACCCAAAACGCTAAACTCTAAACCCAAATCGTTAAACTCCATGGCCAAAACTTTAAACCTAAAATAATTTTTATTTTTGTTTTATTTAACTCTAATAATTTATTTGTTTTGAAAATAATGAAATGACAATTTGATTGGTTTTTAAGAGAAGGGTGCATTTATAGATTCACCATAGGGGGTGAACCTCAGTATTTCTCTCCAAAAGCGGTTCTGCTTCATCCTGTGTCATCAGGCTCGTGTCTTCTTTGTCTCCAAAAAGTTTCAGAATTATCGTATGGGCAGAACTCCCTCTTTTGGCTTCATTTTCTCGAATTGTCCTCTTCTCGCTACAGTCACCTTCCAAGAATTTTCTACGCTGTTTCAGAATTTTCCTTTGCATGAATCCTTTTGATTTGGCTTTTCTGATGTCTTGTGCATGCACGCTTCAAAGAGCACAATTTTTAAAATTGTCCTTATCGGTCTTTAAAAATTATCTTCCTTCGTGGTCAATGGTTGACTAAGACTGGGGTATTACATCGGTGCTCAAGAACTGACTCTGGCTGACTAACTGCAGTCAAATCTCTCTTGATGTAACTAGGTGGCTGCTGAAGAATGAGCTCTGGCTCTCGAAAGACTTTCCTCAGAACTAATACATGAAACACGTCATGAAAACCGGCCAACTCCGCTGATAACGCTAGGCGGTATGCTACTGCCCCAATCCGCTCAATGATAGGATACAGACCCATATATCTTGGTTTAAGCTTCTTCAGCTTCCGAGTCTCAGAACCTCCCTGAAATGTCCTCATCTTGAGGTATACCAAGTCGCCCACCTCAAACTCCAACTCTCTCCTACGCTTATCTGCATAACTCATCTGACGATCATGAGCTTCTTTAATACGTTTCCTGAGCTTTTCCACTTGTTCAACAGTCTCCTGAACCATAGCTGGTTCAATGTCTCTGCGCTCTCCCACCTCTGTCCAACAAAGTGAGGTACGGCACGGTCTACCATAAAGAGCCTCATACGGTGCCATCTCAATGCTCGAATTGAAGCTGTTGTTGTAAGCAAACTCCACTAATGGTAGGTACTTAACCCAACTCCCTTCCTAGTCTAAAACACAACCCCCGAGCATATCCTCGAGTGTCTGAATAGTCCTCTCTGACTGATCATCTGTCTGTGGATGATAGGCCGTACTCATATGGACCTTAGTCCCAAGTGCCTTCTGAAAGGCTCGCCGAAACGTCGATGAGAACTTCGTATCACGATCTGACACTATACTAACTGGCACTCCATGCAACCTCACAATCTCGGCAATTTACTTCTGCGCCAGCTGCTCTGCTCCGTATGTTTTTTTAATCGCTGAGAAATGAGCTGACTTGGTGAGTCGATCCACAATAACCCAGATGGCCTTCTTCCCGCCAACTGCCCTAAACAATCCGGTGAAGAAGTTCATAGTCACCATGTCCCATTTCCACTCGGATAGTGGAAGATCCTGCAGTAATCCACTCGGTACCTGATGCTCTGTCTTAACCAACTGGCAAGTCTGATAACACGACACGAAGGTAGCCACATCCCTCTTCATGCCGGTCCAATGATAATATCTCTTAAGATCCCGATACATCTTATTACTTCCTAGATGAATGGAAAACTGAAAATAATGCACCTGCTAAAGAATCTCCTTCCTCAACTGCTCATCATCTGGTACGCATACTCGGTCCTGTATAGAAACATCCCATTCTTGCCAGTCGTATAACCAAAAACTCTCTTCTCGAGCTGCTAACAAGGAGCCTCATCCTTTCCCTGAGCATCTCGAATCCTCCACAATAAATTTGCCTGATCCAAAGCCTTAAGCCTAACAAACTCGTCCGCTGCCGTAACTGCACATAATCTGAGACAAATGCCTTACTGCCGGATCAAGTGACCGACGACACCCTCCTCCCAGGAGGTCGTATGGGATAGTGCCCACTCACACCGTCCGTAGACATTTTATCGATCTGCTTGAGGTACTGACAACGGATCGGTGCAACTGCCAGTACCCCGCCTCAAAAAACACGTGACGCAAGTACAGAAGTCTCGTCTCTGTACCCCCGCAATCCTTAACGTCGAACACATAGACGAATAATCCTAGTAATAGCATGAATAAAATAATCATTTAACAATTTAATGCACAATCAGTGGGTTGAATCCTCTATAATCCTAAGTCCAATTTACAAACAAAACTATCTAAACTCGAACAAGAAAATGGCGTTTTTTTAAAAAGTTCGATATTCTGCAGAAAAGCCCTCACCTTAGCAAAAATAGAGTATAATTGCTTCCTCTGCACTCCAGATGGGTAAACGGACGCTGAATCTGAAATCAGCACGAAAAATCGAGTGGTTAACGGGTCAAACTAGTCAACGGTCAAAGTCAACAGTGAACGGTCAACGGTCAAACCAGTCAAAGTAAACGGTCTGACCAGTCAAAATCAAACCGAACCTAAACCAGGTTTAACCAAACTAAACCGGACCATATTGATTTAAACTAGAAATGGAACCAAACAGAATTGAAATTGATTTAAATTGATCAACCCGGACCGAACCGAACTAGACCTGGATAAACCGGTATCTGAACCAAACCGGTCTCAACCCAGCTTGCCCAACTCGGTCGAGTCGACTCAGTGAGTCAACTCAGTGAGTTCGACGAGTCAGGGAGTCGCGGTGGCGAGTCACTGCGGCGGTTGGCGGTGGTCGGCGGTGGTCAGCGGCGGTGGTCGGCGGCAGCGGAGCTTACTGGAAAAGTCTCTGGTGGCGATGGCAGCACGGCGGCGACGGTGGCGGAGACGGCGGCTCGTGAGGGTCACGCGCGGTTGACTACGGTGACGTGCGAGGTGCGTGGGCGAGACGCGCTGATCTTTTGAAGGCGTGTGCGGGCGTTTGGTGGTGCGGCTTCGTCTCGTCGAACTGAATCCGATGGTGGTCTTAGATTTTCAAGAAACGCGACGGTTAGAGAGATATGATCGATTTATGATCCGGTCAATCAGAAAACAAACCAGAAAAGTGGTTCCGGTTACTTTTGACGCGATTCGACGGTGGGTTGGACGATCTACGAGACTGAGATGGCAATTCGATGACTTTAGTGTTTGACGACTCTATTTCTGCAGAGTAACTACGCTTTTAGGGTTTTGTGGTGAAAAAGGAAAGAACATAAGTCTATTTATAAGAGGCATACCTAGGGTTTCCTACTGGGCAGTTGGGCCTGAAAAACTGGGTCGTTACACATACATCGGCCAAAATGAAGAACCGTGGTTTGAACAAAACGCTCGCTATCTTGGACTCGGCAAACATCGGTAATGATGGGGATGACTTCAGGGGAGCCATAATGCTCAGCGTGAGCCGACATGTGGAAGAGTGGTTCGTCTCTTCGAAATAGTTTGGTGAAGTCATTTAATGTTGGTTGGTGTAAATTAATAGAGAGTATGTGGGAGAAAATTCGAAATAACACGCGAAGCATGATGATATTATGGAGATATAAGACATAATTAAGGGTTTAAAACAGCAATAAATAATGAATGATGTTCAGTTACGGATATGAAAAGGCGATCCAGATCGAAAGGTGAAGAACCATCGCTTGAGGTTTATAATAGAATTAATTTATAAATTTAAAATTAAAAACAAAGTATTTTTAACTTTTTTTGAAAAAACTTACAGTATGTTATTCATTTTAACGAAGTGTCTAAGTGGGGGTTATTGATTTATGTATTTGAATGAATTTGAGAATCTGAATGAAATCGAGTGTTATTGGTTTTATGATTTATAAATCCTAATTCAAATCATGTGTTATTGGTTTTATAATTTATAAATTCAAATTCAAATCATGTGTTATTCAATCATACAAAATTTATTAGTGGATTTAATTTTATAACGAATTTGAGTGGATTTGAGTGGATTTGTTTGTTAAAAATACAAAGATTAAAATCCGAAGTAAAACCCTCGAATTTGTACATACTTGTTATTAGATGTGGAAATCGTAAAAAATTTCTTAGATTTATAAATCCTATACAAATTTCAAAATCAATAAATGAATAACACCTTTTAATCTATATGAATATAATTATAAAGATATTTTTTTCCGATAAAAACAACTTCATTGACATCAAAATAGGATTACAAAGTTAGTATACAGAACTTACAATAAACAAATTATTACATAACCAGATATGTGTGCTCTATGTTGGAGATGATAAACCGTTATTTTCTTTCTTTGTATTCAATCTTCCTCTAATGCAGAATGTGCGAGTGTCTACCATCTTTTGACTAGAACTTTTAAATGCACACAGCATGATAAAAACCATTGCCTCGGTATGTTCTGAAACTTTGACTTTCTGATATCAACACTTCTGTATCATGGTCATTTGAGAAAAAGAAAAGAAAGACTTTGATTTTCTCACTATCGAAATTAACATGTGAAGTCGTTTTTGAAAAATGACTTTGGTTTCTTCTTGGATTCTGTGAGTTCTATAAACCCATACAATAACAGTTCCGTAGCGTCTTTTCCCCCATTGTTGATGTCTTAATGAGAGTTTCCAATAATCGCATACCTTGAAAGAGAGGGAATCCGGAAGCAATTTAATAAAATTGGATCCTAAGTAGCACTGGAACGGGTACGGGAAGAAAAAAACGGATACGGAAACGGGGACGGGATACAGAAAAGTTAAAATTTTCTAGAAACGGGGATGGCATATATATGGTAATATATACTATATAGAAATAAGGATATCTAAGTATATACTTCAGTTACAAAGGCTGCCTACAAATAATACTCTAATATAGCTGATTAGTTTTTGAAAATTAGATTTATATAGATGTTTTTATAACAATCCACTATTATATGATGTGGTATAGTGGACTGAAGTGCATAGATCAAGTCTTAAACTGTTGTTTTATGGCATATTATTGATGATCCAATGCTAATCTATCTATTTTAATCCTCATGTCTCCATATTCTAATCCCAGTTACTCATTTTCAACCCTGTTTGACTTGAAACGTTGGAGGACGTTTCTAAGCCGTCTCCGTTCTGTCCCCATCAAGGATATGTTTTCGGTACGGGGGAAGGCTACAAAGAGACGTACCCGTGCTTCATATCCATCCACCATGAACAGATTGAACCAACCGTCAGTGATTTCACACGACGGACGAAAACCGACAGATAAGATCCAAATAAATTGGAGATCCATTGCCGGACCAACACTTTTCCAATCAAAGAAAAACTAGAACTCCAAAAAATACAGAACTGTGTCTCTCAAAGAGAAATAGAAACCATAGTTCTTTTTCAAATCCTAAAATTAAATAAAGCAGAAAAAAGGAGACTATGGCCGACGTCTGAGACGACGCCGGCCGGACGAATTATGACGGAGAGAAGCGGTGTTTTAGTGATCGCACTTGTGGTCGCCTTCGTTGGGAGAGAAGCGGTTTCTTTCTTTCTTTTGGTGTATTTTTCTTTTAAATTATTGTGTTGATGTGTTTTATATAGTAATTTTTGTTTATATAGTAAATTTATAATGGAAACTAAACTATAATTCCACAATCACTAATTTAGTTGAATGTCTTTTTATAATAAGTGGAAATGGGTTTCCAATCATTAATGTCAAGGGAGACCCACCCAAAAAAAAATATTGGAAATAACCAACTATTTTCAAAATATCAGCGCTACCCTTACTAATTTGTTTGGGTTCACTATTTCCTAAAGGGATTGGGTTTAGTATTCTCTAAAGGATAAAGCGTAATTTCACACCAAAAAAGTCATATCTAAAATTTTCTTTGTCGGTGGGTCTCTTTTCACATTAATGTCTAAAAAATGTCAGTTCAAAAAGTCTCTCTTATAATAAAAGATCATATCATTTATGAATGATAACTTTGAAAAATAACATTTCAACTATTTTGAAAAAAAAACTAAATCGTATTAGTATAATTATAAATATAGTTACAAGAATAACTGTTCCATGAATCTAATAATTAATTCCATGAATCTAGTAATCTAACAAATAAAATATTAACGTAGCTGATAAGAAGAATTATTCCTTAAAATCTAATAGTTAATTCCATGAATCTAGTAAGTGAATCTAACAAATAAAAGATTAACATAACTGTGTAAAGAAAATCATTTTATTAAATTCCCAACCAACACATTAAAGTCCTATAATTGTTTATTATCATAATTAATTTTATAGTCAGGTTTAACTTATTGACATTAAACTTTATATACATATCTATTCCTCCTTTGCCATTTTAGATTGTTTATATTGATAAAAATTGACACATATTTACGAAGGGCAATTCTCAAAAATAATACACTTTCATGTTTTGTGATAAAAATACCATATCAAAGTGAAAATGAAAAAAAAAAACATTTATTGGAGAGAAAAAAACTATTATACATTTATTTTCATATGTTTCTTCTCAATCCCTTAAACCTAAACCCTAAAACCCAAAATTTAAATCCTAATTAATGACTTTTGAACTCAAATTTATTAGTTTAATTATCTTTAAACTATTAAATAATGTTATTTTTGTCATTTTTACCTTGGTGTGATATTTTTGTCACAAAAACATGAAAATGTGGTATTTGAGGGTATTTCTCTTTTTTAATTAGTATACATATTTTAACAATTATACTATATTTTACAACTACTAATGTATTGTGTATATATATATATATTATAAATAATAAATTTAAATTATAAAAGAAAAGAGAGACTTTTGCAAAATGATTTGTTTAAAATTGTGGCTCTGTTTTGGCTCTCTTTTTTGGCTCTCTTTTTTGGAAGGTTACTGGGATAGGCATAGATAGTAATATAGTATTGGTTATTGGCAGGTTTTTGTAAGTATGGCTCGTGATAGCCTTGTGATCAGGATGTAATCTCTTGAACAATTGATATCTAATATAATTCAGACGGCCAAAAAAAATTGTGGTTTTGTTCTAAAGTGAAGTGTGCAAAAGAAAATTTGTGTAATAATTTATAGAAAAACTAGATATATATTAAAATTAATTATTTAAATAAGGTTAGTCAAAAAGTGAAATGGTGTACAGCTCAACAATGTAGTGGAGATGAGAAATGCAAGTTGTCATTTTGCTTTTTCTCACAAAAGAAAAAAAAATAAACTCCATATTGTCTTTCTATTGGATATAATAAAAGACAGAAAAAGTTAATGATAATTTTTGAGCAGAAGAATTGCATGCATTGATACACTGCACTTATCTCATAAGTCCATTCATGACCTAAAAAGTTAAGAAAATCTGAATGACACTTTGAAGAGAGAAGAACTACATGCACAGGTAAACTGAACTGCATTTTTTCAATAATTTCATTCGAAGCATATAATTTAAACAGCAAAAATAATAAAAATGCATAAAACATTAAACATGAATTATTTAAATACAACACATAAACAAAACTAAAATAATTAATGAAAAATATTTTGATGTGTCAATAAGATATCTGCAATATATTATTTCATGTTCCATGAATCTAATAATTAATTACATGAATTTAATACTCTAACAAATAAAATGTTATAGTTTTTTATTATCATAACTAATTTTATCTTTAGGTTTAAATTATTGACACTAAACTTTCTATATAAATATATTCCTTATTTTCCATTTTAGATTATTTATATTGATAGAATTGACACATATTTTTTTAATTAGTACACATATTTAAACAATTATACTATACATTTACATACATATTGTACTATAGTATATAGCTGTCTTAATGAATCATACAATTTTATAACTACTAAATAAATATAAATAAAAATACCTTATAAAGGAGTGTAAGTGGACTAAAGAAAGAGAGCTTGCAAAGTATATTATTGATGTGTTTAAAACTGTAGTTTTGTTTGAAGTGAAGTGTGCAAAAGAAAATTTGTGTAGTAATTTATAGAAGAAAATTAGATATTGTTATAATAATAATGATAATTTACTATATCGAAATAATTAAATAAAGACAAATATTTAATACCCGCAGAGTTTTGGAACACCGAGAATAAAAGAAGAAGAGAGAGAATTCTCTTGTTGAGAATATTGTTATTGAAGAAGGTGTGATTTTACAACGATCGAAACGATCGTATATATAGAAGAAATTTTACTGTGCAAATAGTGACAGTGGGCTCCACAATCAAATTTTTCGTCCTTCTTTTTCTGACTTTTTGTAACACTCCCCCTTGGAGACCAATGTCATATTCATATTCTGCTCAACGCCTTTGTTGGCTCGTTAAAAACCTTGAAAAACCCAATGGGAAAAAACCATAGTAAGGTAAAAAGAGTACAACTGCGCAAGCTCCCCCTTGATTAAGGTTGTCTTAGAGATCTTGTTGACGACGCATTCCAATACTATGTACATGCTTCCTGAACATAGTGGTGGGTAATGATTTCGTGAAAAGATCAGCTGCGTTGTCGCATGAACGGACATATCTCACTTCAATCTCCTTATTCTTCTCGAGTTCTTGGATGTACATGAACAACTTCGGAGGTATATGTTTCGTTCTATCACTTTTGATATATCCTTCCTTCGTTTGAGCAACACATGCAGCATTATCTTCATACAAGATTGTTGGCTCTGTATCTCTTAGAATCCCACTGCTTGATCGAATGTGTCGGCTTATTGATCTCAGTGAGACACATTCTCTACTTGCTTCATGGAGTGCAATAAGTTTAGCATGATTCTCAGAAGTAGCCACCAGTGTCTGCTTCTGAGAACGCCAAGATATAGCAGTGCCTCCGATCGTGAAAACGTATCCCGTTTGTGATCGGGCTTTGTGTGGATCTGATAAATATCCTGCATCCGCAAAACCAAATTGACCATTTGAGTTTTTAGGATAAAATAAAACTAAATCAGTGGTCCCTTGAAGGTAGTGGAGAATATGTTTAATCCCGTTCCAATGCCTTTGTGTAGGGGACGAACTGAATCTTGCCAACAGATTAACTGCAAATGATATATCAGGTCGAGTACAATTTGCAAGATACATGAGAGCTCCGATTGCACTTAGATATGGTACTTCAGGACCAAGTATCTCTTCGTTTTCCTCATGTGGTCGGAATGGATCATTTTCAATATTAAGCGACCTCACGACCATGGGAGTACTGAGTGGAGTTGCCTTATCCATGTTAAATCTTTTTAACACTCTTTTAGAATATGTGGATTGGTGCACAAATATACCTTTTTCAGAATGCTCAATCTGAAGGCCAAGACAATACTTTGTCTGCCCGAGATCTTTCATCTCAAATTCTCCTTTCAAATAATTCGATGCTTTTTGTATCTCATCATGAGTTCCGATTATGTTTAGATCATCAACATATACTGCGATTATTACAAATCCAGTTTCTGTTTTCTTAATGAAAACACATGGGCATGTAGGATCATTTACATATCCTTCTTTCGTTAAATGCTCACTGAGACGATTATACCATATACGTCCAGACTGCTTTAACCCATATAATGATCTTTGCAATTTTATTGCACATAACTTTTTTGGTTTAGAACTTAATGCTACAAGCATTTTAAAACCATCAGGAATTCTCATGTAGATATCAGTATCTAATGATCCATATAGGTATGCCGTAACGACATCCATAAGACGCATTTCTAAATTTTCATCAGCCGCCAGACTCATTAAGAATCTGAACGTGATTGCATCCATAACAGGAGAATACGTTTCCTCGTAGTCTATTCCAGGTCTTTGTGAAAAACCTTGGGCTATGAGACGAGCTTTATATCTCATGATCTCATTTTTCTCATTTCGTTTACGAACGAAAACCCACTTAGATCCAACTGGTTTCACATCTTCAGGTGTGAGTATAATGGGTCCAAAAACCTCTCGTTTATTAAGCGAATCAAGTTCGACTTGTATTGCATCTTTCCATTTTATCCAGTCATGTCTTTTTTGACATTCATATACAGATTTTGGCTCTGGATCTTCCTTTTCCTCATTTATTTCTTGTGACACAAGATATGAGAAAACATCATCGAGATCATCTATTGCTTTTCTTTTCCATATCTTTTGATTATGGATATAACTGATAGAAATCTCATGATTTTCTTCTGGATTTTGATGCTCTACATTATCATGGGTCTCATGATTTGTTTCCTCCAAAGTACTTTCTGCTACTTTGGGTGTTTCATGAGTTTCAACTTTCTTTTGTTTCTTATGATTCTTAGTCTTAGAACCAACGGGCCTGCCACGCTTCTGGCGTGTTTCAGGCTCACGTGTATCATCTGCTTTCCCATGTTCTTGTGGTATTTCAATACGAGCAGGAGCATTTGCAGCTGGTATATGAGATTTAGTTACCGTTTTGGTATCCGCAAATGCATCTGGTAGCTGATTTGCTATACTTTGCAAATGCACAATTCGTCGAACTTCCAGTTCTGACTCTTTTGTAGGAGGATCAAGGTGTAACAAGGATGGTACACTCCACTTGATATCCTTTCCTACTTGCTTATTTTCTCCCCTAGAACCGGGAACACTTTTTCATCAAAGTGACAATCGGCAAAACATGCCGTAAAGACATCACCTGTCTGTGGTTCTAGGTACCGTACAATTAATGGAGAATCACAACCAACATATATTCCCAACCTTCTTTGTGGTCCCATCTTTGTGCGTTGTGGTGGTGCTATAAGCACATACACTGCACAACCAAAGATTCTGAGATGGGAAATATTTGGTTCTCGACCAAATGCCAACTGAAGTGGGGAATACTTATGGTATGCACTTGGTCTTATCCGAATCAGTGATCTCATGATTAATGGTCTTGCAATTAACTACAGACGCTTAATTAATGATTTGGCCAAACCATTTTGAGTATGAACATGAGCTACAGAATGTTCAACTTCAATTCCCGTTACCATACAATAATCTTTGAATGCTTGGGATGTGAATTCACCAGCGTTGTCTAATCTAACTCTTTTAATGGGATAATCAGAAAACTGAGTTCGCAGTTTGATTATCTGAGTTATAAATCTCGCAAATGCCATATTTCGAGATGATAATAGACAAACGTGTGACCATCTACTAGATGCGTCAATTAATACCATAATATAGTGGAACGGTCCACAAGGTGGATGTATTGGTCCACAAATATCACCTTGAATTCGTTCAAGGAATTTTGGTGATTCTTTATCGATTTTGGTTGGCGATGGCCTTATGATCAATTTGCCAAGAGAACATGCAGCACATGTCATTTTATTTCCCTGATATATCTCTTGGATTTTCAGTGGATGACCATGTGAGCTTTCTATGATCTTGCGCATCATTGTGGTGCCTGGATGGCCAAGGCGATCATGCCACAATGTGAAATCCTCAGGATTTCTTTTTATCACAAGGTTTGATTCAATTGCATCTGTATAAGTATGATGCAAGACAGAAGGAAACTTTGGAATTCTTTCAAGTATAAGTCTTTTTCCAGATTTCTCAGAAGTTATATACAAATACTTCTTTCCATTCTCAGTTGCTGACTGAGTGTCATACCCATGAAGGTATATATCTTGGAAACTCAACAAATTCCTCTTTGAATTTGGAGAATATAAAGCATTTTCTATGGAAAAATTTGTTCCATTTGGCAGCATAAAGCTGGCTTTTCCAATTCCTTCAGCCAGGTCTGTAGGACCTGATATTGTACTGACAATAACATTTGTCGGTTTTAGGTTAGAGAAATATTGTTTGTTTCTCAGAATAGTGTGGGTTGTTCCACAATCTAGTATACAAATCTCTCTAACCATCTTTTTGGATATTGTCCTATTTGTGTTGTGATCCATTTTCTGCAGAATAACATAAACATCAAGAGAAAAGATAGTAAATTTAATTCATAAAATCACACAATAATTATACATTAATTTTGTTGTATAAACAACATTATTCTTAAAACAAAGCAAAGATGAGCAATAATTATACATGGCTTATTATATCAATTTTCCATTATCATGGTCTCATCAAAGTCGTTCTCAAATTCGGAGGAATCGAAGTATGTCGTACCCTCAAAATGTTTCGTAAGGTTCACTTCTTTCCCTTTGCTTTTAATTGACTCTTGGTACAATTTGCAAAGATGTGGGGGAGTTCGACATACATGGGACCAATGCCCTTTCGATCCGCACCTGAAACATACATTTTCTTGTTTCTGGGTGGAACTCCCTTGGAGTTCTTTTCCCTTTGAGAATTGTTCGGATCAGACCCATCTGTATAATTTCCTCTCTTGTGGGTTATAATTTCTCCCATCTCCTCGATTAAATCGACGACCAGGGCCACAGCCTCGGCCACGACCACGACCATGATAGGTTTGATCCTTTCTCTCCGGAATTTTTACATCTGTGGTATTTACTTCAGGAAATGCCTTGCTTCCCGTTGGCCTAGAATTGTGATTCTTTATGAGGAGTTCACAGTTCTTCTCGCTAGTAGGAGCATTACCATTAGCTCAGAAAACCTAGTGTATCCGCGACTCCTGTAGAGTTCTGCAAGAACACGGTGTTCTTTATGGAACGTCTGATAGGTTTTTTCTAGCATTTCTGCCTCAGTGACATGTTTATCACAATACTTAAATTGTGTCACAATTCTTAGAATAGCTGAATTATAATTTTCAACTTTCTCAAAATCCTGAAATCTCAGGTATTTCCACTCGTCGAGTGCATGGGGGAGAGTTATATCTTTTTGGTTATCAAACCGCTCTTTCAGAGCTTTCCACAGCTGTGCTGGGTCTTTTATATTAGCATAATCATGCTTAATATTTTCATCGACATGTTTTCTGAGGAAAACTATCACTTGTGCCTTTTCATGGGCAGGCGATTCGATGTTTTCGTTTATAGAGTTTAGAATTTTTTTCATCTCTAAATGGAGTTCGACATCAGTCGTCCATGCGATGTAATTTGCTCCGGTAATCATTAGAGCTGGAAATTGTAGCTTCTCAACTTTTGCCATTGATTTCTAAAATAGAAACATAAAATATTATTAATATTAATGATTTAAAATAAACCGTTTACATGAATAATACAGGCGATTACAAGGAAAAAACAATGCACAAAAAGTAAACCAACGATTAAGGATAAATTCTGCCGGAGTAAAATCTCTCATGCAAAGATCATAAATCGATGTAAAAGTTACAATCACACAGAAAATTAAAAGCAAACGGATCAACATTTTCATCATTCTTACAAAAATAAAATCGAAAGAAAGATGTTTGAAAGAAGTTTGGGAGTAGAAGAAATTGATGAGTGAAGTGAAATGAATGAGAGATGAGTATATTTATAGATTGAAAAACACTGTTAATAGCCGTTGAAAAATACTGTTCATAGCCGTTAGATGTAGCCGTTGGAGAGTAAAAATTTTGTGAAAAATTCTTTGTGACCGTTATGAAAAAGGCTACCGGAAAAACTGAGTTTTTGATTAAATCCGTACTACTTCTTCCCAGTTGGACAAGAAGGTGCTCTTTAACGGAACAGGGGTTCCTGGAGATGTACGTTGATATGAGTCTAGATTTATTCGCCTGAGGAATAAATGAGACCGCAATCTTATTTTGAACACAAAAATATGCATATTTAATTTATAATGATTATAATATAAACATATATATAATCAGAAAATTATGGTGATATAATCATCTACGTTGAAACAATAAATAAATATGCGGTGGCTTAGCCATCCATTATGACATTAATAATAAAATTATTCAGGTGGCTCAGCCATCCATTATAATATTAACAATAAAATTATACAGGTGTCTTAGCCATCCATTATAATATTAACAATAAATAATTATGGTGGATTAACAACCATAATATAAAGCGGTAAATTATTAACGAGCCGACAAGCCGCTCCCATATTAATATTAAGTAAATAATGGTGCGTTAAACAACAATTATAATAATAATAAATTATTATATAGGCGGGTATCTCGGTCATTATAACAGAGTAAATATTACATATATGTAGCCCATATCGTAGAACGATCGTGCTGATAACGTGTTATAATAATAATGATAATTTACTATATCGAAATAATTAAATAAAGACAAATATTTAATACCCGCAAAGTTTTGGAACACCGAGAATAAAAGAAGAAGAGAGAGAATTCTCTTGTTGAGAATATTGTTATTGAAGAATGTGTGATTTTACTGTACACATAGTGACAGTGGGCTCCACAATCATATTTTTCGTCCCTCTGACTTTTCGTAACAGATATATATTAAAAATAATCATTTAAATAAATTAAGCTATTAGTCAGTCAAAATGTAAAATGATTACATTTGTACCAGGGAAGCGAAATGCCGATTTATTCTTCTGTTTTGACAAAATAACAAAAATTATTCTTTTCTCTGCTGTTTAAAAAAAAATCGGGATCCTTTTTCACTTAAAAGTCTTGAAATACTTTGTTTACAATAAAATCCAACAATAATACATTTATAATAGATTCACATTAATAAAAGGGCAATTTTCAAAAATACCACACTTTCATATTTTTGTGACAAAAATACCACACCAAGATAAAGATGACAAAAATGACATTTTTGAAGAGAAAAAAACTATTATACATTTATTTTCATATGTTTCTTCCCAATCCCTTAAACATAAACCTTAAAACCCAAAATCTAAACTCTAATTAATGACTTTTGAATCCAAATTTATTAATTTAATTATCTTTAAACAATTAAATAAATGTTATTTTGTCATTTTTACCTTGGTGTGGTATTTTTGTCACAAAAATATGAAAGTGTGGTATTTGAGGGTATTTCTCTTAATAAAATTGATGTTTTAAGTGGGTCCATTGTAATTAATTATTTTTGTGGATGAATTAATATTCATTGTAATTTATATTTTAAATATTCAATATATTAAACTTAAAACAAAATCAAATGTTTTTTTATGATATTAACAGTCTTCCACTTTACATAGCACCTTTCACATGATCAAATAATTAAATTAAACTAGTGAAAAGCCAAAAACTACGTATTTTAAAACATATACACCCACATGGTCGAAGTTAAGAGTACTGTTGTAATTATAAGCTTGATTAGCAAGTGTCGTAGAATTTTTTACAACCATAATTTTCTTTACAACACCAGTTTCTTTCGGATCATACTTTATACAGATTTTGTTTTTTAGTTGTGGAGAGCAAAAAATTTAGAACATTAAATATTTTGGTTTTGAAATATTTCTAAATAAAATATTAAAATTTCTCAAATGTAAAACCAAAATCCTACAACATTAAAATTATATGTTAAACCGAAAAACATTGGATTTATACTTTTGCAGAATTCTCTTTTACCTCTTTAAACCGTGTGATTGGGTTGATAAGGATTTTATCCGACTTATTTTGGTTACACACGCTTCAGCGTAAAAAGACAAAGAAGGCTCGGGAAATGTCGAATACGACATCGTTTCGATATCAGTAAATGAGGATTAGCTTTTTTAACCTCTCTCGCAGTCTCGTTTCCCCCAAAGATCGATTAATGCCTTTTCCATATTCCCAAACAAATACAGTTTTTGAAAAGAAAGCTTAAGAAAATCGATTCGCCTTCTCCTTCTCCTTCTCCTTCGTCTCGCTTCTGCAACTTTTCCTTTAACTTCCTCTCCTTCTTTTTCATTTCCTCTCTCAATGGTTATTCCCGTAAAGCAAGAGAATCCACCGCCGTCGGAACCCGCCGCGAACGGAGACAAACCATCCGTGATCGAACTCAGCAGTAGCAACGAAGACGACGGCTCCGAGTTTAACGAAAACCCTAACGAAACCGCCGACGTCGAGAGCGCTGACCGAACCGGCGATGTTTCAAGAACCATCTCCTCCGTCGGCGAGAAGAGAGCGCGAAGTAGTACTAACGATACCCCGGCGAAGAGGCTGGCGGTTATGGTTCCGGACGAGGAGGAAGGGTTTGGGCAGTCGATTCCACAAACGGGACGAGCGATTGTGGCTCTTGAAGCGATGCCTTGTAACATCGTGCCGCCTGTTTCGTCGGCACCGTCTTGCAAGCAGTTCTGGAAAGCTGGGGATTACGAAGGAACATCTGGTGGTGATTGGGAAGTTTCTGCAGGTGGTTTTTCTTTAATAGTTGATTTTGGAGTTTTTTTAGGTTAATATGTTAAAATGTTTCAGGTGGATTTGATCATGTAAGAGTCCATCCTAAGTTCTTGCATTCTAACGCAACAAGTCATAAATGGGCTCTTGGAGGTATTTATTTTTACTTTTTTTAATGAAGGTGTGATTCAAAGGTATGTTTAACTTCGAATTAAGAATGTTTTTGTTTCTTCATTTGTTTATGTATTGCAGCTTTTGCTGAGCTGTTGGACAATGCTCTGGATGAGGTAGGAAGCTTTGTTTCCATATTTGGAGATATTACAATGCTTTAAAATGCAACTTGGTGGTAATGGTTTTTTTTATTGTTAGGTTCACACTGGAGCTACGTATGTTAATGTAGATATGCTCAACAATCGGAAAGATGGAAGTAGGATGGTCTTGATTGAAGGTATAAAGTTGATGTAGTTTTTTTTCCTTTTTTGGATTCTGTTGTATCAAGTTTTGTATGCTTGAAATTCAGATAATGGAGGTGGGATGAATCCTGATAAGATGCGAAACTGCATGTCTCTTGGATACTCTGCGAAAAGCAAACTTGCAAACACCATTGGACAGTGTAAGGACTCTTTCTTCCTGCAAGATATATATCAACTGTATACATCAAGACTTAAATTGTTATACTTTTTTTTTGTAGATGGCAATGGATTCAAGACTAGTACAATGAGACTCGGAGCTGATGTTATTGTATTCTCACGTTGCCGTGGGAAAGATGGAGATAGGTTCGTTATCTATCCTTTCACCGAAAGCCCTTAATGAAAAATATCAGCAACAGCTAAAGTTATATTTTCCTGATCATTGTTCTGTTTACTTGATTTTGGGTTTAGCTTTACACAGACCATTGGCCTGCTATCATATACATTTCTGAAGAGCACAGGGAAAGAGGACATTGTTGTACCCATGGTAATCTACCTTCATTTAACTTTATGGAATTGTTAGGGGAAACTCCGTTGTTTGCGCATTAGTTTATCTATTAAGACTCTGCTGGTATGAAGTAACCATGTCAACACTTGATATTCTGGAATGGTTGTTATCATGTGAACAATTGTAGGCATTATTTGAGTTATGCACAGAACGGTTTAGACCTTCTCTTGTTTGAATTACTGTTTAAAGGAACTGCTAAGCTGAAATTTGTCTACGCTTTACAAATTCCTTGAACCTATGTTTAGAGTTTACTGGTCACCCACATGTCTCTCATTCGATTGAATTAGCTTCATATACAGAGCGCACGCTTTTTTGAGTTAAGCAGGCTATATTGGCCAATTTATCTCTTCTAATATTCTTTCGATGGTGATTAAATGAAAGCTCGACTACGACCGAATCGATTCAGATTGGAGTCCAATATTGCGGTCTTCAGTTAGTGATTGGAATAAGAACGTGGAAACGATAGTTCAGTGGTCGCCATTCTCTAGTGAAGAAGATCTTCTCAACCAGGTAAAACTCTTTCCTTAGCTCTAGCAGGCTAAAGAAACAAAACAGTTGGTTGTAGTAATCCTTAAAAAATATTCGGTAGCTATGTTTTATTTGGATTGCGTTTTCTATTTTTACTAATATTTTGAGAATATTTCCACTAATCTATTGCTCTATGGCTGTTTTAGTTTAATCTAATGAAGGATCATGGCACAAGGATAATCATATATAACCTCTGGGAAGATGACGAAGGAATGCTAGAACTTGATTTTGACACTGATCCGCATGTATGTGTTTTTACTGTTGATTATGATCTGCAATGATGCAAAAGCTTCTGTATTCATGTAAGTGACACATGGTTCGTTGCAGGATATCCAACTGAGAGGGGCCAATCGGGATGAGAAAAGTATCAATATGGCTACACAATTCCCTAACTCTAGACACTTCCTGACATACAGGCATTCACTCAGGGTATGAAACTCTCCGTCTTTCCTTAACTGTGGCAGTCACACGCAGTTTGAAAATGTTTAGTTTTTAAGTTAGTTTGGTTAAGTCTCCTTTAACTATCACTGAGATGGTTCTTAAAAGACTGAAACAGAGGGATCCAATGGTTGTGAATCCTGTTAAAGTTGTCTGATGTTTATTTTTGTTTTTGTTTTACGAAGCTCATTTGTTTACCTCTTGGCTTGCCTCCAGAGTTATGTGTCTATTCTGTACCTAAGAGTTCCACCTGGGTTCCGTATCATTCTCCGAGGAAGAGATGTTGAACATCACAACATAGTGAATGACATGATGCATACAGACCGAATTACTTATCGTCCAAAAGATGGTCCCGATGGCTTATGTAATTTCTCAAATGTATGTTTTTCATAACTAAGTTTTACTCGAGACTTCTTCCGATAATTTTTATTTAAAGAACCTACGCAGCTTCTAGGTGTAACTAATACTTGGTTGTGTGTGCAATATTTTTTTAACAGATGTCTGCTGTTGTGACCATTGGATTTGTCAAGGACGCAAAACATCATGTTGATGTTCAAGGCTTCAACGTTTACCACAAAAATCGCCTTATTAAGGTTTCTTTTTCTTTTAGCTTATATTACCTTTGTTCCTGTCAGTTTCTCCCTTACCAAGCTTTATCTTATGTTGTCAGCCGTTTTGGAGGCTATGGAATGCAGCAGGAAGTGACGGTCGTGGGGTCATAGGTATCGTTTTTTTCAACTGGTAGGTCTAATAGATGATTAGTCTTTTAATGTGAAGTCTAATGCTTAGTTTATTCTGTTACTAAAGGTGTCTTGGAAGCTAATTTCGTTGAGCCTGCTCATGATAAGCAAGGTTTTGAGCGTACAACAGTTTTGTCTAGACTCGAGACACGTCTAATTCAAATGCAGAAGAATTATTGGTATGTTGCTCTTCTCTTGCTTTTAGAACGAACCGCTATTTAAACTCTTTGCGCTAATGTTTTTTTCTTTCTGTTTTTATTCAGGAGATCTAAGTGTCACCTAATTGGATATGCCTCAAGACAAGGCAAAAAGTCCGTAAAGGAACCTGAAGACAGGGGTACGATATCATTTACTGAGTTCTAACATCGGAGTTTTTATACATGTTGCTAAACAGTCTCTTGGAAATGTTTTCCCACATTGTAGAATCATCACCAGAATATGATCATAAAGGAAACGTGTCGTCAACCAGGAAAAGAGCTGCTGCTTCGAGCTTTAAAACTCCAACTGCTGCTGCAGAGAAATACAACGCGAGATCAAATGTGTATAGAGGAGGAAAAGGATCTGTTAAAGATTCTTCTAATCGGGTCGACTCTGTATCATTAGATAAAAATGGTAAACTTGGAAGCACCCCTTCCAGATCTAACAGCAGACGAGCAAAGCCTCAAGGAGGTGGTGATGCTGTAGAGGTTATCAACAGTGATGATAATGACTCTGATTACCGAATCTCTCCTGAAAGAAATGTCACCGACCTTCCTGAGAAGGTACATGCTCCTTTTCTTTTCTTTGTCTTCCTGAGAGTTGTCACTGACCCTTTTTGTACTTCTTCTGGCAGAGTTCCAAGCCACGTACCCTCAGTGAACTGGAACAAGAGAATGAAAAGTTAAAAGAGAGGTTTGTGTTACGTTACGTACCATATGTTAATTTGCCTATCGAACTCATGTTTCTCGCGTGTAAGCTTTGTGTTTTCTTTTCCTCAGGCTAGATCAAAAAGAAAGTGTTTACCTGTTATTGCAAGACGAGCTGCGACGTGAGAGAGAGCTACGCAAGAAACTCGAAGCTGAGGTATAAATTCTAATCTCTTAACATTTTTACTGTGTCTGCTTGCAAACTTACAAGCAACAATCAACAATGGATTCCTCTTTTTTTTTTATTATAGGTTCAAAGAACAAAGGAGGAGTTAGAAGAAGTGAAGAAAGAGCAAGAGAGTCTAATCGACATATTCTCAGAGGAAAGAGACAGACGCGACAAGGAGGAAGAAGATCTCAGGAAGAAGCTAGAGGTTCTTATTTGTTTCTCTAAAAATAAAATATTCTCTCAGATTCTGGAAATGAAAAATTAGTTTAAAACTTTTGTGGTTGCAGGAGGCGAGAAACGGATCCAAGCGTTGTTAAGATGAAAAGTCCCGAGGGAGACGTTAGAGGTCGAAAGGACGTAGCCTGCATATATTTGACTCATTAGGTTCTTTTGGTTTAACATCCTAAAGTTTTTCTTTTTCTTTTTTGTGGTGACAGTGTTTGTCTCTGACCTATCCACACCGGCGTTAGTAGGGCTGGGCGCGGGACGGGTACCCGGACTTTTCGGAGTACTTGCGACCCGCCTTGCCCCGTTCAATTTTCACAAATTTCGCTTGCGACTTGCCTTGCGACTTGCGAGTACTTGCGATGACGAGTACTTGCCAAAAATTAGCCGACTCGCAAACTACTTGCCTTGCGACTTGCCTTGCGATTTGCTAATTTATTAAAAAAACTACTCAAACAAAATAACATAAATATTAGCAAGTTTGTTAAAATCTCAGCATACAAATTATCAAGTTTCAAAACATCCAAAATAACATAAATACTTAAAGATAGAATTTGAAATACTTAAAACAACATAACTTTGTTTCTTTCTCATGAAGCTTTTTATTCTTCTTAAGTCTTTTTGTTCCTATAAAATAATGTAGATCACAATAAAACGATCACTCAAATTATTAGAGATCACATACTTCATAAAACTATTTTAAAAAAAATTCTTAATGATAAAATAGCGGGGCAAGCTCGAACGGGGCAAGTTTCGGAAAAAAAATCGTTACTTGATACTTGCCCCGTACTTGCGAGTAATAGAATTTCTCGACTTGTTACCCGACTTGCGCAAGGCGAGTACTTGCTCGACGAGGCGAGTACGGGGCGAGTCACGAGTAATGAGCGAGTAACGAGTACTTGTGCCCAGCCCCGCGTTAGTAGTGGTATATTGTAGTACAGTAAGGTTTTTTGGTTTTGAAACAATTCGATGTTGGTTATGCATTTCCAACAAACACTCGCAAACATCGTTTTGTTGGCAGTCGATATAACTACTGTTACAAATTGTCTAACATGAGCATATAGATCTAAAAAATAGAATGAAGGATCGAAGACGCAAAGAAATTCTTTGCACACATTTAACAACAATTTTCTACTTACTTCTTTTTGTACTAACTTGTATATAGAAATAGACCAATACTAAAATTTATTTGCTCCCATTTTTTATCTCGTTTTTCCACTTTGCTTCGCGCTTCGCATCGTGTATCAAACTTTTGAATATTTGCCTAAACGCAACTCACTTTTTTCCTGGGTCCCGAGAAGATTCTGGTTTCCAAACTATATATGTTTACTGATTTTAAGAGTTGTAATTTTATTCTACAACAGTTTGGCACTAGAAGGAAGAAACTGTAAATTCTGAAACAATGACTAATAGTTAAAAATTTAAAGAGACCATCTCCGAATTCTTTAAAAAGCATTACACTGTTACTTCAAACCAAAGCAAAAATATTAATAAGGTCATCACAATTGTTGTTACTCAACAGATCGACAAAATGACTAGTGAACAAACAGCCTTGTCTCAGAAGTAGTACACATACCCAACCTAAGCTCAGCACAAGCTGCCCATCCAAAGGTCTCAACATGTACATATGCGACTTATGTTGCAGCTAAGAGCAAAATCATAACCGTAACTTTGGTTGGAACCCATGTTCAAAAACTCGGGCGACTAACTGTATAATCGGCCGCGTCGACGTTAGGCGTGAAGGTTCCGTCACGATTAAGACCAAATCGGGTCACTTATTCGGGTCCACCACCTGAACCATTTAATGGGCCGCTTAAATAAATTAATCGGAACAATACCTATTAATAACACTACAATTTGGATAACTTCTGGGCTTTTATGAAGCCCACATGCAATTGAATATCATTGAGCAAGTGTATTAATTTATAATTGATTACATACACTTCTCTTTCTCTTATTAGTCGATGTGGGATGTAATTTATTTTTCTTTTTCTTTATTTAGTTATTTAATTATTTATTTTTGGGCTTCTTTTAAACTGGATCCAATCAAGAACAAAATAATTCATCTAAAAACAAGAATATAGAATAACAAAACTGGACAAATACATGAAATAACTGAACTAAATTGATAAATAGCTTGAACCAAATAAGATAATTGAACTTAGTTCACTAAATCATTTAAATACATGTTTAAAAATGTTTAAAATATTTAAATTATATTTGTAAACATATTTAAAATACATTTAATTATTAAAAACTACTCTCCGAATAATCCCCGATTTTTTACTAACTCGCTAGATCCAATCCGGCCGCCCGACTCACACCTAGCGCAATTTCGAACCTTGTTGGTACGAACTTAGGTTTAATACCACCAATATTACGGTTAGGGAGAACGATGTGGAAGAAGTTTTCATCCTACTATTATACCTACAAATTTACATAATGAGGTAAGTATAGTGTATAGATCGAGTATCGATCCGGAGAAACCAGATAACTATGCTACAAGTTTATGAGTTTCGAATCAAGCTCAGATATAATAAAAAGTTTGGTTTTGTAATCTAAAAGTATACACAAAATTAACTAAAATTGTCCGTAAAGAGATTATCCTAAATTAATAGAATAGATAAGATGGAGTGATTTCTAATTGATGCGTACCACTTTTTCCTTTTACCGTATACACTCAAGAGCGACCTTAATTTGTTAGATTTATGCAAATTCATTTGGTTGAAAGTCTAATTGGCTAATTGCATCTAAATTTTTTAATACGTTTTTTTGGGTCCAATTGTGAGCGCTGAAGTATATAATCATGAAAATTATAAAAAATATTGTATTCATTAAAGAAAATGATAAATTATTGCATTCATCTAACTTAAAGATATAGAAATACTATACATTTATACTAATCAAAGAAATTTATAAATTTTTGCTAACGTGCACACTGTTAGAATAAAATGAAAAAAAAAATTAGGTTCTTTTTGCAACTAAATTTAAAGGTAATAGATAAACAGATCTTTTTTCTTTAAAGGAAACCCATACATAAAAGATAAATAGCTTTACTAAGACTTATTTTACATTCGAGATGAGAGTGATCACATAGGAGGGAGAGATGCAGCCCCACATTAAACATTAAACCTTAACTTAACACGCAAGCAACTAAGACACCCACACATCGACACTTGATAGTCAAGTGCTGATTAATTCTTAGGAATAAGAAACATTTCTTTGTCCTCCTTAATTTTCCCAATGTCTCCTTTGATCTTCTCATCAATGGTAATGGTGTCTTCCATGTCCGCACTGTCTTGGGGCACCAGAGTTCTCATCTGCGAGGAACAAACCATCGAACTAAGCCTCACGACATCGACGACATGCTCAGATATGTCCTGGAGCTTAATCCCTGGTGGCTCCAAAACCTTCGTCCCAGGTTTCTTGTAGATCATGTAAAGTATCATCTGAAGGACTCCAAAGATGAAACCCAAAATATTTGGAAGCTGCATGTTCAAGAAAAAAGAAAAAAGCTTTCAGAGCTAGTTCGAACATAATAATAAATGCAGACAAATATGAAGACTAGTAGACGTCTACTTACGGCTACGTTCATGTCTTTAAGGAGAAGACCGTAGAAGAACCACATGACAGCCGATAAGGTGAGGAAGAAGGAGAGACCGAACGGCATAAACTCTGCACTCTTCGTTTTAATCACTTTCCTCTGTGTTTTCAAGATTACCTTAACTAGTTAGAAGAATATTTCCAATGGATAAATGTAAATAATCAAGAAAGAGAGACTTACAATGATGCCAAGGGGTGCAACAAAAACACATAGAGCGAAGACCATGCAAACGTATCCAAGGACTTGAACACGTTTGTGCCCATGAAGCAGAAAATATGTCAGGAAGAAGATAAGGCCGAAGGCGAAAACATCAACAAACAGGACGAACTTCACCGTTAGAGCCTGCCATAACGAAACACACCGGTCAGTTAAACATTCTTGTCTATATATTCAAGATATTAGTCTATATTTATAGTGAATAAGCACCTTTTCCTTCTTAGGAGCATAGAACAGGTAGAAGGAGATGTAGAAGATCTGTACGACGAATGAAAACATATTGATAATGATCAGAATCATTACATGCTTCTTGATCATTGCGTAGTATATCCACAGCATCGCACTGAACAACGCAATCACGTAAGGGATCGACTGATACCCTTCAGAAGATTTCCTCTTGTAGATACGAACGAACGTCGGTCTAATATATAAACAACATGTATGTTTAATGTTTATTCAAACGTTTATTCATATAAGAGGAAAGTACAAAGAGTTATAGAGCAATTACATTGGGGCAAGACAGACGAAAAAGGAGATGATATCCCCTACAAAAATGATTAGCATTTATGTTAAAATTCACGATAGCTCATGTAAATGCATGCATTTTGAACGTATACGTAAACGTCAGAAGATATACCTAGAATGCCAAAGACCGTAGCCAAGACGGCTAGTGAAACTGCCATTTTATTAATCTCTCTCAGAGTAGTGAAACGCTACTAAATAATAGTAGTAATTAATAATATCTTCTATTAGAAACTCTCCTTTCGACTTTCCTCTATGAAAGAGAATGCAAGTGAACGAACGGGTAAACACTACAGGATCATAATGAGAATCTGTTAAAACTTATGATGCATATGTTGATTGAGAAGTGTAGTGATTTATATAGAGAGGAGAAAAGTGCATCAACTTGCAAAATGCGTGAGAGAAAGAGAACAAAGAGTTTAAACTCAATGGGATGTAGATAGTGGGCAAAAAGAATCAAAGAGCATTATCTCTACTTTACAGTTGTTTACTTCTTGCCCCGAAGGTTCCTTTATTATTTTTTCACCTAAGCCTAATCTTACCCATATCGTCTATTGATTTATATGATTCATCTAGCTACTTATAAATATGTCTATACGTAGTTTCTTCGTTTTATGTGGACGGTTAAACCGTTTCTATGACCTTTTAAATCTGCAGATGTGAACATGGCTAAGTTTAATCGAATACCCCGTTTTCTCAAAATGCATATATTGGTCACTATAGCATCATATGATTCATATATTACTTTTCTATTAACAGTAATTGTGTTCATGAATTTGACCAAAAACAAAAATGAAGTAATTGTGTATGAATAGGGTCTGATCGATCAGTTTTTGAGTGTGACCAGTATAGAACAGTAAGTCTCTTGTAAATTCACCATATGTATGATCATCTGAGAATAAAGTCCTCTCCATTTCAAAATTATCCATTCATGTTTATTCATGTAATGAAAGAAAATAAAAAACCTAAGGAATGATGTCGGCATGCGAAATTAACCTAGTATTATCTCATAAATCTTGTGGGAAATAATCAAACCCTAAAACCTAAAACGGGTGGGTATCTATCCAGCTCAGCAACTTGTGAGCACTAAAACCTTAAATCTTGCAAGTACCATTCTGGTACATTCTACTGGACCCAATTTTTGGCCTTTCTGACGTGCCACCAACCAAGTAGGTGTTGAGGATTACTACTGTTTTCAACTCTCTAGTTTAGGGGTTTACAAGTGCAACGAGAACAAGTTGGTGTGTTACCTAAACCGAATTGTAATTGCACATAGTTCGTTTTCCAAATTGCAATGGCTCATTTCGGGAAACCCCCTTTTAAAATCTTTACCCAACATAAGAAAAAGAAAAGAACAAAGTCTTTTGAGGAACAAATATTTTAATTAATTGTAGTATGTATTTGTTTCTGAAACAAATTACGCAAGCTGCAATAATCAATAGCCTTTTGTTTTCCCAAAAAAAAAAATTTAGCCTTCTAATAGGAGGATCCAAAATGTGTTAAATTCTTTGGTTTATCATTTGTTGTGATGTAAAATGTTATTTTGTATATACAAAATAAATTGATATGGATTAATTTATGTTCTTTTAGTCTAGTTTTTTTTCCTTAATTTATACATAAACCAAATCACGTTCATTATTACCAAACTAGCAAAGAGATAGACTATTCTCTCTCGTATGATATGATATCGAAGTGAAAACATAAATATCTAAAACTCGATTCCACCTGTTTTAAATCCTGTCCAATATCTTACTCAATTATTTTTTGACACTCCCGCTACTACTTACGAACATCGCAAATAATCACGTTCTATTTTTGTGAACATGCCAAACATTATTTTTGGGTAGAAATGCTAAACGTTTCGATGCACGGTTGAACATATTTGATAATATAATCTTATAATATTTTTCTTCCTTTTTTATTAAAAAAAAGAAATAATATGATCGTTATTATAAATTCTGATATTTTTTATCTTTTTATGTCTGTATACATGTATAATTTGAACTATCTACAAGTTTATTAAACGAGACTTCTTTAATTTATTTTCACGTTAAACAATATGTAATGTGCATATGTATGTAATAGTAAATTTCTGTAGCTTTTCATCCACTGTTTAGATTACTCTTGGAATAAAATATCTCGGAACGCCTATTGTCTTTGTTTTCTCGAAAAGTTAATAGTTGTTGAATTTTATTCCGTTCCTGCTCTTGAAAATTTGCTAGCCACTAATTAAATATGATTCTTTTAGATTTATTTTGTTTGAGATATATGCTCAACCAGTGCATGAGCAAAAAGAAACTACAGAGTTCCTTGCACCGTGGCGACCGTCGTTATCTAAAAAGAAACCAACATTTTGGTGTGATTAGCCTAAATATACATTTATTTAATTATTTTGTTAAATTAGCCGTGTACCTTTTGATCTTAATGCTTATTGTAAAATTATTAATCGCTTTGTAGTAAGTATGGTGTATGATATAATTATTGTTGTATAATTTTTATAGTATAATATATTTCAAACAGATTTTTCAGTATTATCTGTATTATTATTAAATATGAAAATAAACTTATATATTTAGGATATGATCAAATGATATATAATAGTTGAAAAGAATAAGAAGCAGATGATATATAAATTCTTTAATATGTATGAAAAAATAGAATGTCAAACATCTATGTAAATCCTTGCATGTTCTTTCGGTACATCACTTTGAATTACATGCACCAGCATATGTGTATATATATATATATATATATGATATTAATACATTTTTTAGTTAGATACCTAAGTTGAATTACTGACTAAGTAACTTTATCGTTCATTCTGAACGCCAATTGATAGATCATATATAAAGTTGATTAGCGAAAGTAGACAAAAGGAATCAAACTGTTAAACCCTAATTAATACTATGAACACCATAATCTATACTGTGGAGGGAACATGGTTTTGGCGATTACCACTAATAAGAGTTGGCTTTATGAAGTGTAAGATGTTAGTAAGAGATACTGAGAATCTTCTCTTAAGTTCTAACAGATCCAGTGGCTTAGAACTGATTTGGAATATTTTTCCATTGTAAGAGAATGTTCTGTTTTACTTCTACACAAAGATTCCATTATTCTCTTTTTTCCTCCTCGGGGTAATGCCACCGCCCTCACATAAGATATTTATTCTAAAATAAGAGGTTTTTTTTTTTTTTTTTTTCTTTTTAACTTCTTGAATATTCGATCATCATTGACATCTACGCACGATGGACAAATTAAGGAGTATCTTTGACTCTCTTTTTTTACATCAATTCTCTTTTCAGTTTCAATGAAACTAGCTACTTGGTGGTTTTTTTTATCTCAGAGAGGGATGTGCAGTAATTTTCACTTCTTTATATTATTGGTTAGGTAAAAAATTTAGTTTTTCTTATATATATACACTTCGATTCTGGTTACGTGTGAAACTAGCTACTTGGTGGTTTTTTATTTTCAGAGAGGGATGTGCAGTAATTTTCACTTCTTTATATTATTGGTTAGGTAAAAAATTTAGTTTTTCTTATATATATACACTTCGATTCTGGTTACGTGTTCGGAACATTTGCTTGCCATACGTAATGCTTTTCGAGACTTGTTTAATACTAAATTTTAGGATTTAAAGGGGCATTAGCATAGATTTCATGAGCTCTTTCACGTTAAAAAAAAATGCTAATTAAGGAATAGTATTTTCTATTCTGCTTAAGTTCTAACTGGCTTGGCTGATATAAATTTTACTTATATTAGCTGATTAAATAGTCCTTTATTTTGCTTATCTAAGTGGTTCATAAACAGAAACATCCACTCTCTTTTCGAAGCCACTTATATTTCTGACACCACATGGTGACAAACTGACAATAGGTAATAATAAAAATAATAGGTCGCCATTGCATGATCTGGTTCAGCTCCCCGGTTAATCATTAAATTGGTTAATGTTGGTTTTCTATTTGATTGGGCTTAAATTTGGGCCTCCATGTATTTGGTTGTGTAATCAATCATGTGGTGGTTAAGACAAATAATCTGATGCCATTGCTGTTGTCGGTTTTTCTACTGTCCGATGTCACCTTTCATCTCTAACTAGTCAACGTCAATCTTGAATCTTCTCTTGTCTAACTTCAACGTCCAGTGTTTCGTGTCTCTAGTCTACAATCTACATGCAGATATGCAGCGGAGCGGGTTTGCTATGTGGACATCTTTTGTAATTCACCAATCAATTTTAATATATATATTTTTAATATTAATATTTTTTTTGAAGGAAATATTAATATGGTACGTATTAATTAATCTAAGAGGTCTAGATCTCAACAAATGTATGCACCAAATGCTAAAAGCATAAGTGAAGCAAGAGTTATTTTTCGCCCTGGTTTTCTTATAACCACGTAAACAAGTGCATTCTAAATTTGGTTTATTCGTTTTTTCTATTTTCAATTTAAACACTTTCAAAATTTGTATCCAATACTCTTCTCGTTGTATCAACTTTAAAAATATTATACCCACATTGCACTAAAGTTTCTGTTATAGCAAAAAATAAATACAAATAGTTTAACAATCAATATCATCTTCGAATACAGAGAAAAAAATAGTTTCACGTCAACTATCTACAAATTTTAAACAAAATGAAATGAAGCAGAAAATAGAGAAATAAAAGATTAAACGAGATTTATTATTAATGATTTTAGAACATCTTTACATGAATTGAGATGTAGGAATCAAAACTTACACAAATAAAATTTGTAGATTAAAATTTGGGGATCCAAAATGTATATGTTGTAATTAATTAGAACTGAACTTTGAAAAATGTTGCTTACGTACTTGTTGAGTTTTGGGAATGGATTAAGCCATTCGTAATTTCTTAAAATTTTACGACAGTTTCTCGAGAACATTTCCAATGGGTGCTAGTTTATGGAGAATCCATCGAGATTTTTAACGTTTCAGAAGTCTCTTTAATAGTTTCAACGAATTTCTAACAAATATAAATTAATATGTTCCTAATGAGATAGTTCTGGTAACTATTATTTACCCAAAATTCTTCAAAAATGTTGATTTTCAACAGATTTTCGATAGTTTGGCTGTTCAGAATAACCTATTATTTGGAGTTTGTATGATTAATAGTTAGGTGCCACAGTATTATTTAAATCAAAGAAAGAGGAAAAGAGGCTATGTGCTTTTGAGCAGGTGATCAATTCAGTTGGCCACATTGCAACCCAAAGCACTGACATTTTTGTAAATGATATATTCATACAAGGTTCCGACTAGCTAGAAACAAAAACTAATATGTGGAACCCATTTTCTACGATATGTTAAGATGTATATACACCGACGTAACATGATTTTACATTAAAAAAAAAATTTGGCGTGGAAAATACAAGATAGATATATTGATTTATATTCCAGTGTTTTCATAGTTGAGATTAGTCACTATTAATACATATAGTGAATTCAAATTGCATAAATCATTTTTCCCCAAGCATAAAACAGTACTTAACTCATATTTGGTATGACCAAACTAGTTTTGTTCTACCCCGTTGAACTAATAACAACAACTAATTAGTTGATTGTAAGATTCATCTTTCTGTTAAATAATCTACTCCTGTGTCTTGAGTTAACAAAGTTCACAGTGCACATCGAATAATGTAGATTCTCTTTGTGTGGATGAATGATGTGTAAAAAACAAAAAAGAATAGACGTGGAATCTAGACAAGAAGACCGTTGTGAAAGTAGAAATGCTTACAAAAGACTTTTGTGCGTTGTAGACCATTTGCGCTTCCCCGTTTGGGTTCCCATGTGACTATGAGCCTCAATTTTGGAGCCTCCCCCATATGATCTCACTTACGTGTCTTTTCTTCGTTAAAGACAATATATCATTTCTTCTTATACTTGCTAATTCAGAACTCTCTTATTTACAGACAAAAAAAAAAAATAGTATCAAGATTTTGTAAACAAAGGAAAAAAAGAAAAATAGTTCATGCAAGTTTAGCTAGCATTTTGACAAAATGGTGAATAATACTTGCAATTTCGCAACATCACTAACAATTATCATTCAACTCCCAAAACTTTTCCGTGGCTGAAAAACATTTGATTAAATATTTAACATTTGAGATTATATATAAAACTGATAAGTGTCTACGTTTTTGGTAAGAAATTAATTGACAATGTTGGGGACAATTTTCTCTTCTCTTAGTTTTCCCTTACGCTGCTTTAGAGTGAGAAGGTACTTATGTCAAACTAAAATAGCAATGCACTCACGATGTGCTACGACTCGGCCCGGCCCCTTTCTTCGAGACTCTCCTCTTCCTTCCATAGTCGAGATAATATGGTGGAATGTTTTTCTTTCTTACATCTGCATATGTTGTTCCTGGGTTTTGTGATGGCGGTACCCAATGGCTAGTGGATTCTCTTTCGTGATTTCAGCCGGATTTCCAAAAACAGTAGTGATTTGTCTGCCCATTTCAGATTTGGAGACTTGTGAGCAACGTCTCCATCAGGGACTGGGTGTGATAAATTTGGTCCCAACAACTTCTCCCAACTCCTTGATTTGCTCCTGATGAAAAGGTGCAGAGTCATCTCCTTTTACATAATTCAACTTAATTACAGATGTAACACTTCCGTGGTTTTATCTTCCTAAGTTCTGTTTGCAAAGTACATAGTCAAGCAATCAACATTAATCACAAATATAGATGATAAAACTTCTCAAATAAAACTATTTAAATCCAGCCACCTAAAATATTCAATTCATGAAATCTCATTTGATAAACCTATTACTCGTTGAAAAAAATAATATTTTATTTAAATTCCAACAAATAAACTACTCAAATATGGTTCAAACAAAAATATTAGGCGTAATACATGTCATGGTATCGAACATGCACCAAATTGCTAAGAACACCTCCATTGATAAATATTTAATAGGGTTCTTAGCAAATTAAAAAGAATATATAAAAAATTGTAAAGAGGAAGAGAAAAGTTTCTCCTTTGAAAAACATCAAAATACCTATTATAATCCCTTTTGAAATGTATTTAGATATGAGTGGTTCAAATTTTCCTATATATATTAAAATTTAGCCAAGAAATCAAAATATTAATATTATTAAATTTAGATAGTTGAGAAATTTTATAAATAGAGGTACTCTAAAGATTCTACAATTAAAGTTGATGGTAATAAAGTATAACTTTGGAAGCAAAACCTTTTTTAAAATGATTTTCGTGTAAAATGGAAAATTTATGGCTGCAAAACTTTTTTTTGCTGAATATCAGTCTAAAGGGGATTCAAATAATAATCCGTACTTTTAGGGCAAAGATAGTTTATAAATTTTCTTGAAAGGATATATTTTATTGATCATAGCACAATTTCCAGATATCTGGAAAGAAAATGATGGAAGGAAAGAGGTACAAGAGATCCTAACTAAAGAAACGAAGCCACAAAATACAAAAAGATAATGATAAAAAAAAAGTCAGCTAGAGTGCACAACTCAAACAATGCATTATTGATAATTCTCTAAATAAGAATTCACTACTTAAACTTGGTTTCGGTTCTCGACATCCTTGTTGTTCTGATCTCTCGGACCCGTCATGTTCTGGCCCTTGACCTCTGTCACTTGAATCTGAGTCTCGGGAACATTGTGAATAGCAGGCGGTGGATGAACCGCTGAATCCACAACTGGACCGGCCATAACGGTGGTTAGCTTAGCTATGTCGATGGAATGATCGGACACTACTGTTTTGTTTTTCTCTGTCTTCTCAGCCACTGGAGTTTTGTAGTACTTGAAGATTACGTAGAGAATCATCTGAACAGCTCCCAAGAACGCGCCCAACACATTTGGAAGCTTCAATAGTTCAAAATTAGATGTAAACGACATCAATACTCCATTTATTGCCGACATACAAAGTTGGCAAAAATAAATAAAAAATTACCGACATCGCAACAGAACAAATTACATTTTGTGTTTCTAGTATTCTATTGTACATTTAGCGGGTCCAATTATCTATATAATGCTAATCATAAAGCGAATTATATGCGTACGGTTTAAAATCATATATTCGTCGCCACGACATTCATATATTGTACTAGAAGCCTTTATACATATAGTTTGAATTGTGGAAAAGAGACAAAGGTAAAATACTCTTTTCACTTTATTAAAGAACCACCCATAATATTCTAATCATATATGTAATGTTGTGCTGTCCTTTATAACATACTTAGAAATTCTCGAAATGAATAAAATATATAAACTCACCGCAACGTAGAAGTCTTTAATAGCAAGACCGTAGAAGAGCCACGTGATGGCGCTAAGTGTAAGAAACAACGATAAAGAGAATGGCATAAACTCCACACTTCTTGTTCGTACGACCAGTCTCTGCACCAATATATTATTGTTTTAAGTTATATAAATATCCCCCAAGTGAAATTATATAACATATTCCATATAACCAGGAAAGAAAAGACAAACAGAATATCTATTAAAATGAACATTTATTATGTTCTTCGTAGGGTAAAAACATGGCTCCTTTCGCATACATAAATCTTACTATTTGTATGCATGTCTAAAAATATGCATAATACGTACCATGATACTTAACGGAGCTGCGAAAACGATGACGGAAAATCCAACGCATATCCCTCCGAGAACTTTCTCACGTGTCGATCCTTTGGTTAAGAGCTCGCAGACAAGAACAATGACGGCAAAACCCAAAAAGTTCAAGAGACCAAGAACCTTCAAAGTGGAAATCTGCATGATCATTTTAACGCTCTAGCTATTAGCAAACTGGATATGAAAGAATTTGTACATGTGTTTATGATCAATGTGAAGTAGAAAGAAAGTGTTTCAACATACTCTAGTTTTCTTGTTAGCATAGGTTATGAACAGGACTATGTAGATGGTTTCGATGAAGCACCCAACAGCGTTTATGGTAATGAGAAGGAAGCCTGAGCCATCTTTTTGCATTGCATAGTAAATCCAAAGCAACGCGCTAAACAACGCTGAAAGATAGGGAAGAGACTGAAATCCTTCTGTAGATTTCTTCTTACATATCCTTACAAAAGTCGGTCTACATAAGATTGAAAAGAAAAAACAGTTTAACTAACTCCAAAAACAACGAAGACACAAATGACAGACTTTGTAAGAACATGTTGATGCTTACACTGGGGCCAGGAACACTACGAATGAAATGATGTTACCTGCAAATTTACAACGTAGAAACCATTATGGGGCTTTTAACATCTAAACAACATTATTATGAAAAAACTTATATATATATAGAGCTTGTACTATAGATTTGATAAATCTTTTTGTGATGCTTATATATATACGTACCCATGATTCCGAACACAAATGCCCATACATTGTGTGGAAGAGCCATTTCTTGCTGAAAAAAACTACGAACGAGAAAAGATAGAGCTGTTGAAGCCTCTTCTAGCTCTTGAAAGCGAAGCTCTAGTTTTGTGAGTTTCAGCTATGAACTTACAATGCCAATGACGGGAGATATATATAGAGGGTTCACATGTGAAAGAGTGCAATGTAAATACGTGTAAGACGACATCGTTTCCAGAGTAATGAGAGAAGGACAAGTCACATTATTGGTCTCAGATATTTCCAATTGATGTTTTCTTTTAAATGAATAATGTATGTT
The DNA here is from genome assembly GCA_010577795.1 of Isatis tinctoria. Classification (NCBI taxonomy): domain Eukaryota; kingdom Viridiplantae; phylum Streptophyta; class Magnoliopsida; order Brassicales; family Brassicaceae; genus Isatis; species Isatis tinctoria. The sequence continues at coordinate 18,533,257 of CM021249.1, read as the reverse complement.
ATTTTCATGTGGTATGCACTCTTGGCGTCTATTAAATTAGTATCAAACTTTTTACGCCAAACCTATGTTTATATTTTTAGTATCGTACTCATACGAATGAGTTCCAACAGTTTCTTTTCTTTTAAAACAAAAAGAAAAGAAAATATGAAAGAACGGTCGATAGAGGTTTATCTTAAAGTCATTAAACGAGTGGTTACTTATTGTTTTCGGCGTAACCAATAAGCCCCTGATCGGCTGGTTAACCATTAAAGTTAAGCCTTTTCATTTAATTTAAATCACCTTTAAAGTTTATGATCCCTTAATACTTTATCAGCGGGAGAGTTGCTCGAGCTGAAGGATTCCCTAATTACCTCTAAAACAAATCAAAGTGTATATTAGTCGCACACTAGTACTATTATAGTATGATTTTTCTTAAAATTTTCCAAAATTAAAGTTGATTTTAAGATTTCATTAACCCAAAAAAGTTCATGTTTCAGTGAGGCGGTAGTAACGGTGTCAAACTATATACTATAACCAAATGGTTACGCAATAGTATTGCGAGGTTTGGAGAGTTAAGCTAAAGCAAACCGTGTTGCTTTGTTTTTGTTTTTGTTTTTTTTTTTTTTTTTTTTTTTTTTTTTTTATAATCTCTAAACTAAACAGCGAAACAAAAACTAAGTAAAGAGGTAATATAACGAGCAAGAAAGCAATGAATTTGATATCTTGTCATTTTCTTGGTTAAAATTTTCTCTATTGTCACTTACCAGAGTAGCTCAAATAATTAGGAGAACTAAGAGAATAACTCTTTTTATAATCTTAAGATAATATGCGGTTTTACCGTTTACAGAAAATGGTAGTAGAACCCTATCACCTTAATATTTTACTTTTTTTTTTAAAGAATTTTTAATTATTCAAACAAAAAAAACTGTTTTACAGAGCCTGGAATTTTTTCAGAGCCTGCAACTTTGTGGCTAAAGATCAGATACAGAAAAAGAGATTATAATTTACAATATTCGATTGAGCCTAGTTCGAAGCCTCTCTGGTGTACAGCCCCATGGCATCCTCATATCTTGCAGTACCAGCTAATCATAGAGATAGTATACGATTCCGAACTTGTCGATCGAGTTGTTGGATGAGATGAGGTGGTGTAGTTGGGATCTCCCCATGTCTTCTTCCATTTCTTTCCTTCCATATAGCAAATACTGCAATTTGAAATGTGTACCGAACAAGGAAGGAGCGAGTTGAGTTGCGATGATTGCAGAGACTTTGGAGGAGCTGTTGCCAGTCTACTGTATAATCTATTCACATTAGCTGCTGGGCAAGATCCTTCCAAACAGCTGCCGAATAGTCGCAGGAGAAAAATAAATGATGCCGAGATTCAAGAGCACCACTACAGAGAATACAACTACCGTCTGCATTGGGGTTCCATTGAAGAACTCTATTTCATGTAGCCAATCGATCCCTCACCGCAAGCCAGCATATAAAAGAGAACTTAGGAGTAGCATCAGAGAACCAAATACATCGATGCCAAGAAACCAAAACTTGTGTTCCACGGATAAGTGATCAAGTCGCGTGTGAGCAGAATTTGTTTTTAAAAGAATCATCCGTTCTTTTCCATAGACGTATGTCCCTCTCCTTCACTAGACCCCGTGTTCTCACCGCCTGAATCTCCGCTTCAATCATGTAAAGCAGTTCAGACCGATGGTGCCGCCGACGACTTGAAACCGCCTCTGCCACAGTAGTATCAACATGGAGTCCCATATCTATGACACCTCGCATCCCTGTCAAGTCCATTAATTTGCCAAGAGGAGACCAATCATCATACCAGAACGATGTTGTTCTACCATCTCGAACCTCCACTTTCGTGAGCAACCCAGTAGAGCCTCTGTATTTCAACAGTTTTCTCCACATCCAAGAACCCAAAGAGCCATTATCTTTGACTGACCAGAATGAACCTTTCCTGATTAAGTATCGATGAACCCAGCGAACCCACAGTGAATTGGAGGACAAAATTCTCCAGATGAGTTTCAGACAGCAGACCTTATTCGTTTCCGCTATCGACCTAAGCCCCAGTCCACCCTCTTCCTTAGGCTTACAAACATCTGACCATGCAACTTTAGCTTTATTGGAGTTTAGCGAGGGCCCCGACCAAAGGAAGGCTGCGCATAACCGATCAATCTCCGCAATGCAAGCCCGTGGGAGTCTGAAAGCAGAGAGCCAAAAATTTATCAAACCAAATATGACAGACCGTAACAACTGCAGCCTCCCCAAAAAAGACAACGGTCGTACCGTCCAAGAACCAAAATGAGACTTTATTTTGTCTATGAGTGGTGTATAGTCTGTCGCCCTCATCTGCCTTGTCAAAAGAGGTAAGCCCAGGTATCTAACTGGAAGGGAACCCGAGGCGAAAGGAAAGTGTTCCAGTATACTTGCTTTGATCCATTCCGAGACACCCGCAAGGTATAAAGTTGATTTTTAAAGACTTATACCAAGTCCTGAGATAGCCGCGAAATCAGTGAACACTTGGAGAACAGCTTCAATGGACTTCTGCCTCCCATCTGCAAACACTAACATATCATCCGCAAAACAGAGATGAGTGAGTTTTAAAGACTGACAAGAGGGGTGATATCCGAACTTTCGATCTGCCGCATCCTTATCAAGAAACTTTGTAAGCACTTCCATGCAAATGACGAATAAGTACGGTGATAAACTGCATCCTTGTCGAAGGCCTCTTTCACTGTTAAAATAACCAGCTAGCTCGCCATTAACTTGAACCGAAAATGACGCCAAGGTGATACATCGCTTAATCCATAGAATAAACTGATATGGCAGTCCAAGAGCAGTCAATGTGGAGAGAAGGAAAGGCCATTGGACAGAGTCGAAAGCCTTAAAGATGTCAATCTTTATTGCACATCTTGGGGAAACTGAGGGTTTATGGTAGTTATTGACGAGCTCGGACGCAAGAAAGACATTCTCCATGCTCAATCTATCCTTCACAAAAGCAGATTGAACTGGGGAAATGAATTTAGGCAGGATCTGTTTGAGCCTATTGGCGAGTATCTTAGATATCACTTTATTGAGCACATTGCAGCAAGAGATAGGTATATAATCTTTCATATGTGTTGCCTCATCTTTCTTTGGGATGAGAGCAAGTATCGTGGAGTTAATACCCTTCGGCAGAAAGCCTTTAAGAAAGAAAGATCTAATCGCCACCACAAAGTCTTTACCAATGACTGGCCAAGCAGCTTTGAAAAATTCGCTTGTGTACCCATCTGGCCCCGGAGATTTGTTTTTAGCCATTGAGAAAACCACCTTTCGAATTCCATCCTCGGATACATCCCTCACTAGCATGGAAGCGTCACTATCATTGCAGGTAAAATCCAGTAATGACTGCAGATGCTCCACTGAGACACCATTTTAATCGATCTTGTGCCCAAAAAAACCTTGAAAATAATTCACTGCTTCTTGTTTAATCTCTTCCTGGGTATTTGCAACAGAGCCATCTGATCTTTTAATCTCCCTGATAGAGTTGCGAACCTCCCTTATCTTTACAGCATTATGAAACTGCTGATTGTTCCCATCGCCCACATTTAACCAGTACAGTTTTGCCTTCTGACATAATACTTTTTCCTCAATTGTAGAGAGCAAACCCCACCTCTCATACGCCTGTTTTTCCTCCTCCATTGAGTCATGGTTCGGATTAGCTAGTGTCCTAACTTGACAGGTACGTAACTCTTCCAAGGCCTCCCTTGTTTTCTTTGTGATATCCCCCACCTTCATTTTACTTAGTGCCTTAATTTTCGGTTTCAGAGCCTTCAGCTTTTTCGACAATCTGTAAAGAGCTGATGTAGATACAAACAACTCGTCTGTGGTGTCCCAATACTCTTTGACCAATGGCAGGAAGCCGGGCATCTCTGCAACATCATTAATAAACTTGAACGGCTTACACGGTTTGACATGGTCCGAGTTAATCCGGATACGACAACGTAAATAATCCGAACATCCTCATGCTTTGAATACACTGTAAGCATGAGGGTACACATTCATCCACGCCGAGTTCATCAAAGCCCGATCTAGATTTTTACAGATAAGGTCATCTTTATTATTATTATTCCACGTGAATAGAGGACCGTTAAAGTTCATATCTAAGAGAGAACAGTCGCGGACCATATCCTGAAAATTCCACATATCAGAGGAGACCACCATTCCTTGATGATTTGAATGTTCCTCCACATCCAAAATCTCATTAAAATCCCCTAACACAATCCATGGCTTATTCCCGTAGACCGGAGATCGTTGATGATTTCTCAAATCCTCCCAAAGCTCCCTTCTCTCCGTAGGGAAGTTAGACGCATAAACGAAGGTACAGAAAAACTCCTCCTCCATACCCTCTAATAGAATCGAATAAGTGATCATTTGGTCAGTTTTAAAGCAAGGGGTTAGCCTAACATTTGGACCCCATACCACCCAGATTCGACCACGCCTGTGATGTTCATAATTCGACAAAAAAGACCAACCTCGAAACATTGATGAAACAATCGAAGAGACCTTATTCTCTGTAACTCTGGTCTCCAAAATACATCCAAACTGCAGCAACTCCTGATTGATCCAATTAGCAACTATCTTTTGTTTACGTGGCTTGTTGAAGCCTCTTATGTTCCAGAAAAAACCCGACATTAAAGGTTTTTCCTAGAGTTCTTTTTATTCAAAGCACCTGGACCTGTGTCCTTCTGCTGCTGAACAGACTGATTTAATATCTTGTGATTCACCTTTGATACTCTCGGAAGAGATTGTCGGATAAAGACAGAGTCAGCTTCTTTTTGCTTCATGTGTACACTTTCACTTGGAACCGAATTTTCTGTAGTTACAGCAGCAGAAGTAGACTCCTCAACTGACAGTTCCTTCTCATTTGTTTTTTCAGCAATTTCCCCTTCCTCTGGCTCTGCTGACTCAAGAACAGAGTAACGAGATTTGGAGAAAATAGACACTTGACCAAATTCCAAAGTTTTTTTACCAGGCGAACGTCCTGCCTTTCCCGGAGACACCGTCTTCCACTCTTGATCCAGCGGTGTCTTAGCCGCCTCCTTTTCATTTGAGTTTCTATTTTATCATTTTATTTTCATTAATTGTATTTCTATGTTATTCATTTTATTTTCATTAATTGTATTTCTATGTTATTCATCTTATTTTCATTAATTGTATTTATATGTTATTTCTCTTTAACAAAAAAATTTCCCTCGGAATTTAGTTGGTGCTTCTCCACCTAAGTAATGATTCATTGTTTCTACCACCTATTTGGTTAGGTTTTGAATTACTGCAACTAGTAGAGCTGCTAACCCCGCGTATATTCCGTTGGTTATATATTTATTTCATTCGTATTATATATAGTTCTAATAAAATTATGCAATCCATAATATTTTAATATTTATTTATCAGTTTATGTGTATTTTAAGAATACATTATTTGTTCCAGACAAACCGCGAATTAATCTTCGATATTCTTTTTATCTTCTTTTGCGTTTTCGCACCCATTGGTTACACGTCATTTTTTCGTGTTGATATCTTATTATCTTATTTGTAACCTGTAGGTGATAGTTCATTATCCAGTATTCGAACACCTCTCAGAACCTAGATGATGTCTAACCATAATGACTTCTCTTTTCTTCTTCTTTGCACCGGGTATATGTTTGTCTTATTTTTGTTTTTGTTTTTGTTGAATATATAATCTAATTTATATAGTTAGGTAATAATTATTGTTATTTTATGTGTTTATTTGTATCAATATATTAATATTAATTTTCTTTGATTTTATTTATCTAATGATATTTTTTCATTTTATTTAAACTCTTCCACGTTTTTATGTCAATATAAGATTAATTATGAAGGATTGCAAGATATAGTTTTTCACTTCTCCATGGCTAGAACTATATCTCATAAAACTTTCTGTTGCAAATTTTACTCATAAAAACTATATTTTACATTCAAATATTGAAACTGTTTATGTGACCATAGACGATCTCATGAATTGTCTCTTTTTATATAAAAAACTCATGAATTATCTCTTGATGGAATGTACTTCTCCATTGAAAACCTCTGGATATTATAATGTTTCTTGTATGACATTTTAATTAGTTTAAAATGGATTAATTCTATCTTTTTATTCGGATTAAGATCATTATTAAATACTACACACTTATTTTATTTTATATATAAAAAAGTTGGTAAATCTAAAATTAAAGTAAACCATGATTTGTAATCGAATAGTTTTTTATTAGTGTTATCGGAATGTATTATTGCTTGAATTCTTTATTCACTTCTCCTTTTTTTTTGGACAACTCTTTATTCACTTTTTATCAACTTGTTTAATAATGTATTTTTTGTTAGTGGTAACCCAGGTTTGAGAACTCGCTAGGTGTTAGTCGGGCGGTGGGTCTGGGCCTAGCGAGTTACAGAAAAATCGGAGATTACTGGGGATTAATGGAGGATAATTTTGAAAAAAAATTATTATATCACTCTCTCTATTTCTCAATATAAGATTTTTTTGGCTAAAAACACACATATTAAGAAAAATAACTTTTGTGCAAAAAACAGCATTTGATATATAAATAAACATAACTTAACCAATCATAAAAACTGTTTTAAAATATAATTGGTTAAACACTCTCCAATAAAGGTAAAAGTTGCATTGAAATGTCAAAATGTCTTATATTTTGAAACAAAGAAAAACCTTCAAAAGATCTTATATTGAGAAATAGAGGGAGTATTGTTTATATATTTGTTTCGGTAAACATTGTCAATGAAACAACATGGTCCAATGATTATAGGTGTATGCCTAATACTCTATTTATCCGAGTTCGAGTCCACCCGACACCATTTTCTCATTTAATTTTTTTCTTAGACTCAAAATTAAAATGCCACGTAGCATAATGTGGTGCAATATAAGGAAAGAACTTGGCTAATTATATATAAGAAATGTTGGAATTTTGGTTTTGAAATACATCATAAAATCCAAAAAAGGAATACAAATATAAGTTATTTATCCATACCATAAATGTATTATAGTGTATCTATATGATATATATATAAATTAGAAAATATCTTATGTTCGAACGGTTTTATTCGGTTTATTCGGTTAGTTCGGTTATAAACCTAACCATATCCATATACTTCGGTTTTGAAAAAATAACATCCATACGTTTTATATGGTATTACCAAAACCAAACATATGCTTTATTTCGGTTCGGTATGAACCGGTTCGGTTTGGTTTTACTGTATTGAACAGCCCAAGTTACGCTTCATTCATCCATGTTGATAGTTTCTTCTCTTTTTCGTTATAAAAAATTAAAAACGGAATGTGAAATCTGTTTACTAATGTGCTTCATTAAATATTTTGTTTTGAAATATACATTTCATTCTCATACCAAAAGAAAAAAAAACAAAGGAAAAACAGAATTGTGAAATGGTCTTCGTAAATTATTGGTTTGAGATATAAATATCATTATAACAGAAAGCAGCTCTGGCCCTGGGCTAAAGCCCATAAAGCAAAGCTTTATGTACCAAATATAATAACTATTATAGAGGTAACAATTTCAGTTAAATCCTTTAGTGTAGTGGTTCTTCCTTAATGTTTAGGAGGTGAGAGGTTCGAAATATCTTCCTTCCAAATAAAAGACATATTTTTAATTATGTTTTTGACCGGATAATGGAAACCAAAAGTGGACACGTGGCATGTAAGGAATGCATGAGAAGGAAAGTAGGTTTCTAATTATATATAAAGATTAATTAGATTATCTAATTAGATTTCTCTTTTTAAACATTAGATATAAAAAAATCAAACGAGGAAGGTAATGAGTATCTATTAATCTATAAACAAACATATAAAAACTTACAAAAATTTGGAAATTTTTCTAAAACACGTACAATAAAGGTTGATAGTAAATTCAGTTTTTATTATGGTTGTAGTATTTTGTGTTATTCTATTTACATTTATTCTTTTTTCATTTTCTTTATTTTGTCCAGGGTTTAGTTATCTATGATATATGCAATGAATATATAAGTTATTGAACCTTATACTATATATGTTTGTCAATTCTATCAAATATATTGCTATGCTAATATTGATTTTTTGTAGAGACTTTTATGCTATTTGTAGAAATGCAAATGAAAGTTATATTTGTAATATTAAACTTTATCGACTTACATTTATACAAAAGAGTTAACATTTGTAGAGATAAAATGTATCAAACGATAGCTTTTTTTTTTTATAAAGATAGAAGTGTCATCAAACTACGTACCGTTAATTAAATACTTTTGGATAGAAACTGGATATGCAAATAAATTGATCAAGAGGGTTATCTACCCAAACGCTTCAAATAAGTTTTAGCCGTATCAAATTGCTGAATAACGAATACTATGATTTATATGTTGTAACAATAAAGAGCTTATAGTATCAAACCATTTCTAGAATTAAAAAGTCACATCGAAGTTGCCCTTGTGCGTTCCAACAGCAAGTACTACCAGTAAAAATCCTAAGCGTGATCGCTCCTTTCGTCCACGTACCAGTCAACATGAACATTCTCCATAGTGTCTAGGACACGTGTACCATATTTATGTTGCGCCTAGGAGCAACATTCTATACTCCATAATTTGGCAGCCAAAATTAGGTTCGTAACTAATTTATTAATCCTTTTATACTCATAACCATGATATTGTGTTTTTCTCTAGATATCATTCTTATTAAACTTGTGACCATATCCCTTATTTTTCTTAAGATAATCCTACTATTAATCGAACTAACGAGTGAGTAAGTTTTACTAATACTTATTTTTGAAACAAGGGTTTAAGTTTTAAAACTATTTCATCGAAACAGAAACAATCTCATAATTAATTATCACTACAAAAGCACAGCCACGAACAATGAAAGATTCACACAAAAACTTAGAAATATACTATTTTCATTTACCTTTTTGTTTATGTTGTTATACCATACAAAAAAATCAAGAAATAAAATAAGAATACTATTCAAAAAAGTAATAGGAATATAGTTTGTATTGCGTTTTATCTTAACATGAACGTCGCTTGGATATAGGTAGGATTCAACATCATACTTCTCGATGTTCCACTTGACTACTTTTTGTATTATCTAAATTTATCGACATCTAGACAAATGATATCGTATAAAAGAAAAATGTTCTCACTAATCTTTTATTTTTCATATGAAACCTTATATATCATATTAATCTGTTAGATGATCATCCGCATTATCCCCGCAGAGATAAACTTTTTTCAAAAAAGTAGATATAATTTCATTTAGAATTAAAAAAAGTAGATATTATTTCATTTAGAAGCCCGGAGAAAAGGAGATGAACAATTAAGAAGATGAAAAGAAAAGAGGAAAATCAATCATTTTTGTTGGGATTTCGATTAACCAAAAAAAAAAAAAAACTTCTCCAAATCCCTGAAATGATCAACAAATAACCAAATTAAGGAATTGAGGGACTTACTTTTGAAGTGTAAATCCGACTTAAAAATTTAGGCCCATTAGTGATATGATCATGACCAGCTCATTTCATGGTGATATGAACAAGGCCAGCACTAAGGACATGGAGCTTGAACCAGGAGGAATTACAGCTCGTTTGAGGAAGCTATTGCTTGGATTTCGGTGGAAATTGTTCAGATTCAAGAATACCTTCATAAATACCAAATTCAGGAAGCTATTGTTCGGATTCAGGAAGACCTTCAGAAATCGACTTTTTAGGAAGCTAGATCGAGGATTTTGGAAGCCCTTCCTAAACGCGGAAGAAAGACTAAAATTCCACAAGTCTACGCCAATTATCAGTCCAAGGGTCATTTGCACTGAAGAGTCATTCAACCCTTTTTCTTATTAAGTCAAAGTCTTTGGTCTTTGTTCTAGTTTCTAGGTTGCATTGTTTTTACCTCATTCTACCTAGTTTTTAACACAATTGTAACCTATAAAATCAAACATATTCGATGATGAATAATAAGACGTTTTCAGACTAAACCCTTGTGTTGTGTGAGAGAGTGATTCTCTTTGTTCCTTTGTGAACATTTCGATTTCTTAGTGTGTAATATCTAAGTTATCACCCGGTATATCAAGAGGCATTCCGCAACCTTTTGTGTGACCATTCTATCAACTAAAGAGTGTTGATCTGTGTTGAATAGATCAGGTGTTGAGTTTAACATACTCTTCATTGGTTCTACACGATCTTCATTTGGAAGTTCCATCGCCTTTCTTTTGTTGGATCGTTTGCGAGTATCAGGCATTAGGTTTGACATACCTATTGTTGGGTCTTCACGAGCCTCATAAGCTAAGGATTATCAAGTTACCACCTTGGAGTGTAAAGGTCTTGGAAGGAACCTGTTCTAGTAGTCCAGGTTCGCATCAATTAGGTATATAAATCAAAAGCTCAAAACAGAGTGAAAATCATAATTATTGTGGAAAGGCACTAAACAAAGTCAAGTAGAAAACTCCGATTCACAAGGAGTAAACAACATTGTTAAACTTACACAGTCAAACTCAGTTGCAATGCCAAAGTAAACGAAAGACTTATTCGGAAGAGTAAAAAGCGTTTTGACCTGTAATGTCCAAATCCACAAAGCAAATGCCAATAAATATCAAAGTAAATGAAAACGATAAACATTCCTGAACTATTAAAGATAGAAAACATGGGAAAAAAAACTTTTTTTTTCTCACATATACTTTACTTATATTTGTTGTTTTTGATTTAAATTCTTTCCTTACTTCAATATTGAAGTCATTTGTGGTATAAACCATTTGCTCTCAATTCTCGCTTAACTCTTATAACTCTGCATATTTGTCCAAAATATCATTATACTCCGAACTATCCCATTTTTTTACTCCGAACTATCCCAAATTTTAAGTTATTCTTATTTGTATTTGTTCTACAACAATATTTATCAAGATGGAAGAATGTCTAGTGAGTGTAGCATTATTGTTGATAATTGATATATAAATAAATAATATAACGACTATTTTGGTCATATTTTCTTTTTGAATAAATCTGTGATTTCCTATTTGGTTCCATATTTTCAGTCATTTACTAATATTTGCATATCGACTTTGTCAATAACCTTAAAGGTTGTTGTCGTATCATTTTTTTCTTATAAATTAGAAATCGTGCAATATACCTTAGTAAAGTGGTTATCACATCAGTTGAGACTTGAGAGCAATGGCGGATCTACATGGAAGAAAAGGGGGTCAAATGACACTCCGTAAATGTTGATTTTTTCCTTATAACACATACAATTTATTAATTTTGAACAATCATATTTTTAATTTTAAGGGTAATTTTTATAATTTGACCCCACGAAAAAATCATCATGGATCCGCTATTGCTTGAGAGATCATAACACGTTTACAAAGTTTTAAAATTTCATCCAGATCATCATAGCATATACGGTAAAATAAATTAACCAAGGTCTCTATTTATCTTTTATAACGTTTTGAACTGAAGTCGACATGTTGTGACATTTCAAGTTAGGCCCCCTTCTTTTCATGTCCTTTCAATTTAGAAAGGATCTTCTACTGAAAAAAAAATCATGAAAGAGATCGAATGACGGTTGTTTCACATTTTGGATAACTTTTGTTAAACGCATTACGCATATATGTTTGTGCTTTTGAAATCTTATTTTAGAGAAAAAAGGAATGTTGTTCTGAATTCTTAGGCAGTAAATTAAACATCTCACTTGGAAAATGTTAAGTTTTCTGGGCTTCCAACTCAAAACCAATTGGCAATGAGTGGATTGGCCCAAGTACCTTATATATTAGTCAATGTCCCTCCTAACTTTCAATGTGGGATATTCTCACACTCCCCCTCGAGACAATGGCCCGTCTAGCCATTAGTCTCGACAATATCCATTATCGGATCAATTTCGGGTCAATTTAATCGGGCCTCTTTCAATGGGCCTCTTTCAATGGGCCGGATCGGTTCAAGTGGGGGAGCGTGTGAACCTTCTCTGATACCATGTTAAGTTTCATGGACTTCCAACTCAAAACCAATTGGCAATGAGTGGATTGGCCCAAGTACCTTATATATTAGTCAATGTCCCTCCCAACTTCCAATGTGGATATTCTGACCGAAAATATGAGAGTTGTTCTTCACTATTCTATATCATAGTTTGACTAAGATCTTACAAAATCCACCCATCATTTGTTTACCAATTAAACAAGAAAAGGATATCTAGTGCACTGATTAGCAGTATGTCTAACGTTAATACTCGTGTGGTATACTATACATATATAGTTTTCTTAATGGGGAAAAAGGAATTGAAATCATTCACAGGAGCTCCAATGTTGTCTCGTGATCGGCGCCGTTTCAAATAAATACTATAATACTGTTGCAAAACGTCAATCAATGTCAGAGTTTCTTGGGTGCGTGTGAATGTGAAAATAGAATCAGTGTAAAAATTGATGTGTGATGAGTCATCCCTTGCTTTTACTGTTGTTTACCATTCCAAGAGAGTCTCTTGGTAAGTGCAGTTTCAAATGTCACATGGCTCTATCTACTCTTATAGATACAGGGCATACAGCACAGGCCGATTGTTTTGTGCCGTGTGTGCCCATTCCACTTGTCACCCATGTATCGACGCTCAACTTTTACGCAATTCTTTTCTCTTTCACTCTAATGATTGTTCGTATTTCTAGCTAATTTGTGTATGTTAAAAAAATGAATGTTTTAGATTCTCAACCCATAATTGGTTAAATAATATCTATTTTTTCCTTATTTATTTATTTTTTATTTATAAAAATTAAATTGAAATTGATAATATATATATATTAGTAATAAATTAGAAAAATGAAGAAAGTTTACTCATCATTTGTTGTTTTGTTTATAAATAGATGTCATGGTTAGTGTGCAATTTTTTTTGTTTTCCTTTCCTTTTATTTTTCAGCTAAAAAAATTCTCAACAAAATCAAGATTGTGTGCTCTAGTCGAACATTCTTAGACTAAATAATCAAAAACATAATGTTTAAAACCTATTTTTGTAACCTTTTATTTATTTACAGAGATTACTTCTCAAAAAATTTGGTATTCTTAATCAATTTCGATTTTTTCAATTGTGTCATAATATATATATATATATATATATATATATTATATATACTCCCTTTGTTTCTTATTTCTTAATATAAGCTGTTTGAAGGTTTTTTTTGTTTCAAAATCTAAGTTGTTTTCATATTTCAATGTAACTTTTATATTTATTGGATAGTACATAACTAATTATATTTTAAATTTTCTTTTATAATTGGTTGGTTAAGTTAAATTTATTCTATATATTAAATGCTGCTTTTTATAAAATATAATTTTTTTAATTTATGTGCTTTAACAAAAACATCTTATATTAGAAAACAGAGGGAGTATATATGGTTTTTATTTAAGTCGTTTTTGTGTATTACTATGAAAACATTCGATTCATCTTTTTTGATCATTCATCCCGTCCTCTAGGTGTAGTATATCGCTTTCAGTAAGTTAATCATTGATTAAATCAGAGAATCAAAATCTCGAAAGGTCCCAATGTCAAATAAGAAAATGACTAATTTCAAGGGAAATATTAAATAATATTAATATCTAACCAATCAAACAAGAAACAGAAAGCGTATGGTTGAAATCTAAAGTGTGTGAAAAAGGGAAAAAAAGAGAGTAAGATCTCTAAAAACCATTTCGCATCTTCCTTGAGTATTCCGTCTTTTAATTGGCTCTCTCTCAATAAGAAAAAATATGAATAATTATTAGCTTAAACGGGCTAATAATCATTCCCGAATTGAAAGCTAGTTAATTATTGATTAAGTTGAACTCTTTTTATATAGTCTTGTAAAGTCAAAAACGGAATGTTTCGCCTCCAATGCCTTAGTCGATGGTCAAAATTCCTTCCAATGCATCCAACCAAGCAAATGCCTTTTATTGAACAGAATCTCCGAGAAAAGAAACTTTGAAAGATTTTCATTTTTCATTAGCCATAATTATGTGATGTCAACACTATGTGCTATGTAGTGTATATATCTTAAATATGTCACTCGCTTATAGATTTAACACTCAAACAATTATAAACAACAACAAAAAATTATTGTTTCGCCAGAAAGAGATGAGCAAGCTCTATACATCACTTCAAGCTCAAACTACATGTTTAATTTAAGAACTTCAGACCTATACATCATTTCAAGCTTATCGACTGCCCCAAAAAGAGCCATGACATACAGGGCCGGTCCAATAAAATTGGTGGTCCTAATCAAGAAAAAAAAATGTGGCATATCTATAGATAAACTATTTTTATATAAAAAAAAATTATTCGCTAAAACCAACAAATTTTTCAAGAAGTAAATATGTAAAAACTAATTTAACAAATCAATATTTTTTTAATAATTTTGTGATTTCATAACTATTTTTAAAACAAAAAACAATATAATAAAAGAAAAATTGGGCTGTTGGATAAAGAATAACACATATTTGTGGTCCATATAAAATATGGTCTATAGATCTATATTTTTAAAAAAAAAATTGTGTGGCCCAAAAAAAGGTGAAAAATTTGGTGGTCCTAAGCCCAGGCTTAGCTGGCTTGTGCTCTGGGCCGGGTCTGATGACATATGTAGTACATGATATCATCTTTACTTCTCATGAGAAACGATTAGTAATACTAATTTGTTACACTTTTAAATCAAAAGGTTCAAATCATTGGTAGAAAGAAAAGAAAACTTAAAAAGACACAACATGTCGTTAAAAAAAAAAAAAATGCTAAAGAAGATTTGATGGTGGCTTTGTTTGGTGTATCATATCAAATTCCTCTTAATTCATTGTCCGTTGAAAGTGCTTTACCCTTCTGGTGAATCTCTAAGCTTTACTCGAGTCTTTGCCTTTTCAACTTCTCAGATCTTTTTTTATGGTGGAGCTTAAGTTTTTGACTCACCTCACTTCAAACTTCAGAGTCTCACACGTACATTTCAGGAATATTCCAAAGTTTCACATTAAATATTAATTAATTTGTCATGTACTAGGAGGAGAAAAAGTCCAACTCGATGCATTTTCAACTATCAGAGAGAGCTTTTTGGTCCACTGATATTTCTCTGGTTCACAACATCCTCAAAGTATCGTGAGATCAAAATACACTTAATGTTAGCTGTCATGAACTTTATTCTAAATACTGTTTTAAAAAAATTATATAATGAATAGAAACACTTAAAAGCATAAAATACTTAACATGTCAAAACACTTAACATGAAATATCTAATGATTCTTTAACTTCTACTTTTTTAAAATAAATCTTATAGATATCGTTTAAATGGTTAAATGTTTAACAAAAATAAAGATTAGATTAAAACAACAATAATCACATGGAATGGTCTGCCTATTTGTTTCCTTCCCTTTGAACCACATGGAATCTTGTCCCAGCAAACGTTGTCTCCCAGTCTTTGCGTGTGTTTAAGTACATTTTACATGGGATGGTTCCTGCATAGAGGTTGATTTGAGTAATGTGTATAATTGGGTATTATCATCTTTGAATCATACCCAACGAACGATATCCACACTGTTTGCATTGAATGGAGGAGTGCCAAATTGTTTCGGGTTTAATCACATGAGCATGACCCGATATCTGTCTTGTAGCCTTATGAGTCTTTAATTATTCAGACAACATAAGTTTCTCCTGATTTTGTTTAAAAGTTGCATTACATATTTTCTGATTGCTTAAGTGATATAAGCAGATACAGTTATTGTCTATAAATTACAGGGTGAAAATATAAAAGCGCACGAGAAGGGTTACTGGTTAATTAGCGTTGGTTCATTATTTATCTTAAAAGAAGAAAATTTCGATGTATCCATTAAATTTTACTTTGTAAACTCTGTATTGGATATTCCATGGAATTTATCTATGTGGAGTTAGTAACTTGATCTGCAAGACAGTTTGAAAATGCCAGCAAGGCTTAGTCAAGCTTAACCATGGTGGAAGTGAATCATAACCATGGTCGAGTTGCTTTATTGGGACCACTTGCTTTGCTAACGGCTCTGCGTCCATAACGACAAGAAAGGAGCCTTGCCAGCTACACGAGCAGCCGTGATTGTTCGTTTGACACCATAAAGCAGACTGTCCTTGCCGTGCAAGAGGATAAGATCAAGCGGCGCCAAAGTGACAATGCATCTGCTGCGTCTCGAGGAGCCAAAGGAAAGTTAACCTAGTGCTTTCTCTATAAATAGGAGCTAAGGGTTTGAGAGAGAGTAGAGAGAGTGATATAGACATAGTTGAGAGAAAGATTGCTTCATTAAGTATAATCTGTGTTACAATCGTTTCTCTTGTTCTAGCTTAGCACGAAGTGAACCTAGATACTAGTGAAGGGTGTTAGGTTGGGCACTTGTGTAAGCTTGGTTGTAATCTCTTGTCTATAGTGAATTCCGAGCACAGTCTCGGCCCAGACGTAGCTGCCATTGGCGGTGAACTGGGTTACCAAACTCTCTTGTGTGCTCCCTTTCATTTCCGCACCTTCTGTCTCTTTATAACTTCTTCTCCTTCATTACTCTGTCTCATCTCTCTGCTTTGTCTTTGAGAAACACAACATCTCTGTTCTGTGTTCTTGCTGCCTTCGTTACTATCTCTCTCTGAGTGAGTCGACGCACAAAGAGGCAAAGAGATCTTAACAGATTGGTATCAGAGCGCCAGGTTCATACTTGGTCTCGTGGTTCTCAGCTTGAAACCATGACTTCTGCAAGAATCGAAGTGGAGAAATTCGATGGGCGAGGTGATTACACGATGTGGAAAGAAAAGCTCATGGCTCATTTCGACATACTGGGTCTGAGCGTAGCCCTTAAAGAAGAAGAAGACGAGACAGCTGCGAAGGTCTCAGACTCTGAAGAGACTGAAGACGACAAGAAGAAAGACGAAAAAAAGGAGCTGTTAGAAGAGAAGAAGAGAAAGGCGAGAAGCACCATTGTTCTAAGTCTAAACGACAGTGTTCTGAGGAAGGTGAAGAAGGAGAGGACTGCAGCCTCTATGCTCAAAGCTCTTGACAAGCTCTATATGTCAAAAGCTCTTCCGAACCGGATCTACCTCAAGCAGAAGCTTTACAGCTTCAGAATGTCGGAGAATCTGTCCATCGAAAGTAACATCGATGAGTTCCTTCACATAGTCGAAGACCTGGAAAACACAAATGTTCTTGTGTCAGATGAAGACCAGGCTATACTCCTACTTATGTCGCTTCCCAAACAGTTCGACCAGCTCAGAGATACACTGAGGTACGGCTCTGGAAGATCAACTTTAACCTTCGACGAAGTTACCGGAGCCATCTACTCTAAGGAGTTAGAGTTTGGTTCAGAAAAGAAGAATGGCAAGGCACAAGCTGAAGGGCTCTATGTGAAAGAGAAAGGGGAAACCCGAGGAAGAAGCGACAAACGGGAGAAGGGAAACAAATCCAACCGTTCTAGATCTAAATCCAAGAGTAAACAAGGATGTTGGATCTGTGGAGAAGACGGACATTACAAAAGCGATTGTCCAAATAAAAGCAAGTCGAAGAACAAGAAAAAGGATCAGGGGAACAAAGCTGAGTCATCCGGAAGTAAAGGTGGCTCTGGAGAAGCATCTGGTCTGTACGTTTCTGAAGCACTTTCATCAACAGACATACATCTGGAGGATGAATGGATAATGGACACCGGCTGTAGTTATCTTTTGACTTACCGTAGAGACTGGTTCGATCACTTAGACGAGAATGCTGGAGGTACAGTCAGAATGGGTAACAAGACTATGTCCAAGGTCAAGGGAGTTGGAACAGTTAAGCTCAAAAACGACCAAGGACTTTGCGTTGTACTCAACAACGTAAGGTATATCCCAGAAATGGATAGAAACCTGCTGTCACTGGGGACCTTTGAGAAAGCCGGCTATCGTTTTGAGTCTGAGAATGGAGTTTTGAGCATCAAGGCTGGACATCAGACTCTACTCACTGGAAGGAGGTATGACACTCTCTATTTACTTAATTGGGAACCAGTCATTGCTGAATCTCTTGCTATTGTTAAGAACCAGGATGATAGTGAGATGTGGCATAGGAGATTGTGTCATATGAGTCAGAAGAACATGACTCTCTTAGTCAGAAAAGGTCTCCTAGATCGAAAGAAAGTCTCGACGTTCAGTGACTGTGAAGATTGCATCTTTGGAAAAGCAAAGAAAGTAGGCTTCAATCTAGCTCGACATGACACCAAGGAGAGGTTGGAATACGTTCACTCGGATTTATGGGGAGCTCCATCAGTACCATACTCACTCGGGAAGTGTCAATATTTCATCACATTTATTGACGACTTTACCCGCAAGGTATGGATTTACTTTCTTAAGACTAAGGATGAGGCATTTGATAAGTTTAAGGAATGGATAAGCTTGGTAGAGAACCTTAGTGAAAAGAAAGTAAAAACGTTGAGAACAGATAATGGTCTTGAGTTCTGTAACAGATACTTTGATGAGTTTTGTGAGTGTAAAGGTATACAGAGACATCGTACCTGTGCCTATACCCCTCAACAGAACGGCGTTGCAGAGAGGATGAACCGGACCATCATGGAGAAAGTCCGAAGTATGTTGAGCGACTCAGGGCTTCCTAAGAGGTTTTGGGCTGAAGCTACTCATACAGCTGTGATACTCATCAACAAGACTCCTTCATCAGCTATTAACTTCGAGATTCCCGACAAGAAGTGGTATGGGAAAGCTCCGGTCTATAGCTATCTAAGGCGCTTCGGGTGTGTGGCCTTTGTTCACATAGATGAAGGAAAGCTGAGTCCACGAGCCAAGAAAGGAGTCATGGTTGGTTATCCAACAGGGGTAAAAGGATACAAGATCTGGCTGACAGAAGAAAGGAAGTTTGTGGTGAGCAGAAATGTGATCTTTCAGGAGAATGCTGTTTACAAAGACCTGGTACAGAAAAACAAAGCCGTTACTGCATTCGAAGGAGAGGATCAACCTGAGTCAGTTTTGGATCTTGATCTGGAATCAGATGGAGATAACATCTCTGGTGGAGAAACTGAACGAAGCACTCCAAGTCCTGCAAATCAGAATCCAAGCTCCTCTACGCCTGTGGTTAGTGATACAGATGATGGTGCAGATACAGGAGACACTCCCCTGAGCTATCACTTAGCTAGGGACAGAAGCCGACGAGAAGTCCATGCTCCAAGACGTTTCGACGATGAGGACTACTTCTCTGAAGCTCACTATACCACCGAAGATGGCGAGGCTCTGGAACCCGAAAATTACCAAGAGGCAAAGAGGGATAAGAATTGGAACCAGTGGAAAACTGCGATGGATGAAGAGATGGAGTCTCAGATTAAGAACAACACTTGGACCGTGGTCTCAATGCCGAAGTACCAGAGAATTATTGGAAGCAAGTGGGTATACAAGTATAAACTTGGCATTCCCGGAGTTGAGGAACCACGTTTCAAGGCCAGACTCGTAGCCAAAGGTTATGCACAGAGAGAAGGCATTGACTATCATGAAGTCTTTGCTCCGGTAGTCAAACATGTTTCCATAAGGATCCTGTTGTCAATCGTTGCTCAAGAAAACTTGGAACTGGAGCAGTTAGACGTTAAAACAACTTTCCTGCACGGAGAACTGAAAGAGAAGATCTACATGATGCCACCTGAAGGCTACGAGTCAATGTTCGAGGAAAACAAGATTTGTCTGTTAAATAAGTCTCTATATGGACTCAAACAGTCGCCACGACAATGGAACGAGAAGTTTGACAACTACATGTCTGAGATAGGTTTTGTCAGAAGCGATTATGATAGTTGTGCCTACATCAGAACTCTACCTGACAACACCAAGATGTACCTATTGCTCTATGTTGACGATATGTTGGTGGCAGCCAGTAGTATGAAGTCCATTGAGAAACTGAAACAAGAACTCAGCAAGCGTTTTGAGATGAAGGACCTAGGGGCTGCTAAGAAGATACTTGGAATGGAAATTGTCAGAAATCGAGAGATTGGCGCTCTATGGTTGTCTCAGGAAGGTTACTTGACCCGAGTTCTTGAGACCTACAACATGGCAAAATCAAAACATGTTGTGACGCCTCTTGGAGCTCACTTGAAGTTATGTTCTGCCACTGCAGAACAAGTTGATCGAGATGAAGAGTTTATGAAGACCGTCCCTTACTCCAATGCTGTGGGAAGTATTATGTATGCCATGATTGGCTCAAGACCAGACTTAGCCTACGCAGTTGGCATCATCAGCAGATATATGAGCAACCCGATTAAGGATCACTGGCAAGGAGTAAAATGGGTACTGAGATATATCAAAGGTACCATCTCGACCAGACTATGCTACAAGAAGTGTAAGGAGTTCAGAATTGTGGGATATTGCGACGCCGATTTCGCTGCAGATCCTGATAAAAGAAGATCAATTACTGGCTTGGTCTTCACACTTGGTGGAAATACTATTAGTTGGAAGTCTGGTCTACAAAGAGTTGTTGCCCTTTCGACTACTGAATCTGAATACATGTCGCTTACAGAAGCTGTTAAAGAAGCCGTCTGGCTCAAAGGCTTACTCAGGGAGTTTGGTTATGATCAGGAAAGTGTTGAGATCCACTGCGACTCTCAAAGTGCCATTGCCTTGTCCAAAAACAATGTGCACCACGAGAGAACCAAACACATCGACGTGAAGTGCCACTACATCAGAGAGATTATCTCACAAGGAGTGGTGGAGATTCTGAAGATATCAACCGAGAAGAATCCGGCTGATATTTTCACCAAGGTCTTGGCTGTCAACAAGTTTCAAGCTGCTCTTGACTTGTTGCAAGTCAAGCCTGAGTGATAAAGCTCAGGAGATCCGAGACTGGAATTCACGGGAAGGTACTCTCTCTCTCTGGAAGCGCTCTGCATCTTGCATCTGAAGTTATAGGTGGATATTGTGGAGTTAGTAACTTGATCTGCAAGACAGTTTGAAAATGCAGCAAGGCTTAGTCAAGCTTAACCATGGTGGAGTGAATGATCATAACCATGGTCGAGTTGCTTATTGGGACCACTTGCTTTGCTAACGGCTCTGCGTCCATAACGACAAGAAAGGAGCCTTGCCAGCTACACGAGCAGCCGTGATTGTTCGTTTGACACCATAAAGCAGACTGTCCTTGCCGTGCAAGAGGATAAGATCAAGCGGCGCCAAAGTGACAATGCATCTGCTGCGTCTCGAGGAGCCAAAGGAAAGTTAACCTAGTGCTTTCTCTATAAATAGGAGCTAAGGGTTTGAGAGAGAGTAGAGAGAGTGATATAGACATAGTTGAGAGAAAGATTGCTTCATTAAGTATAATCTGTGTTACAATCGTTTCTCTTGTTCTAGCTTAGCACGAAGTGAACCTAGATACTAGTGAAGGGTGTTAGGTTGGGCACTTGTGTAAGCTTGGTTGTAATCTCTTGTCTATAGTGAATTCCGAGCACAGTCTCGGCCCAGACGTAGCTGCCATTGGCGGTGAACTGGGTTACCAAACTCTCTTGTGTGCTCCCTTTCATTTCCGCACCTTCTGTCTCTTTATAACTTCTTCTCCTTCATTACTCTGTCTCATCTCTCTGCTTTGTCTTTGAGAAACACAACATCTCTGTTCTGTGTTCTTGCTGCCTTCGTTACTATCTCTCTCTGAATGAGTCGACGCACAAAGAGGCAAAGAGATCTTAACAATCTACTGTGTAAAAAAAGTGTGGGTCCAAATATAGATTTATGTTGGTTCGTTATAGTTTCTAAATGTCTACTTTGAGTTGTTGATATATAATTATTAGGTTAGATTTTAGTACAATTCCATGGTTCTGCTATAACTGACAAGTAAGGTTCTATGGTGTAGTGGTTAGCACTCTGGACTTTGAATCCAGCGACCTGGGTTCGACTCCCGGTAGGACCTTTTTGAATTCTATTCTTAACATCGTTTCCACGATTCCAGCCCATTTGTCAGTGTTAGATATGGGCCATCTTTAATCCAAACTTTTTTTTATTAAGCAATTGATTTGGCCAACAAGCATCTTCCGCTTTTCCTCTATTTAGTCTATATGTTACCATTCGTGAAGAACATAGTTTCTATGACTTAATTTCAACCGCTATTCTTTTCTTTTTCCTACGATTTCATCGATTTTTTGGTTATATTTCGCATAGTTTTATACCTAAATTAAATAGATCTATGGTATAGCAATTCGGATTCTCATTAACTTTGCCGATTTTCTCATCTCAACGGTTGTAGCCACCAGTGACCCTCCAATCATCAGATAACCGTTTTTGAATTCTATTCTTAACATCGTTTCCACGATTCCAGCCCATTTGTCAGTGTTAGATATGGGCCATCTTTAATCCAATTTTTTTTTATTAAGCAATTGATTTGGCCAACAAGCATCTTCCGCTTTTCCTCTATTTAGTTTTTGACTTTTTAGTTTTTACCATCACTGCTATATGTTGTACCATTCATGAAGAACATAATTGCTATGACTTAATTTCAACCGCTTTTCTTTTCTTTTTCCTACGATTTCATCGATTTTTTGGTTATATTTCTCATAGTTTTATACCTAACTTAAATAGATCAATGGTATAACAATTCGGATTTTCATTAACTTTGCTCCAATCATCAGATAACCGTGCAAAAAACTCAACCAGACACCCACATTTAGAACATTGCTTTTATCTCATCTCACTGTCTAAAGTCAGAGTTGTATCCCAAAACCAAAAATCTCATGGTAATATATCAAAAGATGTGCCATTTCACCACAATCTCAATGCGTTAATAACATCAAATCATTCCAAACTCATCTCTTAACATTATCCATAATAACCCATCAACTTCAAATCTCAATCACATTACCCATGAAGAATCCTACAACAACTTAAATCCGAGAATACCATAAAAGTAATTCATAAATAAAAAGGAAACAAGTCGTATCATCATTCACCATGATCTCCAATTCTAAACCAATCACTGCTGCTGAAAGCGTTTCATGATGAGCATACTCATATCCATGTACCGTAACGCGCAGTTACTAAGACAAGAAGTCTCGCTCGAGCTGAACTTGCTTCCTGGTTTGTCTACGCACTTGTCCCAGCAAGCACTCGTCAGCTTCGCCAACATTTCGTTCACCATTGCTTTCTCTTTTTCTTGCTGTCCCACAAACACACACACACATATTTCCTTAATACATTACCTTTACATAAACCCAAAAAAAGAAAAAGAAAAAAGACTAAATCTATAACATGAGAAAGATCAGTACTTTAAATCATAAAAAAATTAACAATTTTTTTCGAAGCTATTACGATCTAGACAGGACTTAAAGATAGCTAATACTTACAGTTTGTATATTCCGAACTCCTAAATCAGAGAATCTAAAAGTTAAAAATTACGAGACACGCACTAAAGGTTCCATGTGAATCTTTAAAATGGAAGAACTTACTTAATCGAACGGAAAAAGGGGACTTACGCTGAGGAATTGAAGCAATTGCGGGTCGTTAGCGATTGAAGGATCCATGGCGGTAGATAGCGTCTCTGCTTGAAGAATCGAATTTTCTCAGCGACTGAAAAACCCTAAGAATCTCAAGGACAGGTAGACAAAAAGGGACGCCGCTTGTTTGCTTATTGGGCCAGAGGCATCTGGCCCATTACTAGGCCTAATTCTTAAATATGGATTTTTGATTAAGTGGCAAATTATATGTCCGGTCCAAGGATACTGTGACATACCAATTTTTTTTTTTTTTTTATGTAACTTCTGAAAATTGAGAAGAAACATAGTCAAAAAGTATGAAGCATGTGAATGTGATGCTACATTTGGAAAACAAAAATGATACTAAGATGTAGCATCATTTTGGAATATCTTGTTTTGCTAGAAGAATTCGCCGATAAATTGCGGTTACATGTAAATTTTGACCATGCTCTTATATATCTTATCCAACTGGAGCAATCGAAATTAAGTTTCATTCTCTTTAAAAGATCCACGTACGTATAAACCTCTAATCCAATTGTTGAATAAGCAAAGGATCAGTGCATACATTTTGTAAAGAAAAATTCTCAGTTATATATATATTATATATATATATATATATATTAATACAAATGAAGTTTGTATGTTTTTTCTCAACTGTTGCTGAACATATAAATTCTCAGTTACTTGAGAATAAGCAAGTAGTGCCCCCTGTGGTTGAATCTCCGAAAATTTCTCTGGAACCGGAAGTTCCATTGCAGAGTCCGGTGGTGGAAGCTGAGATTATGCCTCCAAGTTCACCACGTTCAGAACAGAAATCCAGTTCTCAATTAAGCTCCAGAGCAAAGAGTGTTCCGCCTCCAGAAAAAAGAGACAGAGATGAAGTTTATGAGACAACAAATACAGTTATCCTCCCTCCGGTCACTGACGAAAAAAGTATCAATCTATCGCAGATTGAGGAAGGTTTTAACGACTCTGTAGCAGCGACGGAGGAAAAGGGGTCCGCTCCGGCAGTTGATAATAATCCCTCAGTAAATGACCAGAATGACGAAGAGAGTAATAGTTCATTGTCAGCAAAGGAGGCTAATGGTTTGGAAATTCAGGGCTCGGATCAATCGGAGTCTCTATCCGGAAAAGAAACGATATGTGAGACGGGAGAGGAACCATTTATTTTGAGCAAGTCGGCAAAAAAGAAAGCAAAACAGAGAGAAAAGACGTTGTCGAAGGCTTATCAATCAATGAAATTCAAAGGTACTCAGAATAATTCCTTCTACCAGAATCGAGGGGGAACCTCGAGGAAGGTGACCAATCTCTGAAAGCATAGCTTTCACATTCACCCTTGTTGTATATATGAAGGTCTTCTGTTGGAATGTAAGGGGTTGCAATAGCAATGCTCGTCAAAGAGTACTCAAGAATTGGAATATGTATAATAGGCCCATGGTTGGGGGTGTTCTAGAAACTCATGTTAGAGAAGATAATGCGGCTAAAATTATCTCAGAGGTTTTTCCCGGTTGGCATTGGGACTCAAACTATTGCGCAGCTGATCTTGGTAGGATTTGGGTTGTGTGGAATCCAACTATTTCGGTTATCATTTTGAAGAGATCTGCTCAAATGATTCTGTGCAGTGTGTTAGACCCAGCTTCGAACGTGTCTTTTGTTGTGGCATTTGTGTACGCCTTTAATACATTTACTCAGCGTTTGGATTTATGGGAGGAGATTCATCAAATCGCACATTGTTCATCAATTCGTGACAGTCCTTGGCTATTGATGGGGGACTTCAATCAGATTCTAAATGCGAATGAACATTTTTCAGTAGGGAATTCTGACCTTCCTTTGCGAGGTATGGCTTCGTTCAAACGGTGTTTGGAAGCGTCTGACCTGGAGGATATGCCTATGCGAGGCAACTTTTTAACGTGGTCGAATGGGAATACGGCGAGGAAACTTGATAGGGCTTTAGTAAATGGAAAGTGGAGAGATGTGTTTCAAGATTCAATTGCAGTTTTTGAGCCGCCAGGGGCTTCTGATCATACTCCAATTTTGGTGTCGTCTGTGCATGAGGGAAGTGGGGGTAAGAAGTATTTCAAATATTTCCCTTTTCTGGCGTCTCACCCTTCTTTTAAAGAAAAAATATCGGAAGCATGGTCAAAACAGATTCCAGTGGGGTCAAAATTATATTCCCTGGGGCAGAAGCTAAAGGAAGCAAAGCTTGCGTGTCGACTTTTGAACAAGTCTGGATTCGGCAATATACAACAGAGGACTAAAGATGCTTTGGAAGAGCTACAATTAATTCAGAATAATCTATTGTCCAACCCTTCAGAAACTTTGTTTAGACAAGAATTTGTTGCCAGGAAGAAATGGAGTTTCTTTGTGGAGGCCCAGGAGTCTTTTTTCAAGTTCAAATCGAGGATTAGGTGGCTGGCTGACGGGGACGCAAATACTGCGTACTATCATAAGATGGTGATCGCACACCAAGCGCAAAATGCAATCAGATACCTCAGGAATGAACGGGGTGAGCGTGTTGATGATCCTTTGGAAGTTAGGGGATTGATGGTTGATTACTTCACTCAGCTGCTAGGTACTGAAAACAATGAGGTTAACCCTCTTTCGGTGGACCAAATTCAAGAGATACAAACGTTTAGATGCTCTTCAGAATTGGCAGCAAAGTTGGTGATCATTCCTTCGCCTCAAGAGATTGTTGAAACACTTAAGAGAATGCCTAATTGCAAAGCTCCAGGCCCTGATGGGCTTTCTAAGGAATTCTTCATCGACACATGGGATATAGTGGGTCTGGATGTAATTGCAGCGGTACAAGAGTTCTTCACTTATGGGAGAATGTTAAAAAGGTTTAATGCAACGGCTATTGCACTAATACCAAAGACACAAGGGGCAGATATCTTGAGTCAGTTCCGGCCGGTTTCTTTATGCTCAACGATTTACAAGATTATTGCAAGAATTATAAAGAATAGGCTTTCGCTATTCATCCCTCAAGTAGTGCAGCGGAACCAAGTGGGATTTGTTGAAGGTCGACTGTTATGTGAAAATGTCCTATTGGCCTCTGAACTAGTTTCTGACTTTCACAGGTCAGGCCATATCTCGAAAGGTTGTCTTCAAATAGACATATCCAAAGCTTATGATAACTTGAATTGGAAGTTTGTTTTGAATATTCTAAGGGCTTTGGAGCTTCCCGAGGTTTTCATCACGTGGATAGAACAATGCATTTCAACCCCATGTTATAGCGTCATTGTTAATGGAGAGCTGACAGGGTTTTTCGAGGGTAAGAAAGGGATTCGTCAGGGTGATCCGATCTCTTCGCTTCTGTTTGTTCTGGCTATGGATATTCTGGCAAAAAAATTTGATAGGGGAGTATTACAAGGGAGTATTCATCCGCACCCTCTGTGTGATGCTCCTTTGATTACACATCTCAGCTTCGCCGACGATGTTCTCATTTTCTTTGATGGCTCTGACTACTCTCTGCAGGGGATTTTTGAATTGCTCGATGAGTTTTACATAAACTCTGGCCTTCGAATTAGTAGGCAAAAGTCAGCAATTTTTCTTGATGGTGGGGATGAAACATTACATAAACAAGTGGCAGAGAGGTTCGGTTTGGTCTACGCTTCACTCCCGGTAAGATACCTTGGTCTCCCATTATCCTCTAAGAAGATGAAAGCACAGGATTTTCAGCCTTTGATTGATAAAGTTTCAAAAAATTCTCCTCTTGGACCGTGAAACATCTTTCCTACGCTGGTAGACTACAACTACTCAAGTCTGTAATTTTCGCTACACTAACTTTCTGGGCGTCAGTTTTTCAGATCCCATCGCAGTGTATGAAAGAAATTGAAAGAATGTGTGCGGCATTCTTGTGGAAGGGCACAACCCACTCGGCTCGTGGAGCAAAGGTCTGTTGGGATCTAGTATGCACGCCAAAAGAAGAAGGTGGGTTAGGTATCCGTAAGTTATCAACTTGGAATAAAGCTCTCAGATTGAAGTTAATTTGGTTGCTGTTTACCTCGGCTGGGTCGTTATGGGTTTCTTGGGTTCGAAGACACTTGATTGGAATTGTGAATTTTTGGGAGTTGAATCCATCTCCAGGAAGTAGCTGGATCTGGAAGAGTATCTGTAAATTGCGTCCTCTAGCTCGACCTTTTGTTGTCTGTGATATTGGTTCAGGAATCACTGGGAGCTTTTGGCATGACAATTGGACAGGTCTAGGTCCTTTATTAGATTTGACAGGAATGGCTGGGCCACGAGTTACTGGGTTGCAGGAAAGCGCTACGGTGGCGGAGGCGGTTATTGACGGTGACTGGTGGGTTAGTGGTTTGAGAACTAGAAACCCAATCATTGCTCTTATAAGACAGTGTCTCCCTCCACCTGATATTGTTTGTTTGGAAGGCCAGGATGATTCTTATCTTTGGAAGGTGGGAGATAAACATCCATCGTCGAAGTTCGTCACAAGTGATGTTTGGCATTTCTTGAATCCTAAGGGTTCTACGGTGGAGTGGTTCAAATCTGTTTGGTTTACAAATTGCATCCCCAAGCACGCCTTCATGGTTTGGTTGCTGGCACTGAATCGGCTTTCGACACGGGATAGACTCCATTCGTGGGGACTTCAGGTGCCTTTGGATTGCCTTCTATGTTCCTCGGCTTCGGAAACACGACAACATTTATTCTTCGACTGTGAGTTCTCTGATGAAATATGGTCCTACTTCTACTCTAAACTTCTTTTAGTTCCTCCTTTAACCATCGATGAGGTTCTTAAATGGTTGCCACGATCAACTACGGATAGAAAAAAGTGTTTCATTCTAAAATTGGTCTTCCAAGCTTCGGCATACATGATCTGGAAAGAAAGAAATGCAAGGCTTCATACTTTAACCTCCACATCAGCTAGTGTCTTGACTGAGGAAATTAAAAGCATCGTCAAGTGTAGGTTGATTCCAATCTCGAGAGCTCAACGTACTCCACTAGCTAATCAGTCGTTACTCGAAACTTGGTTCTCCCTATTCTATCAGTTCTCTACTTACTCTTAATTTGATGTTGAGTTTTCTCCATTTCGTTTAATTTGTATTATCCATGCTGTTTCAGCAAACGTTTTTAATAAGAAGCAGTTAAAAAAAAAAAAAAAAAAGTTTGTATGTTTTTAAAAATTAAAATAATATTAGTGAAAGAATTATTTACAACCACCGATCGAGAGTTAGTACTCTTTGTTTTTTTTTTGAAACATTGCTTTCATTGTTTTGGTTTAAAAGATTCTTTAAATTCAGAGTAATAACTAAAGTTTTTTTTTTTCCTACATGTGCTTTTTTCTGGGACAGTAATAACAATTTGTCTAAGCCTGAAGATGATCCGCGGATCAAGTTGTCAGAAAAACTTACAAAGGAGCTACACGGAAAGGTGAAATATGCAATGAAAAGATGTTGTGGGGAAAACAGTAGCTGCAGGTGTTATTAATGTGTTGTATATACAGAGCAACTGAATAACACTTAGTCAACGAAATTACGACTTATTTTATTCGCATTTGGCAGATCGGGTGTGTGCATGTGGTAAGGTGGAGCATGCGGTAAGAGGTTGGTCTGAATATTCTCATCCCTGTGATGTAGCTGATAGGATGTTGGTACAACATATGATCAAAATGGTTTTAGATAGAAAACCTGGAGAAGAATCTTTAGTTATTCTTTTAATTTCGAATGATCATGACCTTGATGAATCCCTTATATTGTTGCATAGGAAAGACCGAAAGGGCATAAGGCCTATGTGATTAGGAGTATAGATCAAATAAATTTCTTTTTTTTGAAAACACATCATACTCCGCCTCTTGTATAAACTCCAAAATATCCAAAGAGAAAAATGTGATTATTCTAGAATATGTGAATTCATGATTGTTTGGTATCCACATGGGATCGTCCACATAAGTTATCTCCACGAATGAATGTTATCGATCATGGACATTTTCTAATGGACAAAATTATAACGCCCCGTCCGTCCCTACAGGTGAGTCACACATCCCTCTATCGGGCTCGTGGGCCCCACCCCTGTCCGACGGTCGGTGCGTTTCTCGGGAGGTACGAAAGTCATGATATATTGTCTCTGCAATCACCACATGACCGTTCCCCGTGTTTTGGCCTCACTCACACGGTACCGCGAATCACTTCCCGGTAGGTCACCCATCCTTCCACTACTCCAGCTCAAGCACGCTTAACTCTGGACTTCTTTCCGGATGTGTGACCGAAAAGGTAAGTGCACTTTGGTGACATAAGTAGTCAAATCAATTCTTGTAACCTCTCCCACATATGTTTCCATATATACCAGAAATCGGGATGTTACAATTCACCCCCACTCAGAGTGCAACATCCTCGTTGCACACCGCAACCAATCCCAGAACACCTCCTAGGTCAGCACTGGGACGGATAACCAGCTCTGATACCACTTATAACCCCCGTCTGCCCCTACAGGTGAGTCACACATCCCTCTATCGGGCTCGTGGGCCCCACCCCTGTCCGACGGTCGGTGCGTTTCTCGGGAGGTACGAAAGTCATGATACATTGTCCCTGCAATCACCACATGACCATTCCCTATGTTTTGGCCTCACTCACACGGTACCGCGAATCACTTCTCGGTAGGTCACCCATCCTTCCACTACTCCAGCTCAAGCACGCTTAACTCTGGAGTACTTTCCGGATGTGTGACCAAAAAGGTAAGTGCACTTTGGTGACATAGGTAGCCAAATCAATTCTTGTAACCTCTCCCACATATGTTTCCATATATACCAGAAACCGGGATGTTACAATTCACCCCCACTCAGAGTGCAACATCCTCGTTGCACACCACAACCAATCCCAGAACGCCTCCTAGGTCATCACTGGGACGGCTAACCAGCTCTGATACCACTTATAACCCCCCCCCCCGTCTGCCCCTACCGGTGAGTCACTCATCCCTCTATCGGGCTCGTGGGCCCCACCTCTTTCCGACGGTCGGTGCGTTATTCGGGAGGTTCGAAAGTCATGATATACTGTCCCTGCAATCACCACATGACCGTTCCCCGTGTTTTGGCCTCACTCACACTGTACCGCGAATCACTTCCCGGTAGGTCACATATCCGTCCACTACTCCAGCTCAAACACGTTTAACTCTGGAGTTCTTTCTGGATGTGTGACCGAAAAGGTAAGTGCACTTAGTGACATAGGTAGCCAAATCAATTCTTTTAATCTCTCCCTCATATGTTTCCATATATACCAGAAATCGGGATGTTACAAAGATATTGTATTTTTAATTGTTATTTTTAGGACAAGCATGAGTGGACAAGACCAAATCGATTAATTTTATATTTATGTCCACAAGTTTTTATCTTTCAATACTTAAAATATATCAAAGTGGATATCAAAATATAGAAAAAATATAGTTATTATTATAAAATAAAAAAATAGTTTATGTTTCTTAAAAAATAAGAAATAATCAAGTGAATAGATATGGAGAGATGATGAAGTTTAAAAAAAAAAACTAAATAAAAAAGAGACAAAACGTTGGGAATTATGGAGAAAGAAAAAAAAGGAATGAGAAAAGGTTATTATCTTGCGATCCTTGTTTTTTTTGTCGCTCAGGCCGGCATCGATTACGACGTCGGTCATATCCTTCCTCTCTACTTTTTTTTTTCTTCCAAATCTCAATACTCTCTTCCTCTTTTGAAGAAGACTAAGACTAAAAAAAAGGAGTCTTCCTCTGATTATATTTTCACCAGTTTTCATTGAATTCATCAACAATTGAGAGAATTCTGGTGTGTTTGTAGTAATGGCTTTTCACGATCATATCACAAAGCATTTACTATGTATTTTATTTTTCTCTTTAATTGGAGAGATTTTCCTATTTTCTCACGGTGGATTGGAAGTTGATTTTGCTTCCTTCCAATTCGTCGTTGCAATCTCCGGCGTGGACTCCGTGACCATGATCGATGACAAGACAACCAATCCAATTATGTTGAATCCAGATTCAAGTGGTAAGGAACTCATTGTAAACCGCTTTGTTGTGGAAACAATTGCCATGGAAGCCACCATGGAAATGGTGTAATAATACTAAAGATGCAATTTTTTTGTTGTATGGCGATGTTGTTAGAATCGTTGAAGATTGGCAGTTTCAGTTCTTATTTCTATCGGGAGGATCAGTATATTGGATTCTTTATGGAGAATATCTTTAGATCAGAATTGGAATCTGGCTGATGTTATACAACAAAGAAAATCACAAAGAGGAATTTGGAGTTTCATCGGATGGATGATAGCCAAATGTAGCAGTTGCTTTACCAAAACAGAGTTGATATTCTCAGTTCAAGTATGCTGGTTCAAGAGAAAGTCTCTTCACATTTTAATTTCATGGTTGTATTGTTCTTTTATATTTTTAGATTTGCCGTATTGTATGTACTCTATTTGTAATTTTTAAGTTTATGTAAATAAGATAGATGATAAAAAAAAAGGAATGTCTTGACATTTCACATATGGAAAGTCACCCAAGAATTGAAAACTATCTTATTTGTAAGAAAAGTGGCTAGAAGTCACATATAGTGTAAAATTTTCAAAGATTTATCATAACTGCAGTTGATTCAGCAATTTTTTTTGTTCGTTCCAAAATATACATTCTGGTATTGTGGGTATTGGGTAAAGAGTAAACTAATATTTGATTTAAAAATTTATATGAAAAATAGATATGAACAAAAAAATTTAAAACAAAATTTAGTTAAGGTAAAGAAAAAAAATTTGTTTAGAATATCAGCTAGTTTTTAACAATTTTTTCAATTTCAACGTTTTAAATTTACAAATCCTAAGTCAATATTGACTATGGAAAAGCAAACTAAATATGTATGTATCTTTAAACTAATAAATATGATGTCTAATATTTACATAACTAAGTAATAAAAACTGTTTTTGTATTTTTTTCTTTGACTATTAGTCTAAAAGGAAATAAATTGAAAGAGTATGTTTTTCCCATCTTTGACCAAGAAAACTACTTTTTTTAGATATATTTGAGTTACTATATATATAGTCAGTTTAAATAAAAAAAATTATCAAATAGGTTAACAATATATCTTAAAAATAAATATCACTATGAAATCTTTAGTTACATTTATCATCACTGTCATTTTCATCATATTTTCTATTTCTTGTCGTACAACAACTTCTAATGCTCCAAGTACTCGTTTATTATTATATGTCAATTTTAATTATTAAGATAAAAAAATTTACTCTTTAAATTATTTTATATATATTAGTTTAATAATTTGTGTATGTAATACATAGGTTATACAATTAATCTGCCGGATGTTCAATGCTTTGATCGAAGAGAATCATGTTTCTTTGGAGGAGAAAAAGCTTGTGCTAAAGTTTGTGATAATCACGGTTATCTAAGTAGCGAGTGTACTGAAGAATATGGATGTTGTTGTTATATTCCAAACAGTCCAAGTCAAATATGAGAAACATTAATCAACTATAATGATATCTCCTTGAAAAAAATATCACATTATTTTAATGTGCTTTGATTATCTGTAATAAATATAGAGAGAAATAAATAAATTGTACCAAATCAAAGTTATGTTGACTAAATCCGAGCAAATATATTTTGAAATTTGAAGAAAATAAGTTTCACAAGTAGGGTTGGGTTAAAACTTTTTTTTATCTTATGCTTTTTTGAGATTTTGTTCTTTCTTTACATTTTGATGAAATAATCTATAAAATAACAACAACATCTTATGCTTTTGTATTGATCTATTTTATGCTAATCAAATAAATTAGGGCAATTCTCAAAAATACCACACTTTCATGTTTTTATGACAAAAATACCACATCAAGGTGAAAATGACAAAAATAACATTTATTGGAGAGCAAAAGAGACTATTATACATTTATTTTCATATGTTTCTTCCCAATCCCTTAAACCTAAACTCTAAAACCCAAAATATAAACCCTAATTAATGACTTTTGAACCCAAATTTATTAGTTTAATTATCTTTAAACCATTAAATAAATGTTATTTTGTCATTTTTACCATGGTGTGGTATTTTTGTCACAAAAACATGAAAGTGTGGTATTTGAGGGTATTTCTCAATAAATTATTAATTAATATTTTAAGTATAGAAGGTTAATAACCCCCCCCCCCCCCCCAGAATATAGGCACATCCATTATAAACACTACAACTAAGTCATTAATTTTAAACATTCCAATAAATATAGATCAATCGATGAAAACCCACATGTTTGTATTTTTACCTAAATTTATGCTTTTTATTTGATTTTATGCATAGTGGTTTCTTAAAAAATAATATATGCGTCTTTTTATACATAATACAATATGATATGTTCTTAAATCAACTATATATAATTCTATGAATCAATCTTCTCTTTTTATTATTACAAATATATTGGCACGTGTGGCAAATATTTCATGATATTTTAGATATACAAAATATTTTTATATTCAATATATTACTAACTAAATGGTAAAAACTTAAACTAATTATTTACTTAATGTGAGTAAAGAGTAAAATAATATTTGATTTAAAAATTCATATGAAAAATAGATAAGGACAGTCTTTCAAAAGCAAAATTTAGTTTAGGTAAAGAAAAATATATTTTTTGTTTAGAATATTAACTAGAATTTATCTATTATTTTCAATTTCAATAGATTTACAAATTATAAGTCAAAATTTTAACTATGGAAAAAAAATTACGTACTTATGTATGTTTAAAATAATAAATATCGTTTCTAATATTTTCCATAACTAAGTAAGAAAAATTATATTTGTATTTTTTTCTTTGACTATTAGTCTAAAAGGAAAAGAGATTGAAGTTTACATCGCCATTTAGAAGTAATGATCTCTGTGTTGAAGGTAGATCAGTGGATAATCATTAACCCGTTTTAATTTTATCTTCATGATGATGCCACATCAATATATTCGTTTTAGTCATTGCACTAATTAATCTTCAATGAAAAAATGTGTTTTACATCTTCTTCATCAACTAGTTCTCTCAAATTTTAATCTCATCCCGTGTGTATTTGATTAAAACATTGGGATAATCTCACATCCAGTTATATTAACAAAAGTAGTCATGGAGGTCATGGAAGGTGGATGCATCTGTCCAAGCAAAAATAAGGTGACTTCCAATGAAAAAAATGAAGACATTTCTTTCATAAGTTATATTCTTGAAGTAGAGATTTCCATGCATATGAGAATTTCGTTTTAATGGTTGCATTCGGTATATTATCGTCTCTAAAATATCTTCCTTTGATCATTCTAGTCATTAGACAATTTGGATTCTGCAATCTTCCAAATCTATTTTCCAATGTAAGGTTAAACTTTTTAATATCACGAAATTTTAAACCTTCTTTCCAATGTAAGGTTAAACTTTTTAATATCACGAAATTTTAAACCTTCTTTTTTCTTTGGCAAACAAAGCATTTTATAAATGTGCCAATGCATACTTTTTCAGCGTCTCTTTTACTCCACCATAATTCTGCAAGAACCTCATTGATATTATGTCTTTTGGAAGTCAAAAGACATTCATATAATATATTGGAATTGCTAGTGGTGTGGATTTGAGCAAACTTTCATTTCCTCCATGGATATAGAACTTTTTGCTCCAACCTTGAATTTTGACCTTTGCTTTTCAAAGATATTTTTTACATCTCCCATTTTTGGTTCCAAATTGCTCAAAGAGTTATAAATACTTTCCTCTGCCTCTATCATTGAAAATCTCAAAGATATTTCTCATTTGATTTATGGTAGTGTCTTTTACGAAATTCTTGCAATTTTTTATCCTAATAAAAAGATCAAAATTTTTGACAATAAGTAAAAAATTTCAAGTTTACGTACCAATTTGGTAAATTTTCACGTTTCTTTTGCTTTGTATCTTTCAGACCCATTTGTAAATCTTGTCCAATGGAAAAGCTCTTGTTTAAATACCAAAATCCAAATTTACTCTCGTTCAAATCCACTTAGGAAATTAGTTATTCTAAAAAATTATACTAAATGCTGCTTCCAAACCCACAAAAAAACTAAGATCCGTCGGTTACTCACAAGTGACAATTATTTTATAGATTGGAACTATACATGTTTTGGTAGTAAAATAAATTAGGGGATTTTAAATGATTGTAACCGGGTTAACAGCTTATATTCAACAATCATTTAATTTTCAAATAGTTTGTAGGTTTTTAACCCCATATATCACTACAAGGACTTCCCACAATGATTATGACAACTCCAACACTGATTTTGACGGTACGGTGGGCCAAAAGCCACCGGCTGGGGAATGAATACAATCTTTTGGAATTGCCGAGGGCTGAAAGAGTGCACGGTAGTTCGACGCCTTAAAGAGATTAAGGCAACTTACTCCCCGGACATACTCTTTCTCATTGAGACAAAGAACCCGGATGATGTGGTTAGTCAAGTTGGAAAAATTTTAGGTTATGATAATATTTATTGTATCTCGCCGGTTGGCATTGGTGGTGGTTTGGCTTTGTTCTGGAACAATTCTGTTGATGTTTCGTTTTTATCTTCTGATGAAAGATTGCTGGATTGTAAGATTATGAATAAAGAACACTCTTTCTACTTTTCCTTTGTTTATGGCCATCCGATTAGAGGGTTGAGATATCTACTTTGGGATAGACTCAGAAATATAGCTGCAACTAGAAATGGTACATGGTTAATGTGTGGAGATTTTAATGAAATATTAAGAGTGAGTGAAAAGAGAGGAGGAAGACCGAGAGATCCATCGAGTTTGATTGATTTTAATGATATGGTTACTCAATGTCGTGTTAAAGATTTGCCATTCCTGGGAAATAAAATGACATGGTTTGGTAAAAGGAGAACATATTCAGTGGAATGTTGGTTAGACCGAGTACTTGCAAATGATGAGTGGAGGGCTCTTTATCCTGCTTCTCAAGTACGTTATTTATAGTTGGTTGAGTCGGATCACAGGCCTGTTATAATTCAGATTAGAAAAACTGCAGAGAGATATAAAAAACAGTTTATGTTCGATCGCCGTTTATGTCAAAATCCTGAGTTCGAGCAGATTGTCGTTGATGGATGGTGTTCTGGATTACAACCGGCAGGTATACCTATCACTCACCGCATTCGTCATTGTCGACACTATATATCGGACTGGAAATCATCAGCATCAGTTAATTCTGCAACCCAGATAAGTTTGTTAATATAAGAGATAGATGAAGCGCACACCAGATATCCGGCTTCAATCGTAGACATTACTATTTTAAGACAGCAGCTGCAACATGCGTATGCAGGTGAAGATTTGTTTTGGAAAGACAAAAGTCGGAATAATTGGTTGAACTATGGAGATCGTAATACACGGTTCTATCATTCAGAAATAAAAAATCGACGGGAACGAAATCGCATTCAAACAATCAAGGACGCTAACGACATTAATCTTTTTGGGAATGATAACACTGTTTGCGAGGCTACAAAGTTTTTTTAAGATCTTTTTACTTCTACAAGCACTACAAACTTGGACAAGGCTCTAGCTCATATTACAAACGTTGTTTTGCCAGAAATGAATGACAATTTAACTAGACCAGTTACGTCTGCTGAAGTTCGAGAATGTCTCTTCTCCATCGGTGCCTCCAAAACCCCATGACCAGATGTATTTACAGCCCATTTCAATCAACGATATTGGTCTATAGTCGAACCAGCGGTTGTCGAGATGGTGATTTCTTTCTTCGAAACTGGTATGATGCCACATCAGGTAAATCACACAAATCTATGTCTGATTCCTAAGATTACCCCTTCAGTAACAATGAAAGTTTTCCGACAAATTGCTCTCTGTAATGTGGTTTATAAAATCATTTCAAAGATAATAGTCAGATGAATGAAGAGTGTTTTATCAGATGTGGTGTCAAAACATCAGGCAGCTTGTATACTGGGACGCCAGATTACAGACAACATTTTACTTGCACACGAAGCTCTTCATTCATTACGAGTACGCCATCGATGCTCTCCATCATACATGGCAGTCAAAACTGACATAAGCAAAGCTTATGACAGGATCGAATGGCAGTTTTTAGAATCAGTTCTGCAGAGAAAAGGTTTTAGTGCTCATTGGATTAAGTTGGTCATGAGCTGTGTCACTCCAGTATCATTATCGGTTCGGATTAATGGAACACCAAATGGTCATTTTACAGCTTCTCGGGGTCTCAGACAAGGAGATCCATTATCTTCGTACCTATTCATTTTATGTGCCGATGTTCTCAGTTCTCTTCTGACTCATGCTGTGGAAACAGGACAGATACAACCACTACGAATTTGTATTGGAGGCCCACCACTATCTCATCTCCTTTTTGCAGATGACTCATTATTCTTCTTGAAAGCTGATCAACATAACAGCCTTAAGCTTCGCCGCATTTTTGATCTATATGCTCAATCTTCAGGGCAATTGATCAATTTTGAAAAATATTGTATTACGTTTGGTGAAAAGGTCTTTGATCATACTCGTGAGAGTATAAAGGCGCTTTTACAGATCCCTAATATTGGTGGTGGTGGTAAATATCTGGGGATACCTGAACAATTTGGGAGAAAGAAAACAGAGAGCTTCCGTTTTATCAAGGAGAAAGTGAAGCAAAAAACATCCGGCTGGCAGAATAGATTTCTTACTCTTGCCGGTAAAGAAATTCGAATTAAAAACAGTTGCTTCAGCTATGCCAGTCTTTTCTATCCACTGTTTTCAGATACCACTGGAGATCTGTTCTGAGCTTGATAGTTTACTATCATCGTTTTGGTGGGGAACTAATAATGGCAGACGAAAAATGTCTTGGATATCTTGGAAGAAACTGTCACAATCTAAGAAGCGTGGTGGACTGGGTTTCAGACAGTTTCAACAGTTTAATCAAGCACTTTTAGGTAATCAGATTCGGAAGCTTCTCCAACGGCCTCATTCACTGCTACACAGAATCCTTAAACATCGATATTTTATAAATGGCAACTTGCTGCAAGCTGCAAAAGGAATCCAACCCTCCTATGGATGGCAATCCCTACTTTTTGGAAGAAATCTTATATTGAGAGGGGGAGTTCATGGCATAGGCAACGGTTCAGACACGCTCCTATCAGATACTTGGATTCAAACGACACCACTAAAATTATTACCTTACACCAATCCACTACTACCGGTTAGTACTCTCATCAACTCAGAAACGGGACAATGGTATGAAGAACTTCTAAGAGAGTTAAAGTGCTGATCATGCTTGGATTCGTAAAATATATCTTCCCTTGGCGAGAATGCAAGACAATTTGTTCTAGGCTCATACTCTAAACGGTATATACACAGTTAAATCAGGATATCATTTTGCAACTACAGCAGTCATGCCACATCCCCCCGGATCCTCCTTTAGCTGTGAATCCTCATTTGACTCAGAAATTATGGTCGTCGAATATAAGTCCCAAAATTCAGCATTTTCTATGGAGAATCGCACCAAAGATACTGCCAGTTATGGATAATTTACATAGATGGAAGATAGTAGTGGATCCTCTCTGCCCCAGATGCGGCAGTGATACGGAAACAAGTAATCATCTATTTTTCACTTGTGCATATTCTCAGGAGGTTTGGAATCTGACAGGACTTCCACTACATGATCTTGTGGATCTAGATGCCAGTCTTGAAGATAAACTGTTAGCAATTTTGCAGTTCCACTCAGATGCTGCAGTACAAATAGAGAAACGTCTGATGCCTCTGTTCTTAATGTGGCGTATCTGGAAGAGCCGACTGAATCTGGTATATAATGCCAAAATAACTCCACCCACAGATCCGGTGAATTGTGCATTGGAAGATACACATGATTGGATTAGACATGTACTGATTGATTCTCAACCAATCTGAGGACGTGTTGGTTAATACTTGAAATGAAAGCCAGAGATGGATCCCACCTCCTAAGGGTTGGGTGAAGATTAACTATGATGCTTCCCACCATAATGGAAACATCGATTCTGGATTAGGATGGATTCCCAGAGATGCTTCAGGGGATGTTCTGCATTGTGCAATGGGTAAATTCGAGGGTTGTGTAACTCCTCTAGAATCTGAATTTTCTGCTCTGCTTTAGGCGTTACAATCAACTTGGTCTTTGGGATTTGGCAAAATGATTTTTGAAGGTGATAACCTCACACTCTACAACATCATACAACATAACTAACCAAATCTCCGACTTCAACACTCCATAGCAACTGTTCGTCAATTACAGCATATGTTTTCACAGATCAGATTCACTTTTAGAAAACGTAGTGGTAATAAACCAGCTGATTTATTGGCAAAAAAAACCATTGTAATTCCCTTTCCATGGGATATGTATTCCTCTTGCCCACCATTTCTTACTGACTCTGTCCATGTAGACCAATATTCAATCTAATATAAGTGGTTAGCCGCCAAAAAAAGAAGGTTTTTTAAAAATTATATTTGCGAGTTATGAATTCATAAATACATGATTTGTAAAACAAATAAACATGATTATCAAAGTTATCATTTGTTCTTCAGTATGTAATTGTATTGATTTTATAAGTAATATTTTGTTGAGTTTTAATGTGAGAAATATAATTTGATAAGCTTTATATGTTCTCGTACGAATAAATAATTTAAAATTTTATTCTTCTTGAAATTTAACTTGTTATTTTTATTGGTCTAATTTTCATATATGATATTTATATGAACTTTGTGGGTCTAATGTTCATTAATTGTTTAATTCCCATAATTATATATTAATAATTAGCCAACTTCTTTCCTCATACTACACCACGTACCCTTATTCTTTTACTGCCACATGCCCTTTTTTCCTGCAGCTTATGTTTTCTTCAAAATGACTTCGTTCCCCGTGCTTTCAAATGTTGGGCTTATGGGTTACAATTTATTTTCAAAAACCTAATGGGCCTCTCTCCAAAAAAAACTCAAATAATATTCTCACCTTCTTCCATAAGGTCTAAATAAGAATTGGTACACAAAAGAGATTTACCAGGAGAGATGGAGAGATGGAGAGAAGTGTTACAAGCGGTACAAAAATAGCTACATGGTCGAAAATTGACAATTTTTCCGAACACAGACAAAATCAAAAAGGCTGGGTTCTTCAGGGGCTCTTATTGTTGTAC
Source organism: Isatis tinctoria (assembly GCA_010577795.1). Lineage (NCBI taxonomy): Eukaryota > Viridiplantae > Streptophyta > Magnoliopsida > Brassicales > Brassicaceae > Isatis > Isatis tinctoria. Next base: position 18,492,743 of record CM021249.1, on the reverse strand, counting down.
TCTGTTCTAGGATCTTATCTTCTTTTCTCTTCAACCCAGAGAAAGAAGATGTCGTTAACGTTAACAAGATAAAAACAAAAAACAAAAAATTATAATAGATCTGCTTACATGGATTCAACTTTGCGAAGATTATATCTGTGACAAAGATAGACCCCAGCGGATTCAAATTCGTATACCGGTGATGACTGGCGGAAACTGAGGAAGGAATTTTAAAATATTTATTATAAAGAGATATCACCAAGTTAAATATTTAACCGAGTCAATGATAAACAGGATTTTGCAATCACTGCCAATCAATTGTAGTATAAAAGTGTCAATCCACACTTGGGAAGTAACTAAACAAACACCAGAGATTCAGAATGCAACTTAAGCTAAATGCAATCAGAGTTTTGATTTGATGATTCTAACAACCTAACAAAAGCAAACAAAAGGAACAAGATAAAATGCAGCAAGAAATAAGAGCAACACAAAACAAGAAACAAAGCAAGGATCAAACTAAAAACAAAGCAATCAAAGCAAGCAAATAACAAAGATAGGGGAAATCAAATTCTAAAAGGCATTAGGCTTATGGAGACAGGTAATTGATTTCAAGTGACTAAGGGGGAAACCAAGGCTAGCTAAATACAATAAAGAACCTTCCTATGCAATAGACAACTTAACTAATCAAACATTCTCATGCAAAGATCCTAAACCACCATGATTTGATCATCAATTCTCATTGGATCAAATCATGGAGGTCAGCAATAAGAACAAGTCTAATCAAGCAAACCTAACACCCTAGCATCAACTCTCATTGGCTAGCATGCAAAGCTCTCTAAAAACTTGGTTCAGGAATTTCAACAAACACCTTTTGGGCATGCAAAACCCTAACATCTAGAAACAGAGATTTTGCCTCTAATCTAGCATTAAGAACAGCCTAAAGAGAAGGAAACTAATAAATAAACACTAGCTAAACCTTGAACACCCCTTAATCACTCTAGATCTACCTAATCCATAAACCTAACTAAAAGACTACTCACTAATCTCCATGAAGATACACAAACCCATGAAGGATAGATGCATAATCAAGAGATTAACAAGAATAAACAATAAGAAAAGAAGAAAGGAGAAAAGATTAACCAAAATAATAGTACTTGATTAAGAAATGAAGAACAAGGGTTTTTTTAGGTTTACACAAAGGATAATAGAATGCTCCTAAAAATAGGTCAAGAGCCTATTTATACAAGTCTGAGAAAAACCCTGGTTTTACCCCACAAATCAGGGTTAACCCAGGAAAAATAAGAGAAGTCAAAGGAAGTTCCAAGAAGTCAACATTTTCTTTGGTTCGGAATGGTCGTAGCGACCTCCATGGGTCGCTAGAAGGAAGTCGCTAGGTCATAGCGACTTGTGTGAGTCGCTAGGGTAGTCGCTACGGTCCGCTTCGAATGCTCCATTTGGACCGCAAAGCCGCTAGCGACTATGTGCAGGTCGCTAGAACGTAGCGACCAGGTGCAGGTCGCTAGGCCGGTCGCCACAGTTGAGCTCCGAGTTTCTTCTCTTGATTTTGCTCCCATTTTGGTCCCAAATGCTTCCAAGTCTCCTCTATCTCCACTCCAAGTCCTGAAATGAGGTAACCATGCACAAATGCAACCTAACATGCCTAAACACTAAGAGAAACCATGCAAATGAAGCTAAAAAGACAAGATCCAAACATTAGAAATGCACAAATATCAACTCCCCCAAACTTATCCTTTGCTTGTCCTCAAGAAAAGCAAAAGAAAGAAAAAGAGAGTTGGGTTGAAAGTGGGAGCTCAGATCCACAAGTATCAACAAATGGAATCAAATTGGTGTTCTAGTTCTTGATTCTAAAGTGCACTTGATGCCTAACCTACTCCAAAAGAGTTAGCCATGCTCATTACAACAAGAGTCTCATCCCAAAGCTCAACCTACACAAACACTTCATGCATTTCACCCTTTAACATTTATTGAAATTGGAACCATGAATCATACTTGTGTAAACTTGCCTTGGCTCATTTGGTTTGGGGTTAAGGTTTTGAGGTAAAAATGACCTCAATAAGAAAGGGTTTTCTAATCAAACACAAGGGATCACTCAATGAAAAGGATTGAACTATGGCATAATGCTAAAGGTAAAGGACAACTGATGCATACAAGACTAGACTCTCATCTACCCTCATGCCCCCAAATGACATTACCTATTCTTCTATTCCCAGCCCAAAAGTTCACCTATTCTACCCCTTTTTTTTTTTTTTTTTTAACCTTGATAGTTGAATGGAGTGCTTTACACTTGATCATGATCACTTAGCTCTTAACATTTCATTGGGGGAAATCTCTCTCTTTTTTCTTTTCACTAACTTATTCTTTTTTTTTTTTTTTAAATTTGGCCTCTTTGGGCTCTTTTCACTTATTCATTTTTTTTTTTTTAGCGACTATGTGCAGGTCGCTAGAACGTAGCGACCAGGTGCAGGTCGCTAGGCCGGTCGCCACAGTTGTGCTCCGAGTTTCTTCTCTTGATTTTGCTCCCATTTTGGTCCCAAATGCTTCCAAGTCTCCTCTATCTCCACTCCAAGTCCTGAAATGAGGTAACCATGCACAAATGCAACCTAACATGCCTAAACACTAAGAGAAACCATGCAAATGAAGCTAAAAAGACAAGATCCAAACATTAGAAATGCACAAATATCAGTCAACGCTCAAAGAAAAACTGCATCGTTAGCCCAAAAATCTAACTATCTCTGGACATGGTATTGGGTCGACATCGACCAAACAATCGTTACCAACATATTACCAATAATGGGATGAAATTATGCGAACCGTCGATATTAAATTTGATGTACGTTTCAACAAATCTACGTTTAAGGAATCCCAAATTCCAGTTTATCAGCACATATAACGGAGGCATCCAAACTGTTTTCCGGGGCTTATACATCAAAGAAAAAAAGAAACGCAAATGAAAAAATAAAAATAAACACAGAAACAGTGCAAGTTTCTAAACGTATGGGATTATCAGTTATGTCCAGTGAAAACAGCAACAAGAGGAAGGGGAAGGAAACAGATAACGAAAACTCCAGAAAAATGAGAAGAGAAGACACTTATCAAGCAATGGAGATGCTCACAAACGGGAAGGAGAGGACCAAAGTATTGATTACCAGGATGATATTATCTCCAAAAGATACACAAAACCCGTTCACCCTTAAGAGACGACAGTTCCCCGTGCGACTATCTTACGCAACGACCATCAACAAGAGTGAGGGACGAACTTTGAAAAAAGTGGCTTTATACCTCCCTAAACCGGTTTTCAGCCACGGGCAACTATATGTCACACTCTCGAAAGAAAGGGACTTAAGGTTGTAGACAGTTCGAAAACTCACCAAGAAAAACAGTATATCACAAATATTATGTACAAAGAAGCTTTCCGCGGACTGCATTCAGCTGAAAGAAGTATGTAAATCCATAATATATTTACTTATTATAAATTTTGAAAATAATCATTTATAACTATAAATTCTCACCTACATGTTACAAATAAAAATAAAGAACTATTTACACAGAAGAATGACGTGTAACCAATGAGTACAAAAAAACGCAAAAGAAGGTAAAAAGTTATTAAATACATAAAAAAACATTTAAACGCAATGAAAATAAAATATACATGTTTTTTACAGATGAAATACACACTTCACACAGTAAATACGAGGGAACCAAAAGATTACGGCCGAGCAGAAAACAAAAAAAAAAGAATCAAGCCTTTCCAATGTCTTCCTTTCTTAAAAACTACAAATAGATTGTATTTGTTTTTTTGTTTAATATTACGATTTCTTCTTCACAGATATTATGTTCAATGGGAGATTTTTGTAGATTACATATATAATAATGATATGCAAATTCTTAAAATATACATAAAACAACAAATAAATATTAAAATATTTTGGATTGCATAATTTTATTGAAACTAAATATATAATACCAAAAAATAAATATATAACCAACCGAACACCCAGCTCTACTAGTGTTTATAAATTGTACATTCATTTTTGAGTTCTGAATTTATGTTTGAAAACAATAATTGTAGGCTTTTGTAGCTACCTACCTATATCATACTATATATCTATTATACTATGCATTTTGTAAACATTTTACGATCAAGTTGAATCACTATCCGTTTAGCGTCTAACATTTCCTCTGCCATTCTAATCACATTCGTTTTTCACTTGCCAAAATAATCTTCAGTTCAAATCATCAAATCATGAATTAGCGTCTCTTCAAAACTTGTAACAACTAAATCCAAAGGCGATATTTGAACCATACCAAACATCGATCATCCCATCAATTGAGAACATTACGCTATAAAGAAATGAAACTTTTCATCCTTGTATGTAGTTGCTTAAGCAATGTTGTCAAATCATTAAAATTTAAAAGTGAAAAGAAAATTGAAAACAAACAAATAAAGAAAATGGAAAGGTAACATCTTCGAGGTGAAGAAAAGTACCAAATCCAAATTGCTGCGTGGGGGGAGTACAACACAGATTCTTATTTGAAAAACTTAATTCTTTTCTATTTATTTTATTAACATACAAATTGCAATTAATTTTTTTTCCGTTAAGGTGAATGATAGACGTCATCTTTAAAAATGAATGTACAATAAAACTATAATCATAACTGAATTTTATCCTCAAATGCAACATAAAACTTTGTAGATTTTTGTCGTATGCACACATTACTTCAAATCTTGATTTGTGTTGTGACATCGCTAAAACAAAACCACTTAATCATAAGCTTAGTTCAAAACATTTATAGATCAGTTTTTCTCTAATAGATCAACTTTCTCGAATTTAAAAGAATATAGTATATTTTTTATCACAAAAGTATAAATATTTAACTTATAGAGTATTTTCCGACTATAAGCAACTTTTTTACAAATTATATTATTTTCAAACATATATATAGCCTTTCATTTAAATGCAGATTCAACAGAAATACTCTCATTCCAATAGATTAAGATAACTGCATTTCCTTAACGTTGAAACAATTATCTTTATTGATTTTCTTTTCTTTTCTTAAAAGCTAAACTAAGTGTACGTAACTTTATTTATAGTGTATAAAAGATTACATTATATATAGAAAAAGGAGTAAACCTAAATGCTATTTCTAAAATTCAAAGTCTGATGCTGGAAAGTTGAAGGCAAAAAAATAGAACAACTTTGGTTTGGCGGACTTTGTGATGTTTATTGCTCAAAGGAAATAAAGGAAGAACAAAAGGCAAAACCACCAGTCCAAAGATAAAGAAATTACAATAATATAACTAAAATAATTGAAAATAAAGAACTGAGAGTAGAAAATTGAGTCAGTCCAACATCTCATAACTTACTCGTTAAGTCAGACCTCTCAAATCTTTAAGTTGGGATCGACTTGGACTCTCTTTCAATTTCACTTTTGTTTTCTGAATATACTTTTATTCAATTTTATCATTGCTTAAGCATATTTCTTGTTTTAAAAATGTATGTCATCTTGACATTATTATCTCGCATGCGAAATTGTATATAGACAAAGAAATGTCTGATTCCTTGATGATATACGTTTAATTTCTAACCTAGCCCTATACGTTTTCTTTTTCCCGTATTTGTATAGAAAATGACTTTTTATGTATAAACTTTTAGGTCGCCCGTAAAAGAATTTCAAATACAATTATTTTTCACTATTTACATTCATTTTTTAAACAGGCAAAGTCATTCCGACATGCATTAGTATTTCTTTCACATGCTATAGAATTAAAAAAAAAAAAAAGGCTGATATACCTTACGATATGTATATTACCTTACGATATGTATATATTTACGTGATCCTAAACATTTACGTTTCATTTTCTGATCTTTGATCTATTTTTTTAATTTGTTTAGCGTACAAAACATCTAGGTTAAATGTATAATATACAACAAACTATTTTTATATACTTTTTCAGTTGTTGGTCAATTTTAGATGATGTGCTCGGACCAGTTTAATTAGTGATAGTACTACGGTAACAAGTAACAACATGTACTGGAGCTATTGGGCCTTAATACTTTCATATTTCATTTTGGGAGAAGAACTCAATTACCTTACCCCCCACACAAAAAAGGAAAAAAGACTTGATTACTTTTTTTTTTATGGAGACAGAAAAGTTATCTTCAAAATCCTAATAACGTTGACTGCATGGGTACATGCACAACAATTTTATCATACAAAAATAATACCAATCGAACGATCCAACTCCGAATTGGCAGTTAAGTAACGATAATTTATCAATTTATCTCTTGAAATGAGTATTAATTGTAAAGTATTTAAAGAAAAAGTAGAATCCGCTTTTGCCGAACTAAAGGTGACGCTCATATATAAGTATATAAACAACATAAACCAGACACAAAACATATCGATAAGTACGGATGGACATTTCAACGCAGAAATTTGCCATGAACGGAAGAAGTATGAGACTACCTCCTGGGTTTAGGTTCGACCCCGATGATGACGATCTTGTTTTCGAGTATCTAGCCAAGAAGGTCCTCCACCGTCCGATGGACTTCGACCTCCCTGAGCTCCGTTCTTGCAATGTTGATCCTTGGGACTTGCTAGGTTTGCTCCAAACTCTTCTCTCAAGTGACTATATATTAAAGTACTGATCAATGTGGTCTAAAGATCTGTTATGCGAATACATTCTTGTAGGAGATAAGAACAAGGAAGTGTACTACTTTGTGAAGAAGGAAGAGCGAGAGAGAAGAGAGACGTTATCGGGTTATTGGGAAGAGTGTGAAGAAGAGGAAGTGATGGAGTCTGGTGATCATCTCGGTTGTAATCATTTAGAAGGAAGGAGAAAGACATTTGCTTTCTATATTGGGAAAAAACCTAGAGGAACAATAACTCCATGGATCATGTACGAGTTCCGGCTTCTTTCCTCTAAGGCCTCAAGGTGGTCATCGTCCCCTCGGGTAAGCCTTCCTTTACTTCGAACACTTAGGACTTTAATCTTTTGTTTTGTCTGTAACATATACACATAGCAATTATATCAATGTTTTGATAGTATTGGTTAATGTTTTGGGGTTTAAGGGTGAAGTAGGGAAATGGAGGGCGGTGAAGGTGGTCGTGAAGGAAGAGAATGAGGAGGAGATGGTGGAGGATGAGCAGTCCTCGGATGAGTCAGATGGCGAAGAAGTTGTTCAAAGCCGGTGACGACCGATCGAGAGGGTGATGCCATATAATATATACGCAAATGGTTTTTTAAGTGGCAAATCATTTGAGTTTAGTTAGTAACTTAGTATTGATAGAATATTAGGGAAACAAAATGGTTGCTTCATTTGTCTTATTGTCTTCCAAGCCCTTTGGAATGTAACGTTGCTTCCACATTCCCGTCTTATATATTCTTCTGGCAATATATATTTTAACTATCCATCATCAGTAGTTTTATTTCGAAGTCCAAAATCTTTAATCCAGGATCCCCTAAAATCGATATATATATGGTTAGCTCATGGGACTTATTGACTTGATTTAATGTATAGATTTTAGGGGCTATATATTACAAAGCTTTTCTCTTATATTTAGTTTTGTTTTTCTTTCGTTAAAATATACATGGTTAGCTCATGGGACTTATTGACTACCTTTGTATGGGTTTTAATACGATTTTAAGTGATACATATGGATGGCAAATAATCAGTTCATTTTTTTGTCAATTTGAATAATTGTCTTGTTTTATTATATTCTACAATATCAGAGTTCGAGATATTTGATAAAATAAAAATAATTTTATAGATTGAACCAATGTAACAAGAATAATTGCAACTAGCCCTCTTAATTTGTTGGTTGTGTTTGAGTTCAATTGAGCTTCTTCCTATCATATTCCTTTGTAAGTATGTAGTTCAAATTATTTTGTGTGCATATAGAACGCTTTTTTATTAAATACAAAAGAAAGTTCTTCTATAGTGAAAGATCAAGATACGTTAACGAATATAGTAATTTAGTCATCAAAGTTATATAATTATCTGCAAATTCAGGATAGGCTAACTGTAAGTCGAAAATGACAACAAGAATGAATATGACACTTAGATAAGAACCAACTCATGCATTTGCCTAAATAAATCACTAGTTACCAATTTTAGTAAATAAATTGCAACTAACCAATTAACCCCATCACACAAATCTCAACCCTTAATTAACCAAACATTCTCTCCCTGCCTCTTCTCTGCTTCCTAAATATTATCTTCATTCATCATCCTTACAAATAATTGGCTCTCTTTCTCTCCTCTTCTTTCCCCTTTGTTTCTTTCCAAGAATCTATTCCCGCCACCCACCCGCCGCCGTATGATCTCTTTGGTGGCGGCGATTACATCATCTCTTTGCTATTTTTATTGACATGGGCTGCGGTGGTTCAAGGCTAGGAGTTGCGGCGGCGGCGAGAGCGGATGAGGCCGGCATTGTGCCACTTCCGGCGGGAATACGTCCGCTTCTCCGACGGAGACTAGAGGAGATGAAGAAACGGGGACATGCAAGAGTCTTGAGAGGGAATCAGACGCTATCAAAGAAGGAGCTTCTAAGCCACGGCTCCTCCGAAGACGGAGAAGAGACGGAGGCGAGCGACGACAGCTTGAAGTTGTCGGCTAAGGTGGCTCCTGCGCCTGACCATCACGTGGAAGAGAAGAAAGAGGTTATTTATGAAAATATTCCGTCCAAAGATGATGCTAAAGAGGAGGAAGAGGTTGTAAAGAAACAAGATGAGAAGGATGATGATGCCATCAATGTTAAGAAAGAAGGAAATGCTGGTACAAATCATGATGGTCATGATGAGGTCATCATTGCTAAGAAGGAAGGAGATGATGGTGTTGATCATGATGAAGTGGGGATGAGCGATTTAGATGAGAGGATGATATGTCCTGGATCTCCAAGCTTTAGGGTCTATTGCGTCGATCTTACTTCTTCTTCTGATGATGAAGAAGGTAAATCTTACGTTCTTAATGCTATTTTACATATACAAACAACAAGTATACGTACGAAATAGAATTTAAAGATGAAGAGTATTTGAATCTTTATATATGTAGAATAATCATGGATGCATGCATGCACGTTCCACGAATGCATATGATTGCTAGAAATATATATATTCCTGATTGAAATGCTAATTCTTTAATCAAAACTATATATATATTACGTAGCTTTCGTCTTCTATTTAGTTCGATGCACAATAAGGTTCAAATTTTGAATTTATTAAATCAAATTATGCATTGTCTTTAGCAGAAAAAGATTGCGAGGAGGCGAGAAAGTCGATGGAAACGGAAAGCGTCATCATAGAACCAAAAGAGGTGAAAATTTTATCTTTACAACAATTTAAGTAACGTGTATCACATTCATCTATCTACATTGTTCATTTGATCTATGTGGCTCTCTAAGAATGATATGTTTCTATTCGAATAACAACTATACAATAGGAAGAAAGCATCGTCAAAAAGGAGAAAAGAGAAAGAAAAGGAAAGATATTCGGAATAGCATTGCCAAAGAAGTATTTAGCAAATGTGACGGCACCGTGCTACGCCGCTGGAGGATGCATGGGCAACAACGCTCATTCTCGTCTGGTGCAAGAGAAATCGAGCCAGTGATCGAACAAAACAAATCTATTTGCCATCTTTGAATTGACTTGGTGAAGGAAGAACGATATGCGTGGTGTACGCACGGGGCGATGAAAGGCAAAAACACCCTACCGTGGAAACCACTAATAAGCTTTTAATTAGACCTTTGATTTGTTTTGAGAGACGCTTTGTTTCAGAACTTGTACAACCTCTTCTTCTTCTTCTTTGCTTTCTCTCAGGATAAGTTAGTGTATGAAGAAATTTAAACTTTTTCACGTGGAAAGATGTAAGTAATTCAACTTGTGCAATGAGAAAATGTTGTCTACTTGTAACTGTAATTTGTTTTTTTGGTTTTCTTCTTTCTGTGTTAAAATATGAAAATTATTTTGTTGTAAGATTAGGAATTTGATCTCACAATGGGTAGCGGATGGGGGTTGAAAAGCTGCGCATTAGCTTTCAAGCCGGTGGGTGATCAATGGATTGGAAGCGGATATAGATTGATGGATTTCAATGTCAATTGGTTGTGCAACTCTCTTTAGAAATGAACTGTGGATGGGATAGACAAGACAATGGTGGATTGAAGTTGCCACAAAGTTAAAATTTATGGATCTAAATTTTGAAAGATCAAGACAAAGAGTTATGTTTCATACAAAACTCTAGAAATTTCATGAGGTGTTTTGTTTATAAACAAAGTTGGTTTAAATTGATTAAAAAAATGAAAATACTAGGCTGTAAAGAAACTTTACATGCTGGTCCAACACAGTACCACCCTGGCACTAAGCATTACAAACTTGAGCTTCCAGCTCAAAATAATATATTTATTTATCGGCTCATGTTTTAACAATGATAGTTTGTTGTCTAGTGGTTAAATTCATGAAAATTTAGCTAGAGGTACTGGGTTTGATTTTTTTCATCCTCCATTCTATTTAAAAATTTATAACCTATTAATTAATGACCCAAATTTTCTTTTGGGCTTCTCGCCCTCACATTTATAGGGTCAGTACTGGAACTCCAACATAAATGTTCTTTTAGGGAATTTGAAGCAAATTACAATAAATAAGTAAAACAAATATTAAGTGATTACAATGAAGTAAATGCAGCTACATGGAGTTTGACTACTAGTTGAAAATCGTGAGTTAAGACCTCTAACATTCAGACTTTTAATCTTTGATGATCTTTTTTACCTTGGCTGGTTATGGAAAGAGTGATTCTTTGCTTCAAAGCGAAGAAGGATGAATGTGGACGGTTTGAAGTGAGGCAGTTTTGAACATCTTCCTTGTGTGCTGGTTTTGGCTTATAGAGGTTAAGTATTGTGGTCCTAAATAAGGAAAATATTTTGCTTGGTAAAATAAGAGGTCATTATGTTTATTCCTTGATTTGTACTTGAACCGACTTTTATCTTATGATCATATTGGTGTGGCTTTCCTTGATCTTTCGTTTGAATTGAATGCTTCATTGGTCTTCTAAATAATGTTCCCTTGTGACTATTCTGTTAAAATGATGGGCTGTCTCAATTGCCTATATTGTCTTCAAGTGTTCTTTAGTTAATCTAAGTTTCCACAGTATGGTTGAATTCATTTCATAAGTCTCATGATCTTGTTCTTAGAGTTTGTCTCATGGTAGGAATTAAGTCGGTAGCTCTAAGAGTGGTTCCAATGTCCTCATCATTACCTTTCTCTTGATAGGGTTCTGACCTCAAAACTGGTTCATCTGCATGAATGAAGCTAAGCTAGAAACATTCAAAGTATGAGAAATGTTAAACTCACCTGGAAATTCAAGATCATATGCATTGTCACTGAAGCGTTTGAAAACTTTGAAAGGGTCATCACCTCTAGGTGCCAATTTGGACTTTTTTTGGTTGGGGAATGGTTCTGTTCTCATATGAATCCAAACCCAATCTCCTAGTGCAAAGGTAACCTCCTTGCACCTTGTATGCTTGCCTCTTGTATTGCTCAGTCTTCTTTTCAATGTTCTCTTTCGATTTCTGATGCATCATCTTGAATACCTCATCTTTGGCTATCTTGGCTCACCGGTTCTCTTTATGACATTGGTGAGAAATCTAAAGGAGTTGTTGGTTTAAAATCATACACAATCTCAAAAGATGAAAGCTTAATAGTAGAGAATGACACACAATTATAAGAAAATTCAATGAATGGTAGACCGTCAAGCCAATGTCTTAAGTTTTTACCAACCATGACCCTTAAGAGGGTAGAGAGTGTATGGTTACAACCTGTGTTTGCCCATTAATTTGTGATTACAAGTTTTTGAAAAGAGGAGCTTGATGCCTAAATTTCTCTATAAGGTCTTTCAAAAGTGGTTAAAGAACATGGTTTCTCGATCAGAGACAATCTTTCTAAGTATGGCATGAAATCTTACCACTTCTCTAAAGAAAAAATCAGTTATTTGTGTGGTATCATTTTTCATGTTGCAAGGGATAAAATGAGTCATTTTGGAGAATCGGTCAACCACCACAATGATCGAGTCCTAATTCTTGATATTTGGCAATCCCTAAACAAAATCCATGAAAATATCTACCCAATGTAGGTTAGGAATTGGAAAAAGAATGGAAAGACCATGACCATGAGGATGTGATATATATAGTTTTTGCTTTTAGACAAGTAATACACTTAACACAAAACTGTTCCACATCTCTCTATACATAAGACCTTAAGAAATGTTCAGCTACAATACCCAAGGTCTTGTCCACTCCAAAGTGTCATATAAGTCCTCCTCTATGTGCTTCCCTTAGTATGAGTTCACACATAGAGATTAGAGGGATGCAAAGTCGTTTGTGTCTGAATAGAATGCTTGTAAAAGGATCCAATGACGCCTCTTGTACACTGCTTGTAGATGTCTTCAAAGTCAGAATCTTGGTCTCCATTGTTGAAATTAAGGCATATCTCCTTGATAAGGCGTCAACTATAATGTTTTCATTTCACTTCTTGTACTTGATAACATAATAAATGGTCTCCACAAACTCTAGCCATCTAGCATGTCTCTTCTTAAGTGCAGTTTTTCCTCTCAAGTACTTCAGAATCTTATGATATGTGTGATTAACAAACTCTTTAGATAAAAAAATGTTGTTGCAATGTTTCAAATGATCTTACTAAAGCATATAACTCTTTGTCATAGGTGAAGATGTCAAGTGTAGTTCCACGAAATTTCTCACCGAAGAATGCTATTGGCCTCTCTTCTTAGTTTAATACAGCTCCAATACATGTGCCTGATGCATCACACTCGTTTAAAGTCACTTAATACCCATCCAGATCAAGTGAAATTTCATGTTAGCTAAAAAAATTCATATTGAAGATTGCTACTGACCTTTTTTCTTGAGTTAATACACCTCTAATATCAAAGCCACTTGATACCAATCCGGATCAAGCGAAATTTCATGTCAGCTAAAAATGTTTATTCTTACATCTAACTCTCCTTCATATCTTGTATCTATTAGTCTGATTTGGACGCAAAAGAATAAATAGAAAGACATCTTTTTATTTTGTGACATCTATGTATGTTTGTTTCAGATTGCATCAATTTCTTGAACCTACTCTGCATTTCTATTAAGCAAAAAAAAAATCCATTCATATTATCATCCCTAAATTGTTATAAGAAACTGTAAATTTTGTGTTCATAAAAAAATACGTATACTAATAGTGTGGAAGAACGTACTAGTTTTAATTTTTAAATAAACATTTTAATAGAAAATTTGATATTTATTTAATAGTTTCAGTAAAATAAAAAATAGCGTAGGCATTAACTGAACCTTAAAAATACATGTTTATGTTATGAAACAGAATGTTTGTGTGTTATTATTGAGAGACCAAAGATCTATATTTATAGTGATTACATCAATGAGAGAAAAGGAAATAGTCTTTTTACTACTCATACAAAGAAAATTAATTATTACTTATACATGGAAAAGAAAAACTTCCATTAATCATAATCATGTCTGGAAAAAGGAAATCATATCTCTAATAGGACTTGGTCTAGTTATGGAATCCAAAACCTCAATGGTTTATAACACTCCCCCTTGGATGACATAACCGTATGTGATGATGATGGGATCATAGTAATACGCTTGGGGATGCTGCCTCATTAAAACCTTACCAAGAAAAACCTAGTGGGACAAAACATTAGTAAAGGAAAAAGAGTACAGCACGTATTACTTCCCCTGAAATGAACATCACTGAAGGTCCTTCAATCGGCGCATGCCGATCTGATGCATAAGCTTCTTAAGCATGGAGGTTGGAAGTGACTTTGTGAAGAGGTCGGCAGAGTTTTCACTTGAACTTACTTGGAGCACTTGGATTTCACCGGCCTTCTGCAAATCGTGAGTGAAAAAGAACTTCGAAAGTATGTGCTTTGTCCGATCTCCTTTAATGTATACGTCCTTCATTTGAGCTATGCATGCGGCATTGTCCTCGTACATGATGGTAGGTTCTTCTTTCCCTTCTGTCATCCCACAATCTCGTCTAATGTGTTGAGTCATTAACCTTAACCAAACACATTCTCGGCTGGCCTCATGGATCGCCAATATCTCTGCGTGATTGGACGATGTGTCGTGAGTGTTTGCTTCATGGATCGCCATGAAATGGCTGTTCCACCGTGAGTGAAGACATATCCTATCTGAGATCGACCTTTGTGCGGATCCGAAAGGTAACCCACATCAGCAAAACCAAATAATCCTTCTTTGTTAAGGTTAGTGTAAAATAGACCCATGTCTTTCATCCCTTTCAGGTAACAAAGTATATGTTTGATCCCATTCCAGTGCCTTCGGGTCAGACAAGAACTGAATCTTGAAAGGAGGTTCACGGCAAAGCATATGTCTGGCCTAGTATGACTAGCCAAGTACAATAACGCTCCTATGGCACTGAGATATGGCCCTTTGGGACCAAGGACTTCTTCATCCTTCTTTCTTGGACCGAATGGTCGCTGTCCAAATCGAGGCTTCTCACCATCATTTGGCTACTCAGTAGGTGAGCCTGGTCCATATTAAATCGCTTGAGTACCTTTTCTGTATATTCCATTTGATGCACAAGGATTCCATTATTGATGTACTCAAGTTGTATTCCCAAACAAAACTTAGTCTTTCCTAAGTCTTTCATTTCAAACTCTTTCTTTAGGTATTCAACCATTTGGGAATTTTCCTCAGAGGTTCCTAGGATGTTCGGGTGGTCCATATACACCGCGATAACTACGAATCCCTTGTTGAATTTCTTTATGAATATGCATGGACTTATGGAATCGTTTTTATAGCCCTCTTTCACTAAGTACTCGCTTTAGCCTATTATACCACATTCGACTTTATTGTTTCAATCCATAGAGCAATTCATTCAGCTTTATACAATGCTGGTCTCGAGATCTTCTTTTATCTTTCAGCTCTATCCCCTCTGGGACTTTCATATAAATCTCGTTATCCAGTGGACCATAAGATGCTTACTATATCAATTTGATTTTTTTCTTATGTGTCCAGACATCATAAAATTTTTGAGTTTGTAGCAGCACCCACCACATTTGGAGTATATCTCCTTATAATTTGTTCCTTAGTCTGTGTGAGTATCCTTGTGTAACCAAGCTATTCTGAAATGCTTGTAAAACATGAACATTTTAGATCATGCGGTCTCACGATTTTCTTTCCTTCACAGGACCTATTTATCCACTGGTTTAATCATCTGATGGCGTTTTCTTATGTGGTCAATAGTTCAATATGCCTACCACTTTCATAATCCCACGTTTTCTTTTATTTTATGAATACATTCTTATTCGTGGGTTATGATCCTCGCTTGTTTATTGTTCAAGTGCTACTATCTTGTATGCGCTTTCTTATACATTTGGTGTTAACACTCTTATGTAGTTCTTATTGTGATCCAGACATGATTTGATCGATTTGAGATTTCATTATCCAGGACCTTCATTACCTTGCAGCTTGGCGTCCCAAGCTACATGGTTGGTACCTTAGATGTTTAGCTGGCCAGCCTTATATCTCTATGTCTGGACTGGTTTCCTTAATACACTCGGATTTATATTATGCACACTTTTTCCGAGGTTTCTTATCTTATGGAACTTATTGGTCTATCTTGTATAGACTTCGTAGCAACTTGATTGTGTCTTTAAGACATCAATTTCGTGGTGCTTAAGCTGATATGACTTAGTCATTTATTTCTTTCGGGTCAATGTGTCTGGCATCTGATTCTGCTAGCTTTATATGATCTTTGTATTTGGACGTCTTTAAATCTTTTCCTAGTCCGAGGATCTTGCCAAGACAATGATGGTTGATACCATTTCATTTCTCTTATCAGCTTATTACATTTCTCCTTCTAATATTGGATATTGGATTCATTAAACTCATATAATCCGTGTTCCTTGGCCACTAACTAGATCACCCATATTTGGCTCAAGGTTTCTTTAAAATTCGTAGGAGAAACATTTCTTATCCAACATATATATATATATTATATATATATATATATATATATATATATTCCCAATCTCCTTATGAGGTTCCATCTTAGACGACACATATGTATGTGGTGGTTTTATTCAAAATCTCTTAAGATGGTATATGTCTGGCTCATGACCCATATTCAATCTGAGATGGGAATATCTATGCTCACTTATATGGCCTGGTGCATATTAATCTTATATACATGTAAGACTTGTGATGTCTCCAAGCTGATAGACTTTAGGGTCTAAACCTTATAGGTAATGACCGTTGTTTATAAAATTCGGCCAAGTCTTCCTATGATCATCGAATTTGTAGTATATTCATGGACCACAGGTATGTCCTCACTCCTACTCATGAATATACTATAATTCCATGATGCTTGAGACAATAAATCTGATGAGTTTCCCTTGTGCACATGTAACACAACGTGAGACTCTATGGGATAACTCTTTGTGCCTTTTCATTATCAGTCTTTGCATCAAGTTTTGGACTTGGATGGCTAGTCCAGTCATGCCATACAGTGTAAATTTTGTGGGGGTATACCTATTGTGGTTACCATGGCTTTTCATATTGATCTTTGGCATAGTCTAGATCAATAGAAAATGCAAGTATAGTCTCGACCATTTTCTTTTAATGCCTTAGGCGATTTTAAGGAATTTTTATTTCATTTTGCCCATTGTTTCTATTTGGAAACCATTCTTATAACTCAATGAGCTTTGTATGAATGAGAAATTCATGCCTTTTAGACAATGCCTCTTTGGTCGAGATTTTATACTTGTAATTTTGAACTCATATTTTCGTTTATATAAGCAATAAGACATTCATATTATCAAGCAAAAATCAAACAAGATAATAGCAATAAACTCAAAGCAAAACATAAAATCAGAATGTCAAAACCCATTTATTTAGTCAATGTGTGAGCTGCCCTCACAGTCCATGTGTTGCCACACGACTTCCTCATTATCATTATCACCATCATTTGCTTCAGGAGGTCTCATCTCACTGTTATGTTGCTCAATGTATCTTTTCTGCAGTTTTTCAAATATGCTGATAGCATCTCTAACGCTCTGCTTTCTCTGCTCAGTTTTCAAGAGGTATGACAATAGTTCATTATAGTCTGTGAAACTTTTGGCCTTATGTGATAACAACAACTCCTTTCGATGGAATGTGGAGTAGGTCTTATATAATAAGTCTTCATGTGTTACCACTTCACCACATAGTACAAGACCATGGGCAATTTTCATTAGAGCAGAGTTATATTTGTCCACAGATTCAAAATCTTGAAAATTGAGAGTCATCCATTCTTCCATGGATTTTTGCCATAGTATCATTGAGTATCTTTCACCTAACTTTGTCCAAAGGTCAAAGGGGTCCTCAATATCTAGGTACTGATCTCTCAGTTCCTCAGTGAGATGATATCGCATAATTGTTATGGCTCTATGCTTTTGGCTTCCAATTTCATTATTGCCATTGATGATGCATCTTCCGAGTCCTCTAAACTTCAAAGCAATTCTAGTGCTCATTACCCATTCTAGAAAATTATCTCCAGAGAGATTTAAGACTGGGTAATTTGAGGGTTCGAATCTCGACATCTGAATCACATTATCAGTCAATTCAAGAATTTAGAATTCATGCAAGTGATGATTTCAAGGCATTCAACCATTTCTTACAATGCTACGTCTATATGTATCAGGGTGAGATAATGTGCATAGGGCTTAATCATATGCTTGAGCCACACAACAATGAGATGAGGATAGGATTTCAAGGTCTTTAATATATACAGAGTTTCATTTTTTAGAAACTATCATCTTAGCTCTCATGCAATAATCAATCAAGTACTAATCATTCCTAAACCTCAAAATAAAATTCGAATCTGATCAATATAGTAGTTAGGGTTTTCAAGGCCCTTTAGGATTCAAATTCGAATTAAGGTTTTAAGAATCAATAATGAGTAGATCATGCCATCGATTTTATCATGTGATTTTCTATGCAATGATTATGATTTTTTTTCAGAGCTCCCTTTTTCTAAAAAAGGAAAGACTAGATTTTCCTATTTGGGGTATGATTTGCAATTTTCGATTTTAGCAATTAATTGATCAACAAGATTAGTGATCGATTTTATTATATCAAGCAATCAAATTCGATATTGAATAGAACATGCAATTACAAGTTCGATTTCAATTAGAGATTTAGGGTTTTAACAAATCAACCATGCGATGTCAATTTAGGGTCCAAACGATTTTAGGTTTAATCAATCATGCTATTTTAATCATGCAATCAATCAATCAATTACAAACAATTCGATTTTAGGGTTTATGTTTATTTAGATTCAAATTCGATTCAAGGTTGTAAGAGATCAATAAATTGAAACAAACAAATCCGATTTTTAGGGTTTGAATTTGCTTAGGTTCAGATTCAATTTAGAGTTCTTAAGAGATCAAACAAGTAGAACAATCAAATCGATTTTTAGGGTTCATGTATACTAAGTCCAATTCGATTTTTGTGTTCTTGAGTTTTAGGGTTTTGATTCTACCTTTGATCACCGATTTAGGTTGACTGGATTTGAACCGAGACCTAAAGACCTCGGAAACTAGAACCGAGACCTAAAGACCTCGGAAACTAGAACCTCAAGCTTTGATCGGATCGGATTTGATTTGAAAGCAGCGGCGGTGGCAGCTCAACAGCGGCAGCGAAATTAGAGTTTAGGTCCGACGGTTGTTTTATGGTTTATGAGAACTTTCATGCTTATGTTATGCTTATGTTTTTAGTCTGATTATGAAATCCAAAACTTCAATGGTTCAGTTTTGTTATGTTTTTGTTTTTTACATTGTGGAATTTTATTTATGACAAAAGACTGCGTTTACATTGACTGCATCTTTACTTTTAAATTAATGTTTTTTTAGTTATATTCCCGTTATTTTTCATTAATTTCCCTTCGATTAAAACCCGTAAAAAGGTTTTGCTCAATTTTGTTCTTCTTCTAAAAAACAAAATTGGGTTTTCTCCATCTCTGCTGATTCGTAATTGGGTTCCAGATCCAGAGTCAAAAATGGAGTCACCGCACTCGAATTTGCTCCCCGAAGTCGATTCCTTACCCGATGGATTCGTCGACGGAGCTGCAGAGCCACCTCTCATTTCTCCGGTGGCCGAGGAAGAGAATCGTATCGCAACGAACCATCAAGCTGATGATGTCTCGATCGAGAAAGCAGAGAAGCCCAGGACTTTCCCCGTTCCGCTGTGTGAAGAAACAGATGGTAATGACGACGACGTTGATGACCTAATTAAGGTCTCGAGCAAGCTTAGCTTAGAGCAGAAAGAATCATCTCCTCCTCCTCCTCCTCCTCCTGTTTGCCAAACACGTGAGAGATGAGAGATTCTCAAAAATCTTATTTGAAATTCGTTTTTTTTTTTTTTTTTTGTAATCTAACGTTGCTTCTTTGCTTCTTAGTATCAGAAGGGTCAACTCAAAATCCAAACTTGCCTAAGGACAAGGAAACGGATTCGACTCAGAGTGTGGATTCGCTCAGACCCAGAAAACAAGTTAGTGTTTTGATAATCTCTTCGACTTACTTTTTGTTTTTTTGTTTTTTCTAGCATAATCCCCAAATGTCTTTGATTCTCTGTATCATGCCATTTTGATTGCATCTTCTTTGTTACATTCCGAGAAGTAGTAAAATATCAATTTGATTAATGTCAGATAATAAGCATGCCTTGCGTCCAGAATCATTTATGTGTTCACTGTTGCTTTGGGAAGAATATATGTATGTATACTGTTGTGTTGATGATGTTTCTGATTTTTTGTTGCTGATATTCAAAGCAGGAGGCAGTTGAGACTAAGCGTAAGAATTCAAAGAATATTTTCAAATCAGAAAAAGAGTTTCTGGAGTTCATGCTCAAGTATCAGCAAGTCCTTTCTGAAAGAGATTCTGGTAATGGGAAACTTGTAGAACTAGTTTCGTGTTACCTTGATTGTTCTGTACGGCTTGTAATATAGTCTCTGCATATCATTGAAAACTAGCAATTCATTGTTTTTCTCCTTTCTCTCTGTAGCTATTACTGTCCGTGACAAGCTTGAGTCGCTTTGTAGAGAGTTACAACGTCAAAACAAAATGTTGATGGTATGTTCTTTTTCCATCTTCTTTCTTACTCTACTTGGTTTGCCATATCTATTGTCTTGTTTTGAGGAAACTAACCTTTTCTGGTGTGTAAAATTGGATGTTTCCTTTCTATAACAGGAAGAATGCAAGAGGGTGTCAACTGAGGGACAGACTTTAAGATCAGATTTATCGAACAAGTTCCAGGAAGCAATAAAGGTAGTTGAACACATTTTTCGATTTGAATTCTTCTAAGTGTTTTGATCTTTGCCGAATACATAAAGTCGAGCCATTTTGCCATCGGTATTGATATTAGAAAGAGGAAACATTATTGTTTAATATCTGTTTATCCTTTCTAAGTAGGCAAATCCGACTGCATCTCGTTCCTGACGCTTGTTCTATTCCTTCGTATCTCCTTGAATCTTCTATATGCTATGTAGAGTCAGAGAAATAATATTTTTTTCTTCTTCTTTAACATGTGAAAATCACTAATATTGGCACATGTTAGTATCAAAACCTCACAGACCTAATTAATCATTGGATAATATTGGTATATATAAGGTGGAAAGGGTACATATGAGTTTCACGTAGATAGATACTCCGTAATAGAGTGTTAGATTAGTTTGATGAATTTTTTTTGCATGTACGCTTTTGCATCGTCCGAAACTTACAAAAATGAAATCATCCTTTTCTTTTTCTGTTTATACTATGTACCTTACTAATTCTCTTTGGTTATAGGATGTGAGCATAAAGTTGGACGAGCAAAAGGATGAAAGCCTCTCACAACTAAAAGAAAACGAGATGTAAGTCGAAAAAAACACAATCACCACGTTTTCAATTGTAGAGTATGAAGTATATATGTGTAGTTTTATTGCACCAAGTAAAGTTCAGTTTGAATACGCTCACTCAGATTCTGCAAACTATATTCTTACATGAGTATCACTTACAACGGCTTTGTTTGTAGCTCGGTAACATATTTTAGAGGTGCTTGTCAATTTCAGTGGTCTTGTTTCTTAATCTCCAGGTTGAGGACGAAGTTGAAGCACCTGGCTGATCAATACATGCTTTCAGAACAACAACATGAGCAAAGAGTATGATTACATATATTCTTTCTTCAAATATATATGAAGCATCATCTAGCCAAAAGCTATTGCCTTTAACTGTGATGTATACTTGACAACATCCCAATTTGTGAATGAACAGTTGAAGCAGAAAACACTCGAGCTTCAGATTTCTGAACTAAAAATCAAACAGCACGAGGAGAAACTCATCTATGAACAATCTCAGATGAAAGTTTACGCAGATCAAGTTTCTCAGCTTTTATCAACTGAGAAAAATTTGAGGTTGCAGCTAACATCTGATGGAGACAAATTCCAGCAGTTCCAGGTCTGCTCTCTTCCCCTTAAATCGTCTTTTCGATTCACTGTGATTAAGATTGCTTGATTTGGCTGTGTGAAGATTATACTTAGAAAGAATGTGATAACTCTTTGAGGATCTGTCTTTGGTGATATGATTTGAAAAGAACGACGTTTATGCAGGAGGCGTTGGTGAAGAGCAACGAGGTGTTTGAAACATTCAAAAAAGAAATCGATATGGTAAAAACGCTTGTTCTTTGAAAAGATCCGAAATGCTATCTTCTGTGATCTTATTATTAAACTCACCCTATCTCTCTATTGATGTGTCTGAGCAGATGTCAAAAGCAATCAAAGAACTCAGGAAAGAAAACGCATTCTTGAAAAGCAAAACCGAGAGATCGGATCTTACTCTCATAGAACTCGTTGAAGAGGTAAAGAAACTCTCTTTTTTCACCATTTTCTGAAGGTCATCATCAAACAGTAAAAGTAACTCTTTTGGTTCAACATTGAGCAGCGTGAAAGACTGAAGAAACTGTTGGAGAAGACAAAGAATCAAAAAGATAAGCTTGAATCGCTTTGCAGATCCCTTCAGGCAGAAAGAAAGCAAAAAGAAACTAACAGTAACGATTCTGCTCAAGCTTGAAAACAGAGATTATGATTTAAGATTTTTGTTTGTTGTTTTTTATTTTATTATTGTTATTTTTTTGTGTGTGGGAGTTTTAAACTAATTAGCAATTCAGATTAATGATTTTGTCATTTCGTGCTAAGTCATCTTTCACGAAAAGGAAACTGCAAATAAATAATTAATTAAGAATATAATGTCTCTCCATATTCGGATTCTAAAGTATTTATAACGTTTGGGTCGTTGTCTTCTTTATAAACTTCAACGATGGAATAAAAAGAAAAAAAGAAGAAGAGAAAAAGTAATAATCCGAAAATGTCAACCATTTGATCAAGATCAATACTAAACTAATCGTACGGCTCCTGTAATTTGAAGAAGAAAAGACCTACGCTTCTTTATATTTCATCTAATTGAAATCGCTTGTGCTGTGTGTTGTTACAACAACAAGAAAAAAAAAAAAAACAGTGCCCTTTCGCTCAAGCTTTGAGTCGTCTTCTTCTCTCTTTTCGAATCCGCCGTCTCCGATCGCTTTTCGCCGGCGCGGTAGATCGTATTAAGCTAAGGTAATCAATTCCGTCTCCGGTTCGATCTCTGGTTTCTCCGGATTATGATTTCTCTATTCGTTTTGTCTCGTTTTTTTTTTTTTTTTTGGCTTCCGACGATTGTTAGATCTATGGGGATTTTGATCGTGCGTATCTGAAATGAGTAGTGATTGTTGTTTCAGGTAGAGAGAAAATGTGGGGAATCTTGAGGCAAAGAGCCGTCGATGGAGGCTTGTCTGCTTCGGTAAGAGGATTTACTTCTTTTTGCTTTGCTTTTTTTATTTTATCTGTTCATTGCGGATACGATTTGAGATTTTCGTGGAGTCTGTGGGATTCAGATTTCTTAATTTTCTGATTTTTTTCCCGGAAATGGATTTTTGAACAGTCTCTCAGAAGGACGCGATTCGCAATGGTTTCCGCGAGGAGCTATGCAGCTGGATCAAAAGAGGTATTGTCTTTATTGAATTCAGCTGCCTCATGTTCTCAACGAAGCTCGAGAACTATTTTATTCTTTCTCAGTTTTGTATGAGCTAGGGAAGACGATTTTGGTCAATTTAGAATGATTAGGGCTGCTGATTTCTCCTAAACTACCTGAAGATAACCTCTATACTTTGCCTGGCTGAATGTTGTAATCTGGGTTTAGTGAGTAATAGTCATTAAATAGACGAAATGCAAACATCGAACAAATGTCAATGGCTCTCTTCATTGAAAACGGTGGATTTCAGAGGACTCTCATAGTAACATTTTTAGAATCTTAACATCTGTAGCTTACTTTGGAATTTTATATATATTTTGTGAGCCCACAGTTTTATATGATTTAATCTTCCGTATTTGTCAATATTTCTGAAAGATGTTGTTCCTTATATATGGGTGTTTTTTACATTTTTCGTGTGAAAATCCTTGTTTAGATGACAGTCAGAGATGCTCTAAATTCTGCAATCGATGAGGAAATGTCTGCAGATCCTAAAGTATTTGTCATGGGTGAAGAGGTTAGTTGCAGCTGACATGATTGGTATCATCTGGCATTTATAGTAAGATATTGATATTTCTGACTTTTATCTTCCTTTTGTAGGTTGGACAATATCAAGGTGCATACAAGGTTAGAATTATTTGACCTGATGGCAAAAGAATTTTCTAGTTAAATTTCTCTTGTTTTGACGCTGATCTGATACTGGAGGTTTATCATGTACTCACAGATCACTAAAGGCCTTTTGGAGAAATATGGTCCTGAAAGAGTTTACGATACCCCTATTACCGAGGTTTGGAATTTTTATAATATTTTCTTGTGTATCCTTTTGTCCATCTTTCTAGACGGGGAAGATTTCTGACAGTAACCTTTTAACCATGTTTTAGGCTGGATTTACTGGAATCGGAGTTGGTGCCGCCTATGCTGGCTTAAAGCCTGTAGTAGAATTTATGACGTTTAACTTTTCTATGCAGGTGAGCGTTGTTTTTTCTTACATTTTGCCTCTTTACTTGATTTGCTTACGCATCATTGTTGCGTTATGGGATACTGTGGTGCAAATATGTTTCCAAGCATCACTTACTGTATTTTCTTTGGGCATCTTATCATCATTGACACGAAATTGCACAGGCATTCTTTTTATATTGGACATCCTATCTGTATCCTTACATCTCTATTGGACTAATTTTCAGGCGATTGATCATATCATAAATTCTGCCGCAAAGTCAAATTACATGTCTGCTGGACAGATAAATGTACCCATTGTCTTTAGAGGACCCAATGGTGCTGCTGCTGGTGTTGGTGCTCAGCATTCTCAGGTAAACGCTAACGCAAATTCTGTACAACAGATCTTTTCCCTCGCACAAAAAAAGAATCATTTGTTGCTTTTCATTCTTTCGAACATTGCTTTCAGCTTCTGTGGAAGTGATGATGATAATCAAATAGGACCAAGGAACTGGCTTTGGCTTTAACATTGTTTTCCCCTAAATAAATGAGGCATTTGGCTGATTGATTAAGATCAAGGTTCTTAGCACACTGGTGTGCAACTGTTCTCTCTATAGCTTCGCGATGAACACATGACTGTGTGTCTCAGAGAAGGTTCTAGAATGTTTCACTGTATGACTAACATGATCTATACATCCATTTAGGATGCCCGTGTAGTGGTACTATACACTGTTTAACTAACATGATCAGTACAATGATCCAGGAATAATCTGTGCTTACGACTGCTTGTGACCTTGTATCTGTATCTCTGGATGTTAAATGGAAGTATTCTATTCTACATTTTTGCAGTGCTATGCAGCATGGTACGCCTCAGTTCCTGGTTTGAAAGTTCTGGCTCCATATTCAGCTGAAGATGCTCGTGGTCTTCTTAAAGCTGCCATTAGAGACCCTGACCCTGTTGTCTTCCTTGAAAACGAGTTACTGTAAGTAGTATGCTTAATTTGAGCTTTGGTCAAGTAGTTCAGTTAAAAGCCTTCACTTACATATCCTTCACCCAAATGTTAACCCATGATGCAGATATGGTGAATCATTTCCAATTTCAGAAGAAGCACTTGATTCAAGTTTCTGTCTTCCCATAGGCAAAGCGAAGGTACTGTCACTGTCTTTATAATTTTATTTTTGTATTTCTCTTTCGTATTTCTTCTATCTAGCGGTTGGATGCTTTAATTGGCTTAATTGGCTATAACAGATTGAACGAGAAGGAAAGGATGTAACGATAACAACTTTCTCGAAGATGGTCGGTTTTGCCCTTAAGGTTTGTCTTATTCTCACTTTCACGAAGCACCACTCAATAGTTTACTGAAAACATTCCTTTGAGATGTTTTTTTCTTTGGCCTCACGTGCTTTATTATTTATTTATTTATTAACAAAGTTCGTGCCTAGTATTTGATTTATTTAACGCACATGATTCCAGGCAGCTGAGAAGCTCGCAGAAGAGGGAATAAGTGCTGAGGTACGAAGATTTTTTTCAGGTCTTGTGTCTTTGTGATTCTGCTTAAAACTGATGCTTAGGCTCTGAAACTTTGATTTTTATAAAATGCTTTAGGTAATAAATCTTCGGTCAATCCGTCCGCTAGACAGAGCAACAATCAATGCTTCAGTGAGGAAAACAAGTAGATTGGTTACAGTTGAAGAAGGTTTCCCTCAGCATGGAGTCTGTGCAGAAATCTGGTTAAAACTTCATTTCCTCATCGACTTAAAACAAAACCATCTTTTTTATTTGGATGATAACATATTAGTATTGATTAAATGTTTGTGTTTATTGGATCAGTGCGTCGGTTGTAGAGGAGAGCTTTTCGTATTTGGATGCACCAGTCGAGAGGATTGCAGGAGCTGATGTTCCGATGCCTTACGCAGCAAACCTAGAGAGATTGGCTCTTCCTCAGGTTTGTTTTGTGTGTCCCTAAACTTATATGTTCAAAATTTTGGATTTTAAAGAATTTGACACATAATATGATGATGATGGTGATGCAGGTAGAGGATATCGTTCGAGCAGCAAAGAGAGCTTGTTACAGATCCAAGTAAACAAAAAAAATGATCATCGAGAGAAACCACCCAACACATATCTTCTTTGATCTTTGAAAGGAAAGGAAAAATAAGAAAAAGGAGAAAATGATGTCTCTTTTGCCACAATTCCTCGTGATTTTTATTTGATCTTTCGCGATATTATTCTTGTTAATCTATCGCTGCGGTTTTTTCTTTTGTTATTTTTGTCCTTCCCGAATTGAGAATTATTAATCTTTTGGGGTAATTGATAAATTGATCGACAAAACTAGTCAAAGGAGCTCACTAAACCTGTCTTTTTCTTTGTGGAATGATTGACACACAACAAAAGCACCAGCATATGACTGGCACAGAACAACAAAAGTTCCTAATTCCTGTTTCCTGTTAATATAATTTGAGATTCAAGTAAAAGTGATTTCTCGAATGGGTTAATTTGATCCGTCCATATGCTTGATCAACGTAGTCCACTGATGTATCCTTATTTTTCAGCTTCACCACTGATATCGACCGTTTCCTCCACGACCATGACCATTTTGAAGGTTGCGTTCGTTCCACCATTCCGGATAGTCCTGGGCATTTTACCCGGACCCGAGAACCCGAACCGGATCCGGTCCGAAATATCCGGTTCGGGTCGGGTTCGGTTTTAACCATCAGATCCGACGGGTCTTAATTTCAGGACCCGTGAGTACCGGGTCGGTTCCGGTTCGGACCCGATCGGATACCCAAAATATTATGTATAGGCGGAGAATCGAACCCGTTGTACATAGTTTCGTTCAATTTTTATTAAGGAATACTATTGTTAAACTAAATATAAAACAAACCGTAGGTGCCGTGGTTCGAACCCAGGAACTCCTTAAATAAAATAAACACGCTTGACCACTGGACCACATTGCTCAATTGTATTATTTCACTCAAAACATATATAAATATATATATTTCGGGTATACCCGAACCGACCCGGAACCGACAGGATCCTAACCGAACCCGACTCGAAATATACACAAGTACGGGTCCAATTTTGGTCGACCCGATAGACCCGGAACCGATAGGAATCGACCCGAACCCGACCCGAGGACCCGATTGACCAGGGCTAATTCCGGATAACACACGAGCTTACTTTTCTCTTCAAAGTCAACATTTGACTTTTCCACTGCTGTTGCAAAAGCCACTTGGGAGT
The DNA here is from genome assembly GCA_010577795.1 of Isatis tinctoria. Lineage (NCBI taxonomy): Eukaryota > Viridiplantae > Streptophyta > Magnoliopsida > Brassicales > Brassicaceae > Isatis > Isatis tinctoria. The sequence goes on along the minus strand of CM021249.1, from coordinate 18,465,455 downwards.
TTTGCTTCTCACGTCCTCGCTCGCATCACAGTTTGAACAAGTTCCAATGCCTTCATCTTTGAGTACACTTGATTCATTGTTGGCAAAGGATCTACGGTGATGATGGAAGTACGCACACCGCCATAGACAGTTTCGTTCAATCCGAGTGAAAAATGGTGCACTTTATCATCTTCTCGTTTCTTCTCAGATTCCACTCCTAGGTTGCACATGCATCCTCCACTTGTCATTGTTCATCAAGTCTTGCCACCAGATTTGCAGCTTCCCAAAGTTTTTAATGATACTCATTCTCCTCTTTGTCTCAAATTTGCCAATTCAGCCTTGATCTCCTGGATCTGTGGCACGTTTCCTTCAGATCTTTGATCTCCTTCCATAACTCCTGTGGATCTTCTTTGTTGGCGAGGGAAAACAATTTGAATCTGATAACTGGAGTTTGAGCAAGTTTTCCATCCAAAGCTTAGATATTTCCACCAAAGATTCAAACTTTTTTTTTTTATGTCATTACGGCTATGTGCAAGCACTCGAGGTTTTGAACATTCCAATCTTTGAAGCCTCAAAACCCATATCAAACAACTATACAATTTCAAAAGTAGGATTCTAAAAACTACCTCAACTGTGTTTTTACATTAGAGTCAAACCACACATTCTCATTTGTGCAGTCTCTCTCTTTCTCTCTCTCCCATTCTATTCTGCTACAAAGAATATGAACTTCTTCAACCAATCTTTCTCCTCTGAATTGAAATGGAAACAATCACTTATTTTTGATGCACTAATATAAGCTTTTCAACTCAATTCATCTAATCCTATCTCCGGACCCCAAAAACTTCTGATCTGCTCTTGAAAAGTAAGTCCATCGATAGCCCGAGCGCTGGAGGAGGTTTAAGCCCCCATATGTACTTTCTAGAAGAAGAAGACCCACGAGACCCGTCTTTGTTTGAAATCTTTCTCATTGATGTCCCTTCCCCAGCCTTGAATGATCTCGATGACCCGAAAGAAGCATCAGCCTTTGCACCAAACACTGAGCTTTTCTTTGACTCATCTTCTTCCACTGTGTGCCCAACTGCACCATCCTGGTGAGGAGGCGGGAACTTCTCGCTCTTGCTCTTCCCATGTGCTTGTGGTGCCACTCTCCATCTCTGCAAGAAAGTGTTACATTCACAAATTTAATATCTTCCTCATAGTCTCCCTATAGCCTTAGCTGATTTATCAGCCTAGGCATATATGCATGTATTTGTCAATGAATTTATGCAATTAGTCTGATTCAAACTAGTGAATCTATGATGTGTGTGTGAAAGAGATGGAAAGAGGATATTTCTCACTTCTAAGTTTGCTTGATTCTCGGCATTAGCTTCTGGAGCTGGAACAGCTCGGCCAGTGCGATCCCCACGATACCTTATTCTTCTAGCTCCTTCAACACCACTAGCTTTTCCAGCAAGACCCTTTTGCCTAGCAGCCAAACGAATGCAGCCACGAGAGGAGACCAATTACAAATCAATATCACTTGCATCAGAAACGCATAGAAAAATATGTGAAAACAACTACCTTCTTGCCTCTTCGTCCCTTAGCTTTATATTCAGTTCTTTAGAAGGTGGATACTTTGGTAAACTTGATGGATCACAAGCTAACGGTTCACTCCTAAAGAACTGTACACACAAACCAAATATAAAGGCATTTGATCAGGAAGTATTTTCCAGCGTAACATCTCATAACATATTGTAGAAAATTCTGAATGACACAAATGATCAAACCATCTTAACCATTATATATGTTCTTAACTCCAATACTATCAAACAATTGATAGAATGGAAAGGAAAGATGACTCACTTCACTACTCAAGGCCGAGGTAGAAGTTCCTCGACCATCAGGATCTATAGCGAGAAGTGTCTCAACTAGATGCACAGTTGATGGAGTGAATCCGTTGAATGCTTCAGCCACACAACGTTTGTACGGATGTTGCGGCTTAAAAAGGGTTGCGTTAGGCAATTTGTACTTCTTCCAGTACAAATCTGAAGGGGAGCCACATAATTTAAATATCTTATGAAGTTGTTCGACCTACAAAGAAAAACGGTAAACAAACAGCCTTATTAATTTTCGGTTGTGCATGCATTTATATGGTCCAAGATCATGCAGTTGGTTTCCAAAGATAAGTCAACTCACCAAGAAGCATTAATTTCTCAACGTAATGCAACTAAGATAAGAGGCCCTACACATCTGTATCTGACAGAAGCTAAAGAACAAGATAAACACGGTTTTGTTTACCTCAGTTCGTCCTGGCATAACGGGCTTGCCCGCAAGTAACTCTGCCATGATGCAACCAGCACTCCAAAGATCAACACCAGTGCCATAGTTGGTAGCTCCAAGAAGAAGCTCGGGAGGACGGTACCAGAGGGTGACAACACGACTAGTCATTGTTTGCTTTTGCTTTGGGTCATAAAACGTAGCCAACCCGAAATCAGCAATCTTCAGTATTCCATCATTATCTATCAATAGATTAGAACCTTTGATGTCTCGATGTAAGACTCCTCGACTATGGCAGTGCTCAAGCCCAGATAGTAGCTGCTTCATAAAGCATTTCACCTGAAGAACAAACAAAGAAAAATGCCTTTAACAATGATGTAGATATACAAATTTGAATCTTTGCTTTTTTACTTTTCAGACTCATCTGTTTCTTAATCCCTCAGCTTAAATATCAAATATGAACACATAGTAAAAGAACTAATGACAAATCATAAAGGACGTTGAAAATTCACAAGCATAATGCAGAATGGGTCCACAGACAAATAATTACTAGCATCAGCAAAGACACACTAGAAACAAAACCAAGCAGACGAAAACATAACCATATGTGACAAAAAAACAGTACCGTAAACAAATTACAAGAAAAAGAAAAACATAAAAACAGAAAGAATTTAAGTGATTGATTCTAGATCAGAAACATGAAAAATCACATCCTTGCAAAGAAACCAAAAAACATTAAAATCACAACTACCAGTTATATTTAGAAACGTATCCATGAACATTATCAACTTCTTCCGCATGATTAATCATCTTATCTTCTATAAAACAATCCACTGTATGGGGTAATAATAGATTATGCATCAGTCACCAGTAACAAACCAAAAAAGACACAACACACAAACCTGAGAAAGATCAAACTTGACACCTTGAGAAGCAGCAAGGCCAGTGAGATCATGCTCCATATACTCAAAAACAAGGTAGAGACTACACGAAACCCTCGAAGTAACTAAACCTTCAAGCTTTATAACATTAGGATGGTTGAGCCGCCGCAGCACAAGAATCTCTCTCGCCATGAACTTAACACTCTCTGCTTCCAAATTATCAAACCTAACTTTCTTCAAAGCTACAATTTTCCCAGTCAACAGATCCTTAGCCTTGTACACATTGCTGTAAGTTCCTTGCCCAATCTATAGATTGCAACATTCATTACAGCAAAAACAAAACAAAACAAAAAAGTATTAATTAACTAACCGAAAAAAGGTAATTAAAGCTCGTAAAGAGACAAACTTTCTAATTATACATGCAAGATTTCATCATATCCTGCTAATGATTAGTGTCTTGATTACACTTAAAACTATAAGAACATTTCTAAATTTGGGATTTTTGGTTTTACCTTCTCGAGCTTCTCGTAAGTGGTGGCTCGTCGAGGAGTCAAGTCTTTGATCGATTCGCCGCAAGCAGCAATCAGCCACGGTGGCCATCCTTCCGGCGCACGGAGACTCATCCCGAAAGGCCGGCGAGAGGAGCCGGCGGAGAAGTCGCCAGTGTGCCACGTTCTCGCCGTCTGAATCTGAATCGAACCCGAATCCTTCTTCCTCTCTCCGATTTCGGCTGCCTCCGGTACAGATACGGCGGTGGAGGAAGAAGAAGGCAAATGATCCGTCTTGGTTTCGCGGCGGAGGTTTCCCGGAGAAGCTTCATCGGGATTCCGTTTCGCTCCGGCGGATTTCTTGCAGAAAACGCAGCCCATGGGCTGAAATCGCTTGGAATCTCCGAAAGTTCCTTTCTTTTTAGCTTATCATGTCGCCGTGAAACGGTAAACCGCTAAGTTGATTTCTCTGTCTTCTCACTTCGAAAGGTATAATACTCAAGTGAGAATCGGATTTTGCAAAAACGACAGTGTTTTGGATCAGTCGAGTCTTTGGCACGTAGAGAGAGTGAAGAAGGGTGGTTTTCCGTTAATAGTTAACGGGTGGTTTCACGTGAAATATTTTTGTTTTGTTTTGAGAGCTTCTCACAAAGTAGAGTTTTACTTTGAGATTTTTGACATTCTCTCTTTAACTAAAAAGGTGGTGAAGAAAGATTTGAAAAAAAAAATGATTAAAGTTAAAAGCCCTTTCTCATTCATGAAAATTGAAGCCCATGAGGCATAAAAGTCATTCTACTTTTTTTTGTTCAAATAAATTTGACTTTTTGTGTTTAACTAAAAAGGTCTATTTTATGCTTTTATCTCATTTTTATTCAATTTTTGGGTCTTATTCTAGTCGCTTGTCAACGACAAATATAATTTGAAAATCAATATTGTTATAATAAAGATTTTAAAAAATATCTACGTTCTAGTCCGCCGATAAACATTTTGTAAAGGTGCGGTGGCACCTTTCCACTTTTCTAACAAAGAGAATAATTCAGTAAACTTAAAATATCTTTAGGGGTGTATATATCTAAAATTTCAAATTATTTTTATGAAAATAACAAATTATGTGTTAGTTAAACATGGAGTTTAAAATGTTTTTTTAAAAAATATAGTGTTGTTAGATTAATGATTTAAAAATGTTCATCCAAATCAATTGTTGTTGAAAAAATAATTTATTGTTAAATTTTAGAAGAATTGAAGTGTTCTTATAAAATTTATGTGTTAAGCATACAAAAATTTGGGTTTCATCATATTGTCTTGTTTGGATTATATATGTACATTCAAAAATACAAATTTTCAAGAATAAATAGCAAAATAATTATATTCTCAAACATTCATAACAAAAATAATAAACATGTTTTCCCTTAACAATCAATCTATATTATTAAAATACGATTATTAGTGAAAATAACCAAAATTCATGTGTTATAATACAAAATGTCTCATTAGATTAGATATTAATAAATTTGCTAAGATTTCATTGAAGTAATTTAGAACTATATATACCATTTTAAAAATATCGAGTTATAACGAGGATCATACACTCTTGATCATATTGTATGCTCTTTTAGACATTAGTTACCAAATATATCTCTCAGAATCTACCTTTATATATATATATTACAATTCAAATTTGGGCAATTCTCATATATGACACAGTTTCAACTTTTTCTTCCCAGACTACCACAAACACTCATTTCTTACCTAGAATAACATTCATTAAACGAGGAAATGACTATCTTACCCCTACTATTAATCACGCGAAGAAAAAAAACAGAACTCTTTTCTCTAAAAAAAAAAATCTCAACTCCATAGCCGTCGCCTTCACATCTTCTTCCGCCGTGCCGGAAACCTACAAGCCTCCACAACAATTCGTCGTGCCGTGGCCTGCTAAAGCAGACACGATCAAACCACTTCCTCAGCCTTCGGTTCGAGCTTTTCCCCTTCCGTCATTAGCTTTCTCGGTGACAGGTTTAGAGACACCACAAGTCTCTCCTAATCTCCAGCTCTGGTTTCTGAATTGCAGACCGAGATTTCTGAATCAGATCAGAGATTGACCGGTCTGAATCGAAGGTAAGAGACGGAGGAGCGGAGTGAGGAGAGTGAGATCTCATCGGAAACATCGATGATTTGGGTACGAATCTTTTGATCCGACCAAACGTTGGTGAGTGTTAATTTTCCCGCAATTGTGTTCCTCTTTCACTGTAGTTTGTGGGTCGTCTTCGTTTACTAGTAAGAACTGATTTAGGATTCTATTTGTTTCCCTTCTACATCACATCATGGAGTTTCAAAGTTCTCGGATTTAGGATTCTATTTGTTTTTGTTTTTCATGTTCTATGGAACGCTAATCTTAGTGAATGTCTTTGGGCTTTGGAGTCTTATATTCTGTTAATGAATACCTCTTGTGGAATGTTTTCACGGATTGTGACATTATCCAGCTTGATCACAATCTTGTGAAGAAGGAGACTGGAAGTTGTCTAAAACCAATGCTAGGAGTCTCTTCAGCTTAGTAGAATGAGTAGAAAATGAACAGAAAATGACAGTGATTCAGGAGCAGTCACTCCTCATGTCCCGGTGGATCTATTCGGGTTCCTGAAGCAAGAACATGGCAATTCGCCAGAGTGTTTCAGCAAGGCTAAATCAACATCATCTACTGACCATGACAGGTAGGTCCTGAGGACATTGAGGAGAGTTTTTCAGAAAGAGAGAGAGAGAGATAATAAAGGTAGTGTGTATGTTTTTGTTGTTGGTTACAGAGAGGAGAGAAAGATGAGAAAATGGAGGAAGATGATTGGGGTTGGAGGTAGTGACTCGAAGCATTATGTTAGAAGAAAGCCTAATGTTGTCAAAAGGCGTATAGGAAAAGGGATCCCGGATTGTTTAAGAGGTCTTGTCTGGCAGTTAATCTCAGGAAGCCGGGACCTTTTGCTTATGAATCCCGGTGTTTACGAGGTTAGATAATCTCTCGGTTTCGTATTGTTACCTTGTTTTCTCTTATGAGTCATATATTCTATCAAATTTAACAAATTTTATGTGCAGCAATTGGTGATTTATGAGACGTCGGCCTCAGAACTTGATATCATTCGAGACATATCCCGTACTTTCCCATCCCATGTTTTCTTTCAGAAGAGACATGGACCCGGAAAAAGATCGCTGTACAATGTCCTTAAGGCGTACTCAGTTTGACACAGAGATGTTGGATATGTTCAGGTCCGCCCTCCGAGATATATCACTTGTTTCTTATTTTCTTATAATGTGGTACTACGATTCATGGTTCTAATAACTTCAGGGGATGGGTTTTATAGCTGGCCTGCTTCTTCTTTATATGGGCGAAGAAGATGGTTCTGGTTATTAGTTGCATTACTTAAAGGAGCTGTTCATGCTCCAATGGAAGGATTGTATCATGTAAATCTCTTGATAGCCAAGATGAAAAAAACTTATTTATGCGTGAATTAGAGTCTGTGACGATTTTTTCAATAAAAATTCTATGCTTAAAACGATTCTGGTGAGAGTTTATCCATGTCTTTGTTTCAGATACCACACTTGCAGCTAGAGCCACTCTCTTGCTACTTATCAGAATTGAGTATATTAGACTACAAAGCAGTGAAGTTTTTGCCATCTATGGAATTATAATATTTTTCACAGGCTAAAGAGTTTATATATTAGAAGAAAATATGATAGCTTGACAACATGGGATGATGAGACAACTTAGAAAAAAAGAGTCTTGAAGTTTTTAATATTGTCATATCAAATACAAATTTAGTAAGTATTTATAAAGTTTTAGGAATGTTTTCCTAAACTTTTTAAAAAAAATCTATTGCTTTAAAAAACATTCTTAGATATTGAAAAAGACATTCTAAAATTACCTCTTGTGCCTATTTATACAATAAATCAAATTTAGGAAGCTTTTCTTCACATTCAGGAAGGCTATTCTTACAAATTTCGGAAGATTCATTTAATTTATTATAGCTTTCGTCTTTAGCAGAATCAACAAACCAATTTGATAAAAGTCATCCATTTTCGCATCTAAAACATCACAAAAATTGAAGAAACGATTTTTAGTAAGGTCTTTCTAAATACAAACAATTGCTTCCTAAACTCTTTCTAAAATACGAGTTTTAGTAAGACATTTCTAAATATCAACAATGGTTCTCTAAAGCTTCATAAATTCCAACAAAAACATTTGTGAATGTACATAGGCCCTTTTTCTTGTTATCATTTGTGAAAGTACAAAATTAATCAAATATGGTTTCCACTTTTTACTTGTGATTTCAGTAAAATAAAATCTTCATAGGGAATCAGAGAAATAACTTTGACTTTTTAGTTGCAACCTTTTTGGTTCTCTCCAATCCTTGTACCTTCAACTTTTAGTAAGAATTTACTAAAATTCATATGAACATTTTATAAATATCTAGCAATGTTTCATAAGTTTTGGAATTTATTAAGATTTCTTGAATATTTATAAAATACGAGTATAGTAACGTACGCCTTCATATATACAAACATAGGGTTCCTAAAAGCTTAATAAAAACCAACAAGTTAGACATAAACAATCCAACTTTGAATTTTGTAATGAATTTCAGTAAAGTCTTCCTAAATACAAACAAATGTTTCCTAAAACTTTCCTAAAAAACTAACAAATGAGATCAATAATCAAAATTGAATATTTTTTGTAATATTTTCAGTAAGGTCTATAAGATTTCAGTAAGATCTTCCTAAAAGCTTATAATGTCTAGATATCTAAAGACATTCATACACATTTTAGTAAGATTTTCCTAAAAGCTTATAATGTATTTCTCAATTTTTAAGAATGTCTTTTTAAACAATATAATTTCTTTAAAAAATTCAGGGAGGAAGCCTTTCCTAAGAATTTAGAAAAGCTTCCTAAATTTTTTTTGATCAACTAGTAATTAACATACAATTTGGGATGGTTTTCCTAAATTAGTGTGAATCTTTCCTAAAAGTTCAAAACAGCTTCATAAATTATAAAAGTTAACATTTCTAGATATCTAAAAATACACATACACATTTTAGTAAGATATTTCTGAAAGTTTATAGTGTCTTTCTCAATCTTTAAGAATGTCTTTTAAAAACTATATAATTTTTTAAAAAAAAATAGGAAAGGTTTTCCTAAAAGTGTAGAAAAACTACCTTAATTTGTAAAAATCTTTCTAAAAATTCCAGACAGCTTCATAAATTTTAAAACTATGACATTATTAGATATCTAAAAATACTCATACACATTTTAGTAAGATCTTCCTAAAATTTTATAATTTTTTCTCTATCTTTAATAATGTATTTTTAAAACAATATAATTTCTTTAAAAATCACGAAAAAAATTTCAAGAAAGCCTTTTCTAAAAAGTGTAGAAAAACTTCATAATTTTGTAAAAATCTTTCTAAAAATTCAAGAAAGCTTCATAAATTCTAAAACTATGACATTGTTAGATATCTAAAAATACTCATACACATTTTAGTAAGATCTTCCTAAAAGTTTATAATGTTTTTCTCAATCCTTAATAATATATTTTTAAAACAATATAATTTCTTAAAAAAATTCACGAAAGCATTTCCTAAAATTTTAGAAAAGCTTGATTAACTAGTAATTAACATACAATTTATGATGATATTCTTAAGTTTGTTTGAATATTTCCTAAAAAATTAAGAAAACTTCATTAATTCCAAAACTATAACATTTCTAGATATTTAAATCACAAGAACAAATTTGGTGATCAACTAGTAATTAACATTCAATTTAGGATGATATTTCTAAATTTGTATGAATCTTTCCTAAACCAAGACTAACTCCAAAGTAAAAAGTGAATATATACTCTATTTTGAATGAATAAATATAAATTCAGGAAAGCTATTCTAAAACATATGAAAAGCTTCCTAAAACATAAATTAAAATAAAGCCTCATTCACCTAGAAAAACAAATAATAATAATGCAATCCACAACACGATGAGATTTGTAACAAGCAAATTAATTGATATTAACTCAGACTATCAAAATGATCAAAAAAGCTTCAAGAGTTATCTTGAATTACATGGTAAAGTTTAGAATGTTTATCTCAATCTTTAAGAATGTATTCTTAAATTTAATTTAGGAAGGTCTTCCTGAATATCTAAATAGAACATATAATTTAGGATGGTCTTCCTGAATTTGTAATTTCAGAGCTTCAAAGCCTTGGAAGAGGATTCCTTCAGGCCTGTTCTTCACCACTACGATGGTCCAAAATTCCGCCTTGAGCTCTCCATTCCCGAGGTGTGTACCCATATCCACGGATCTAGCGTTCTGATATAAGTAGAAAACCTTTCCCTGTAGAGTATCACTAGTATGCAGATGGAGATGGAGATTGATCTGTGATCTGATTATGTGTTACCTATATGATGTTTTTGTTGCAGACGCTGGATATGCTAGATCTCTGCGAACAAGCTGGTTCTCCATAAGCCGATCAACCTTGCAATACCACGTTGCTAAGGGAGGGTGGGGGCGTTTTTTTTGAAATCTATATAGCATATTACCATAAAAGTGTAAGCTTTTGGGATTTAGTTAAGAGTCGAATTCAAATGTAATTGTGTTTTACATATTTTAGAACGGCTTATCAACCATTTTAGATGAATTTCATGTTCTTCGGAGAGGTAAATCAACATTTTTGAAATGTTAGGGATTGACTTCCCGAATTAGTACAAATCCTTCCCAAATTTCTAAAAATATTTCCCTAAATACTTTGAAATGATGTCTTCAAATATTTTGAACTAGAAAAAGGGCTGAACTATGTATAATTTTGTTTTACATGTTTTAGAACGGTTTATCAACCATTTTTTATGGATTCGATGTTCTTAGGAGAGGTAAATCAACTTTTGTGAAATGTTAGGGTTTGGCTTCCCGAATTAGTACAAATCCTTCCAAAATTTCTAAAAATCTTTCCCTAAATACTTCGGAAATATTTTTTAATGTTATTTTGAAGTTTATAAAGTTTTCTTGAAATTTTAGGAAGTGTTTTACAAATTTAAGAAGAACATCATAAATTGTATGTTAATTGCCAGTTCCTCAAATACAAATTTGTAGGTCTTTATAAATTTGGAAGGTTTTCCTAAATTTGTGTGAATCTTTCCTAAAAATTCAAGAAAGCTTCATAAATTCAAAACTTAACATTTCTAGATATCTACAAATACTCATACACATTTTAGAAAATATTTTTAAAAGTTTATAATGTTGTTTTCAATCTGTAAGAATGTTTTTATAAAACAATAGAAAAACTTTTTAAAATTTCAGGAAAGCTATTCCTAAAAATTTAGAAAAGATTCCTAAATTTGTATGAATCTTTCTAAAAATTCAAGAAATGTTCATAAATTCCAAAACTATAACATTTCTAGATTTTTCTAAAAATAATATAATTTGTACGAATCTTTCTAAAATTCAAGAAAGGTTCATAAATTTTTTAAAAATATTTTTTTAAAATTTCAGGAAAGACTTCCTAAGAGTTTAGAAAAGTTTCCTAAATTTGTTTCTGATCAACTAGTAATTACTACTTAACATACAAATTTGGATGGTGTTCCTAAATTTGTATGAATCTTTCCAAAAAATTTAAGAAAGCTTCATAGATTCCAAAACTACCATTTATAGATTTAAAAAAAACTCATACAAATTTTTGAAAGATTTTGCTAAAAGTTTATAATGTATTTCTTAATATTTAAGAATGCTTTTTAAAAAAAAAAAATCAGGAAAGCCTTCCTAAAAGTTTAGAAAAACTTCATAAATTTGTTTCTGATCAACTAGTAATTAACATACAATTTTGGATGGTCTTCCTAAATTTGTATGAATCTTTCCTGAAAATTCAAGAAAACTTCTTAAATTCTAAAACTAACATTCTAATGACTCTTTGGTTTTTTATCTATGCATTTTTGTTTGTTGGTTTTGTTTATTAACTTTCTTTTTTTGCTATATGATATATCAATGAAAAAATACTGTATGTGGCTTTAAAATGTGAAACAAAAGCAAACGTTTGAAACTTTTGCCATGAGACTTGTGTATTATACAAAGACAAGGCACATGAGAGAGCAACTATGATAAACACATGACACCCAAAAAACAATGTTACTTAGCACTATTTGCGACAAGAATTTCCTCAAGTAACATGGATGCATGCTCTTCTGAGTTCACGAACCTCTTTCCCTCAAGCCCCACAACAAGTGCTACATAGGTACTCTCATTTGGAAGCATACCCCTCTGAACCATCATACCAATCAACTCACATGCTTCCTCAATATCCCCTGCACTGCAATATCCATGGATGAGTTTATTATACAAAACAACATCTGGCTTTTGCCCGGCATCAAGCAACTTATTAAACAAAACGATAGCTTCACTCACTCTGCGCTCTGCAATACCGATGTAGTAACGCACTGCATGTTACAACATCAGGTTTCACCCTAAGATCAGCCATGTAGAACCACAGAAGAAACGCTTCTTGAAAATCTCCTTTCTTCGAAAACCCACCAATCACATTTGTGAAGGCTAAGTTCCAGGAGCCTGCTGTGGAAATATATAAAAAAGAGGATTTTATAAGCTACGAGTCGAATGAAGCAAAGTATGGCGGAGCATAACTGATGGGTAATGCTCCGAACAATGATAGGATTTGTTGGATCAGCATTAGCTAATCGAGCGATGTTAGACTGAGCCTTTTGAAATCTTTCTGTGTGTCTGCCCACAACTAATGGAACAGTTGAACCCTGAGAAGAAAGCAAACAACAAACCATGAAATTGTCACACGACACAGGAGAAAAGGTAAGGGTGTTGATAACTAGCAAAAGCAATCACCTCCATTTTATGTTTTTCGTTGATGGCTTCCATGGCAGAAACAGCTTGTTCTTTTGTCTCATACTTAAGAAAAGCACAGCCTAGCAAAAAAAAAAACACACACACACACACAAAAAGATTATCAGAACTTGGTTAAACGAAACGGAAAGCAAAGATCACAACAGTGGAAAAAGAAGAAGAAGAAGACAGGACACAGAGAATGGGTTTAAAACCTTTGCTTGTTTGTTGAGCACCTCTAAAATCTGTAGGTCCTTTATGGTCCCGTACTAGGAGAATAACGATAGAACTTCAGCTTCAGAGACATTCTTTGGAAGCATACCAACAAAAAGTTTGTGCTCTGGAAAAGATCAATTACACCAATTAGCTTTGTATAACCCAAAGTCTATCTAAGAAGAACTTAATGTCTCTCTCTAAACAGATTTCAATTGTCAATAAAACACTAAAAGCTCTCAGATTTCGAATAAAAGAAACTAGCTAAGCGAGAACTTGATGATTCAGTCCGGGTTCATGACTCAGGTAAACCCAATTGAGCCAGGGGACGAGTCAATTCGAGAAGAAACAGTACAAAGTTCGATAGAATCATTCATACCTGGAAAAGAATCTTAATTCGCTCGAATGGAGCCACGACGGTTTTAGATATGCCGCCGGTGACGCCGCCGGCTATAAGCTCCCTCCTCGTCTTCCGTCTCCAATTGCCCTAGTCTTCTGTCGGAGTCGTGCCATCATCGTCTTCCGTCGACATGTTTTGATCGGTTTTTTTAATATTCTGTTTTGGTTATAATCGTCATTAACATATTAATGAATGTTATATTAGGAATTTTTATTCCCTTGTGCTAGTCTGGGAAACAAAACTCTAAAATGTGTTATATGAGACCATTTCTCTTCAAATTTTGAAACCAAAAATAAATTATAAGAAATCGAGAATGTAGAAAACATGACACAACTGGTTTTCAAAATTTAAGGTTTTATTAATTTAATCAACTTATTTAATTTAATCTCATAATTAAACCGATATAAATATTTAGATAAGTACTTTAACTTGATATGAAAAAATTAAAATTTTGGAGTTAGTTAATATATATATATATATATATATATATATATATATATCCTTCGATAAGATTGTATGATGGATTTGGGTTGATGGGTTTACGACTGCAATCTTTTACATATTAACATGCCAATATATACAAAATATTTTAGATCATCACAAGATGGATTAGATATATATATATATATTAGTAAATTTTGATTATGAAAATGTTAAAAGTAAATTGATCTTATGCAATATATAACTTAAGTTGTTCAATAAAAATTCAAAAAAAAAAATTAAACCTATAAGACATGTCAAATGTATATCATGTGACTTAGAATGATTGTTTTATTAAAATTAAAATATTATAAAGTATTTTTAAAATTATTATCTCGTAATATAACGCATGTTTTTATAAAGAGAAATACCCTCAAATACCACATTTTCATGTTTTTGTGACTAAAATACCATAACAAGGTGAAAATGACAAAAATAACATTTATTTAATGGTTTAAAGATAATTAAATTAATAAATTTGGGTTCAAAAATTATTAATTAGGGTTTAGATTTTGGGTTTTATGGTTTAGTTTTAAGGGATTGAGAAAATACATATGAAAAATAAATGTATAATAGTCTTTTTTCTCTTAAAAAATGTCATTTTGTCATTTTTATCTTGGTGTGGTATTTTTGTTACAAAAACATGAAAGTGTGGTATTTTTGAGAATTACCCTTTTATAAATAAAAAAATATAGCGCAGGTTAGAACCTAATATACATTAAATATATACCTTAACAGATATCATATTTTCACAAGTAGTATCATCAATATTCAATTTCGAGACATAATCAAGATACTTCTAGTATGAAAACCTATACCTAAAAATACCTAATTCCAAAATTGCAATGGGACATCTCCAATATGTATTCAAAAATTGATAAGTGTTAAGATTTTCATCAGAAAGTTTGATTACAATGGTTCCATTGCAGTCATCAATTCATTGAGATTCATTCATTCATTCATCCATTAAAATTTCAAATTAAAGACCGCGTCGATACAGTATTTGTACTTTATTAAAGGATAATTAGGTGCAGTCATCACCAACTATTCCATCCAATATGTTGAGGATTGTAACACTTTTGATCTAGTTTAGGTTAAAGTTACCTTAATCAGTTGTGCAATAGATAAATAAGAACATGCACCACCAATCACTTAACTTCGACCAGATAAGACATATCTATACCAAACGCATTTGGATTCCCTATACCAAACGTTAGAGCACACATAAGGCTTTTTTTATCCGAGACATATTCGATAGTTAGTTCGTCGGACTATAATTAGTAACCTTATGAGAACTCAAACTTGTTTTATTCATACATAAACGTAAGATAAATATGGATTCAGCTAAGAGTTCAGCCCTCAAAACAATATCAAACATACTAAACATTTACGTGCATTTGCCAAAAGCATAACAATGCCATTCCCTAATCTTAGACATTCCCCATGATTGATGCAGAAACCGGTAAATATGACACACTCAGACAATTTCGTCCCCAACGCAAACCAAATACGATGACAACGATAAAACTTATGCACATTTTTTTTTTCGAGGAGAGAAATTTTTGGGAAGACCCATATATGATTTCTTCAAAAATGATGATTATACATTTAATTCGGTAATTTTGATAATGCTAAAAAACAAAATGGAAATTGTGAAAAGGCAGAAGGATAATAAATGAATGGGTCAACATTAGAATTTATTGGCAGTTGAGTTTCAAATCAACTTACACGTCTAGCTTTCTTGTTCACTTAATGCATTGCCTTTAATGGTTCAAAGTAACACTCTGTATTTCTTCTGCCTTCCACAGATTCACTAATGCATTAAGTTTTCGTTATCCAGAAAAAGAACTCTTCAATCTGAGTTTTGGTTTGATTTAGCTTGATGTTCAAAAAAAAAAAAAGTTTGATTTAGCTTTAAATTTGAATTTTTGGATTTGCCAGTTGCCACTTTGAATCAGTTATTATTTTGGTTTAAATACTATCAACCAAAAGATATTGAACAATTATGAATAAACCTGACACACTCCATGCGCAATGATCAACTAGATAAGATCTCCTTTATGGATTGCATAATGTAACTTCTTTTAAGCCCTTATCATCGGACAAGAGGAGAAACGCAGCACATAAAAGTTATTATGAAAGCAAAACTAATATAACAATCTAGCGCCAAATGAGGCCTCTTTGATAGGTTCTAACCAGAACAAAGCTTCTCAAGCGCCAGATTCTCATCTCCACCACTTGATTCAATAGCACTCCTAACCTGAGCATCTCCAAAACCCATCTCCACGAGCCTCTTCACCTGCGGCAAAATCATTGCAATACCAACCTCTTTAATATATACACAATCAGGACACTCAAAACCTTTAAATAGTCATCTCCAGCAACTCACTTTTTCCTCTATAGAAGAGTTCTTAGCGAATGTTTCGGTCCAGTAACGAGCTGTCGATACAAAAACTTGATAGTTCTTCATGTACTGTAAACATCAGGTAGAACATAGTTGCTTCAAACTGACTAGCAAAAGGAGTAAAAACCGAAGGTAGTCAAGGTAATGTAGTAGAACCTGTTCAGCTACAACAGCATCTTGAGGGTCTTTGGGCTCTGGTGCAGAGAGTAATGCCTGGATTGAAACAAGAGCTGTCTTCAAAGTAAGAGCTGGACTCCACTGGTCTTTCAAGACATCCAAGCAGATTGCCCCGCTTTGGCTACTTATATTCGGGTGCCTTTTGGGTTTTGGTTAAGATAAATCAACGTAGATAAAAGACCATTGATTAGCACTAAACAGAGAGTTGATATACACTACTCAACAGAGAGTTGATATACACTACTCAACAGAGAGTTGATATACACTACTCAACAGAGAGTTGATATACACTACTCAACAGAGAGTTGATATACACTAACATACGCCGAGTTTGAAATGGTAACGTATACGTATAGATTAAGTTAAAGAGAACCTTGAAAAACTATACCAAATATGAGAGATAATCGAACCAACACCCCAAGGGAAATGTATGCGACACAACCAAAACGTTTACCCCATAACAATGATTCAATATCCATAATAGGTTCGACTCCATTCATTTATCAATCTCAACCAGAAAAATTAAAGATACATACTTTGCAGTGATAAACATAAGAATCAGAGTCAAATCTTCTTACCAAACTTTGGTTGAAAACTGCATCTTTGGAGGCTCAAACGGATACCCTTCTGCAATTTGATCAAAAGCGACAAACTTTGATTATGGAAATAACAAGACAGCAATCATACACTCATAAACCCTAACTCAAATGAAAAATCGAGAAGAATCTTACTTTCCGCACACGAAATTCAACAACCCATAACTCAATCTAAGCGAAATCAAGTAAAGCCCCTACCTTTCACCATCACTAATAATAAAAAAACAGCAAAGAGAGGAGTTGTCGTTGCGGACCTGGAATCGTGATGTCGATCTGAAAAGTGCCGCCTTCGTAAGGAGTTCCGATTGGACCAGGGATGGTTCCGGTGAGTCGGGTGAGGTTGTCGGCTTTTGGGCAGACCCGGATACCCGATGAATCTCTGTCTTTCTCGCAATCTTGGAGCTCCTTTTGGACTCGACTGATATCTATCATCTTCGAGATCCGATTGAAAGAAAAATCTCTGAAAGAGAGAGGATTGGAGAAACCCTTTTGAAGAGAGAAAAGATTATGAAATGAGTTAGTTCGTGGTGAGTTAAAGGAGCTTCCTTTCTTGCATCTTAAGGGATTGTTGAACAGCCACTTTCTTTCTACCTTTTTTGTATTTTTCTCTGTGTTTTTTTTTTTTAACAAAGTTCTTTTTTTTTTCCCTACACTCAAATAGTAAAATTTCTCATATCTAGTATCTACGGTCAAAATTCTACAATATTAATATCTACAGCCACAACCACAAAATCCACAAGAAAGAAATCTTTTTTTTGGATCAAAACAAGAAAGAAATCTACAATCCTAAATTTACATGCACACACCTAAGACTACAACTCTTACCAATAATGCCTTTACTTTGTAGTGATAAAAATGAGTTTTTTTTTGCATCTAATATGATTACCCAACAACCACTTTTGTGTGTGTGTGTGGTAATCGTCTCTATTTCTACATTCAACTGAGAAAGATAAACTTATATAACATTAAGAACCACATTATCACTTTAAATCTTACTTGTTCAATAAAACTTAAATTTCCACTCATACACTACACAAATAAGATTAAAATTTTAATAAAAATTCTAAATTTTGAAAACCTAATTTCTATATAAAGAACACAAGTTGGTAAAATTACCACGGAAATTTTAACCGGAAATGGTTTACATTTAGTTAAAATGCAAACTCCTTAAGACATATTATCTCAGATCAGCGAAACAACTTGTCTATGCATTGCTGAAGAAGCTTAAATTAAGATCATATTTGCGTTCAAGCTACAAGTAAAATCATATTTGCGTTCACATAAACAGATAATTGTGTAATTATAAGGGAAAATTAGATTGACTCATCATGAGAGAGTCTGGAAACTCTGATCCTCCGAAAACATTGCTTCTCCAAATCCCTGACATGGTTAATGTTAGAGTAAATCAAAGTGTTACAGATCAGGACAAGTGTGGAGAATGTCTTTCAAGACCTTATTAGTTAGTTTTATAAAAATTGGAGGTGGCGAAGTTCTCATCATCATTAGACTTGAGCTTGTTTAGCTTCAACACCTTCAGATTTGGACAAGACTTACAAATAACTTTCAGAGACTTTCCTGATAAATCACATGCTAAAAATACCACATGTAAGCATAATTTACATGAACCCTAAGATCTTTAAGCATCTAGATCAATCACAAAATAGAATCATAAGAAGGTTTATAGGCTTACTTGCATTCATTATGGCCTATAAACCTTGCGTTCATGAATGGATGAAAGCATGATTGGAAGATGGTGTAACGACCCCCTCCACCTTTCATCATCACCCACCACCCCTCATCATAACCCACCACTAAACCAAACCCCACCCCTTTTCTTTTTGATTGTTTTTATAGTTGATTTCCCCCTTTGATCACCATTCCACGAGACCAAATTAAAAAGAAAAAAAAGAAGAAGGAGAGAGAGAGAGAAATGAGAGAGAAGAAGAAGAGAGAAGAAGAAGAGGAAGAAGTAGAAGAAGAAGAAAGCACAGTTGCTCTCTCCTCCACCGTCATCCGCGACTCAGGTAACCGGAGAACCGTTTTCTGATTTGCTTCTTATTCGCCGGATCGTAAATTGAGCATAACCCTCTAACCGTTCCGTTTCTCGAAAATCCAAGGCCACCACCGGATTCAGCACGACGAGACGAAGCCACGCTGAGAAGCTCAGCCTCCACCTCCGCCGGACGCGCCCTCACGCACCGCCTGAAGATTGGCGCGTGAAGCCCAAGCGCCTCACGCGCGTGACGCGCCGTTGACAGCGCCGCACGTGGCTCTCACATTTGTCTGTCCTTCCAACTGTCCTTGACAGCGCCGCGCGTATCCACTGTCCTTCCAACTGTTGTCCCACATTTGTCTCATTAGCCCCCAACACATGGGTCCCTCTCATTAGCCCCGTTGACAGCGCCGTTGACAGCGCCGCGCGTATCTACTGTCCTTCCAACTGTTGTCCCACATTTGTCTCATTAGCCCCCAACACATGGGTCCCTCTCTGTCTTTGCCAGATATTGGCAGCGGCGGTGGTGGTGGTGAAAGATCAACAACCTGGGAAGCGTGCTGCTGTCCGCACCTCTCGTGTACCTCTGAGCTCCATCCACATTTCTGAATTATAAAGGGTCGACTCTGTTCCCTGAACCTTAACCGATGGTGCATATGGTGGTGACGGTGGGACGGTGGCGAATGCTTACTCTGTTTGAAGGGTGAACTGGCGAACAATCTAACTGTCCCCTTGAGTGGTCGGACTGATGATATCCTGATTAATCTGCTGAACACTGGTCTCTTCGGCATAACCTGTTGAACAACGAGCTGACAATCCGGCGCGAAACAATGACCTTCCTTGATGGCAACCAAAAACATGTTTAAACTGAGGCTGAATTGAGACAAACTTAGAATAGATTAACACTAGACAGAATTGGTGCTCCTTTGTTTTTTTTTTTAAAAAAAATACACAAGTCCCGGGATTTTTTTTTTTTTTGAAACCGTTTAAAACCGAATATGTAATCATGCTTCCTACTACCCGTCTCCCGGGTCAGAACCGGGACGACGATAACCTAGGCTCTGATACCAAAATGTAACACCCGTCTCATCGACACTCGAGAACGGCGCGCCACTAACCACGTCACATACGTCAAATACCCCACTCTACAGTGTCTCATAACCCAACTACCTCAATGCTATATGTACATGATAAAATACGGAGAAAACGTAAAAATCCCAAAGAAGCACCGTATCGTCAAAGCGTAAAATACTTGTCCGTCTCACCTGAAAAACTGGAAAGGGAAGAAGGAGGGGTGAGTAACAGGGGAGTCACTAAGTGACGTATATGATGCTAATCACAGAAAACATAAATCTGACCATAACACGCCATACATAGGAAATAGACTAAACATGCACAATCACGGTACCTAAAGTACCTAAAGAACAATCAACGGTGTCCTACGGCCAGAGCTCGTGGCCAGTCTTATGGGATAGTGCCCAACCACACCACCCGTAGACGATTTATCGATCTGCCTGAGGTACTCGACAACCGATCGACGCAATTGTCAGTACCCCACCTCAAACAACACGCAACGCAAGTACAGAAGTCACGTCTCTGTACCCCCGCAATCCTTAACGACCCACATGGTCGATTAATCCTAGCTCTAACATGTATAAAAGAATCAGTTAACAATTTAATGCACAATCAATGGGTTGAATCATCTATTATTCCTAAGTCCGATTTACAAACAATCCTAAAAAGACTCTAGCACAGAAACAGAACACATTTAATACTAAATCCTATCTACGGCGCTTTTTGATGAAAAGTACGATATTCTGCAGAAAGCCCTCACCTTAGCAAAAATGGAGTATAACTGCTTCTTCTACAATCCAGATGCTAAAACGGACGCTGAATCTGAAATCAGGACGAAGTTTCGAGTGAGAACGGCTTTCGAACGGCGAAAAACGGTTAACGGGTCAAACCGGTCATAGTCAACGGTCAGAAAGTCAACGGTCAACGGTCAACCCGGTCAAAGTTAACGGTATGACCAGTCAAAATAAAACCGCGATTAAACCGAATTAAACCGGACCAAACCAGGCTAAACCGGACTCAATTGATTTAAACTAGAAATTGAACCAAACCGAAATCGAATTGAATTAAACCGGCCAAACCAAACCAAACCAAAATTGAACCGAACGGTTAAGCAAAACCAAACCGAAATTGAACCATGTGTTGGGGGCTAATGAGACAAATGTGAGACAAATGTGGGACAACAATTGGAAGGAGAGTGGATACTGTCACCGCAGACAATTAAAGGAAGAAGTTGACCGCAACTTGGAGCATAAGAAGTGTACAACAGAGTTTCAGTTGGAGTTGACAACCCAATTTCTGTAGGATGATGCCTTTATCTGGTTAAAGGGAGTTGTTGAGAGTAGTTGCAGTTGTTATGAGTTAACCGACAATCACTATAGAGGGAGTTCGACAGGACATTCTTTCCTCGTAAAGCCGGGAACAGGAATGCTAATGCTTTTAAGCACCTTTCCCAAGGCACTAGGAATATCAGGGAGTATGGGTAAGTGTTTTGTCGTCTTTGAAGATTTTCTGGGAGTTGCATATCCAATAAGGATTTATTCAGGAGGTTCTTGAATGGCAACAAGTGGATATTTTGTAACCGTGATGTCGTACGGGTTTACACCAGTCCAATCGATTGGTTGAGAAGACTTTTGTTCATGAGGCAGAGATAGAGGAGAAGCAATATTTCTTCAAGGTGGCTCAGTCAAGCTTGATAAGACTTATTTAGGATATAACAATGTGTCGCAGCTGTCGGGATTTCCATCGTGTTGTTCGTATTACCGTCATCATGTTGGGAGAGCGTGTTCGGTGTTTTTCATTCAGATGGTTGAATTATGCCATAAGTTACTAAAAGTCTATGTTAGTGGATGCGTCGTTTGTCAGTTATATTGCAACACCAGCAGTTAGACCGAGTTGTTCAGTTGTGGTTAGCATGTTGTCATTTTCAGGGATTGTTCGCAGTGAGTTTAGGGTTGTTTCTGCCACCACCCAAGCGCCAAGCTATTGTCGCGAGTATTGTTATTGGAGACCACGAGACAGTTGAGACAGTTCTTTTTGACGTTGTAGATTTGAAATTGTGGATTTGAGTTTGTGGTTCGAGTATGTCGTTTATGTGGAAACCATTGATTTAGTACTTGTGTTGGTCGATTGTCGCTTGGGGTGGGACAGCTTATACCTGATTGGTTATTGGAGCTACTTATAGTTTTGTATGTCGGGCCCAGTCGAGTATTGGTCACCCAGGATGTGTTCGAGCCGAAGAGTAGACAGAGTTAGGCAGTCGATTTAAACAGGGAGCTTGAAGCATTCATCGAGTTGTATTGTTTACACTCAGGGGAGTTGATCTTATCAGAGACTTAGCAGTGAGGGAGCTAAACCACCATGATGTGACTTTAATGATGGGTCGGTTACCATGGCATTGAGTATAGTTTGGGAACGAGAGTGCATATCCTAGGAGCCGAAAGGATTATCATTTCTCAAGATATTCAAAACAACATGAGAAGTCTTCGTTAAATTTGTGTTGCATTGAGTAAAAAGAATTTGTGATTAGCCAACCAGTGGCAGTTCGGGGCGTCAAGAAACAAAAGTTTAGGAGATGTGACTCGATGGTAAGAGTCAGTTGAGAGAAGACGAAATTCAGGAGGACGTATGTGAGATCGGGACTCAGTTGAGGAAGGAGATTCTCCAGCAGGCGCATCATTCTCATATTTCCATTCATCCAGGAAGTAATAAGATGTATCGGGTGGCACTTGCAAGCTTCTTTATTTCTTCATATTCAAAAAAATAAGATCTTTTAGATCAGATGAGACCGAATCGTATCTTTATTTTAAAAACTTCGATTCGATAAGACCCATTAGGTAGAATATTGTTATAAGACATGGATGTTGCTACCTTGGTGTCGTGTTGTCAGACTTGCCAGTTGGTTAAGGCAGAGCATCAGGTACCGAGTGGGTTACTGCAGAATCTTCCACTACCCAAGTGGAAATGGGACATGGTGACTATGGACTTCATAACCGGATTATCGAGGACAGTTGGCGGGAAGAATGCCAACTGGGTTATTGTTGATCGACTCACCAAGTCAGCTCACTTTTTAGCGATTAAGAAAACAGACGGAGCAGAGCAGCTAGCGCAGAGATACATTGCTGAGATTGTGAGATCGCATGGGGTACCAGTCAGCATAGTGTCGTATCGTGATTCGAAGTTCACATCGACGTTTTGATAAGCCTTTCAGGAGGCATTGGGGACTAAGGTCCATATGAGTACGGCCTATCATCCGCAGACAGGTGGTCAGTCTGAGAGGACTATTCAGACACTCGAGGATATGCTCAGGGCTTGTGTTTGGGATTGGGAAGGGAGCTGAGTTAAGTACCTACCGTTGACGGAGTTCGCGTACAACAACAGTTTTCATTCGAGCATTGAGATGGCACCGTATGAGAATCTTTATGGTAGACCGTGCCGTACCCCACTTTGTTGGACAGAGGTGGGAGAGCGCCGAGACTTAGAACCAGCAATGGTCCAGGAGACAGTTGAACAAGTGAAAATGCTCAAGAGACGGCTTAAGGAAGCCCATGATCGTCAGAAGAGTTATGCTGATAAGCGTCGGAGAGATCTAGAGTTTGAGGTGGGCGACCTGGTATATCTTAAGATGAGGACATTTCAGGGAGGTTCTGAGACCCGGAAGGTGAAGAAGCTTAAGCCGAGATATATGGGTCCGTATCCTATCATCGAGCGGATTGGGGCAGTAGCATACTGCTTAGCGTTATCAACAAAGTTGGCTGGGTTTCACGATGTGTTTCATGTGTCAGCTCTGAGGAAAGTCGTTCGGGAGCCAGAGCTCATCATTCAGCAGCCACCGAGTGATATCAGTAGAGACTTGACTGCAGTTAGTCAGCCAGTGTCTATCCTAGAGCGCCGAGATAGAGTGGTTCAGGGGAAAGTGATTACGATGGTCAGAGTAGTTGGGAGAGAGACGGCATTCAGGAGGAGGCTTGGGAGTTAGAGTCTCAGATGAAGTCTGAATTTCCTGAGCTTTTAAGGTTGACGAGCAATTGACTAAGGACCAGAATTCGAGGACGAATTCCTTGTTAGTGGGGAAGAATTGTAACGACCCCCTCCACCTTTCATCATCACCCACCACCCCTCATCATAACCCACCACTAAACCAAACCCCACCCCTTTTCTTTTTATTGTTTTTATAGTTGATTTCCCCCCTTTGATCACCATTCCACCAAGACCAAATCAAAAAGAAAAGAAAGAAGAAGGAGAGAGAGAGAGAATTGAGAGAGAAGAAGAAGAAGAAGAAGAAGAAGAAGAAGAAGAAGAAGAAGAAACACCTATTACTCTCTCCTCCACCGTCATCCGCGACTCAGGTAACCGGAGAACCGTTTTCCGATTTGCTACTTTTTGGCCGGATCGTAAATCGAGCATAACTCTCTAACCGTTGCGTTTCCCGAAAATCCAAGGCCACCATCGGATTCAGCACGACGAGACGAAGCCACGCTGAGAATCTCAGCCGCCAGCTCCTCCGCACGCGCCCTCACGCGCGGCCTGAAGATTGGCTCGTGAAGCCCACGCGCCTCACGCGC
Source organism: Isatis tinctoria (assembly GCA_010577795.1). Taxonomy (NCBI): domain Eukaryota; kingdom Viridiplantae; phylum Streptophyta; class Magnoliopsida; order Brassicales; family Brassicaceae; genus Isatis; species Isatis tinctoria. The sequence goes on along the minus strand of CM021249.1, from coordinate 18,441,086 downwards.
GTGACGCGCCGTTGACAGCGCCGCGCGTGGCTCTCACGCGCCGCCGCTGCCGACACCGCCGCCGTCGCCGCCGCCGGCGACTTTTCCGGTAAGCCTCACCGCCGACCGCCGCGGCCGGTCGCCGGTCGCCGGAGACTCGCCGGCGATCTGGCCGCCGGTTTTAGTTCGGTTTGGCTTAAACGTTCGGTTCAATTTCGGTTGGTTTGGTTTGGTTTGGCCGGTTTAATTCAATTCGATTTCGGTGTGGTTCAATTTCTGGTTTAAATCAATTGAGTCCGGTTAGTCTGGTTTGGTTTGATTTTGACAGGTCAGACCGTTGACTTTCTGACCGTTGACTATGACCGGTTTGACCCTTTAACCGTTTTTCGCCGTTCGAAAACCGTTCCCACTCGAAATTTTGTCCTTATTTTAGATTCAGCGTCCGTTTTAGCATCTGGAGTGCAGAGGAAGCAGTTATACTCCATTTTTGCTAAGGTGAGGGCTTTCCGCAGAATATCGTATTTTTCATCGAAAAGCGCCTTAGATAGGATTTAGTATTAAATGTGTTCTGTTTCTATGCTAGAGTCTTTTTAGGATTGTTTGTAAATCGGACTTAGGAATAATAGTTGATTCAACCCATTGATTATACATGCTAGAGCTAGGATTAGTCGACCATGTGGGTCGTTAGGGATTGCGGGGGTACATAGACGTGACTTCTGTACTTGCGTCGCATGTTGTTTGAGGCGGGGTACTGGCAATTGCGTCGATCGGTTGTGGAGTACCTCAGGCAGATCTATAAATCGTCTACGGGCGGTGTGGTTGGGCACTATCCCATAAGACTGGCCACGAGCTCTGGCCATAGGACACCGTTGATTGTTCTTTGGGTACTTTAGATACCGTGATTGTGCATGTTTAGTCTATTTCCTATGTATGGCGTGCTATGGTCAGATTTACGTTTTCTGTGATTAGCATCCGATACCTCACTGAGTGACTTTCCTGTTACTCACCCCTCCTTCTTTCCTTTCCAGTTTTACAGGTGAGACGGATAAATATTTTACGCTTTGACGATATGGTGCTTCTTTGGGATTTTTACATTTTCTCCGTATTTTATCATGTACATATAGCATTGAGATAGTTGGGTTATGAGACACTGTAGAGTGGGGTATTTGACGTATGTGACGTGGTTAGGGGTACGCCGTTCTCGAGTGTCGATGAGACGGGTGTTACAGATGGACAGCTTAATCTCTAAGATAGAAGTTTAGGTTTCTCTCTCTTTACCTACTACTTAGTTTAAATGTGGTGGAAGATTTATAAATGTATGCATTTATAGGTGGAAGGAGGACCTAATTCGTTTCTTTATGATTAAGCTAAACTGTCTATGAAAGTAGAAATTGATTAGGAATTAAAAGCCTAACTACACAATATGTCAATATCATAACCACACCCTTTAATTCTTTCAATCAAATACCAATGTCATATTGATTTACATTTACAATATTTATAATTTTGATTGAAAGTCTTTTTGCCGGGAGAGAAGAATGTATCATATCAACAAGAAATTTATGGTGATCTAATCTACGGATGTTTATGAAAGTAATAAGATCTACAGATGGAAATATATATATATATTTCCCTACAAGAAAACATGCCACAAATTTGCGACGGATTTGTGACGAATTTGCAGCGTATTTCGTTTTCGTCGCAAAAACGTCGCAACTTTACGATTAATATACGACGCTTCGGTCATACGTCGCAAATCCATTGCAGATTTGCGATACATTTGCGACGAACATCAACCATCGCAAACTTTGCGACGATTTTGCAATAAATTTGCGACAAATTGTCTTCCTTCGCTAATCCATCGCTAATCCGTCACAAAGTGCAACGAATGTGCGACTGACAGATACAAGTTTACAAACCCCTAGTTAGGTCTACACATGGGAAATGTGTTGTACCTAACTTATTGCGACGAACCAGGTCGTCGCAAACAAGCCGCAGTCATTTTTACATCGCAACTCTGTCATAAAATGGAGTCACCACTTCATCGCAAACCCGTCATTCGTAAACACATAAAAAAAACATCAAAAATAGTTTTTGTTTGAAAAAGTGGTTAAAATACTTTGAGTGAGTCTTGAAAATGGCTTCGAGTATCTATGAATTAAGGGCATAGATGTACAATCATAGAGCTCCGGAGACCAGAGATGTGACGCATGAGTATCGGGACGGGTTGCAGACATTCATTTACCAGGTCACAAATGATCAATTGACAAAAGAAAATGGTAAAATATTATGCCCTGTATAAAGTGTGGGAATCAGAAATATTTGAATATTGACATGGTGAAGAGACACTTATTTAATAGAGGATTTACGGCAAATTACTACATATGGTTTAGCCATGGGGAAGGTAGTGGTGCAGGCTGTAGTTGTACGGGTTATGTTGTTGATAAATACTGCTAATTATGATTACAGGAATGATATATTTGGGAATAATGAGGGTCCTCAAAGGTATCACCAAGAGAGTAGGTTTCATGATATGATTACAGATGTATTCCAGGAAAATACAACTGCATTTGCTGATAATAGTAAGAAAAAACCCAGCTTAGAAGCAAAACGGTTTTATGGTATGACCCGTGTCCCATACCAACGGATGTGGTATTTGCCAATCACCGAAAGACTGAAACGGTTGCAATGAGATGGCATGCACAACATTCTACAGAAGATGAGGAGGTCACCCATCCATCAGATGCGAAGGCATAAAAACACTTTCAGACGCTACATGCAGAATTCGCTAGAGAGTGCAGGAACATTTATCTTGGATTATGCACAGACGGGTTTAGTCCATTTGGTATGTCTGGAAGACAATATTCTTTATGGCCTGTCATATTTACACCATACAATCTTCCCCCGGAAATGTGCATGCGAAGTGAATTTTTGTTCATGAGTATTCTGGTGTCAGGCCTAAAGCATCCAAAAAGATCTCTTGACGTATTTTTGCAACCGTTGATTCACGAGTTGAAGCAGTTGTGGTACGCGGGTGTCCGCACGTTCGAATACTCTCAGCAGAGAAACTTCAAAATGTGTGCAGTGCTATTATGGACCATAAGCGACTTTCCTGCATACAGAATGTTATCGGGGTGGACAACACACGAAAGACTATCTTGTCCATATTGTTTGGACAGGACATATGTCTTTCAGTTAAAGCATGGAAGGAAACCATGTGGTTTGATTGTCACCGTAGGATTCTTCCGCTAAATCATCCGTACAGAAAGAACAAGAAGTCGTTTAGGAAGAATAAAGTTGTGCGGGTGCCCCCACCTGTATATCTTTCTGGGACTGATTTGTTGAGCAGATTGACTACTACGATGCCCAGGAAACATGTAAACACGGTGGTAACTGGCATACTCCTGCTAACATGCCTGACAGTTATGGAGAATCTCACAATTGGCATAAGAAAAGTATCTTTTGAGAGTTGCCGTACTGGAAGGATCACCTGTTGCGTCACAACCTTGATGTGATGCACATTGAGAAGAATTTCTTCGATAACGTCATGAAAACAATTCTAAATGTTCTGGGCAAAACGAAAGGTAATATGAAATCGAGGTTGGACTCGCCAGAAATATGTAACTGAGTTGATTTGCATATTACAAGAGACGGAAACCTATTCCTAACTTTCGATTGTCCGGAGAGGCGAAGCGGACGTTATTGGAGTGGCTTGCTTCTGATCATATAAAGTTTCTGGACGGTTATGTCTCCAAATTCTCAACAAGATGTATTGAACAAGGTGAAAAGTTTTCAGGCATGAAAAGTCATGATTGTCATGTCTTCATGCACAGAGACTTCTACCATTTGCATTATCTGAACTCTTACCGACACCTATCCACGAAGCTATTGCAGGTAATTATGTACATTTAATGAGATTTTATTTTTGAATTCTATTATATGCGTAATATTTATAAATTTGACTAAAATACCTCGTGCATGAATTAGAGCCTTTTTCAGATATCTATGTACATGAACACTTGCAGAGGACGGGATTGCACAGTTTAAAAAAAAATTCTGGTGTTCCTTTGTAACTTGGAAAAAATCTTCCCTCCTTCGTTTTTTGATGTTATGGAACACCTTCCAATCCATCTACCACACGTAGCAGAACTTGGGGGGGGGGGGGGGATGGGGGAATTAGGGCTGTCAACTACCGATGGATGTACCCATTTGAGCGGTTTATGGGACATTTTAAAATAAAAGCAAAAAATTTGGCAAAAGTTGAGGGATCAATCGTTGTTGGAAGTTTGACAGAGGAAACATCGCACTTGACGTCGTACTACTTTAATCCAAACGTCAGAACCAAGAAGACCGCGCCTCGCCAGTACGACGATGGTGGAGTTGCACCAATGTATTTACAACCCGTCCCAGATATATTTCCACAAGTAGGGAGGCTAGCTGGAAAACTGAAAGAACGGTGGTGGCATGACCACGAACATTGTCATGCGGCTCACACCTATATATTAAGAAATTGTGACAAGGTCCAGAAATATGAGAGGTATTTATTCTGATCCCAATAGTTTCATTTAATACGTGATTATTACTTTACTTATTAATTAAATTGAACAATCTTGTGCAACAACATATTCGATTATCAGATTCGAGAAGCATATCGAGAAGCATATCCTGGTTTACAAGATGAATCTGATTAAATTGAACAATAGTAAACAATCTTATGTTTCAGAAAAATGAAAATGATTAAATTTTTTTTTCTTGTTGTCATATTTAAATTCTTAATATACAAAATGTTAATCACACTGATGAGTTTTTTACTTAACTAATTGTTAACTTATATATTAGTGATAAATATTTTTAATACTCCAAGATTGTGTTTTACAAACTTTTTAAGAAAATGTGGGCATCTAGTGTCATACTAACACTCCACAACACTAAAAGGATTTTGCAAATCCGTTGCAAGGCCCTTACTTTGTTTCATCGTATAAGGGAGTCATTGTTGCACTCGAACACTATTCTAGTCTGCATGGTGATTGTAATATTATGTGAGATTAAAAAAATTAACATAAAAGATGATACATGTTATTCTTAACAACTTGTTAAGTTATGTACTCAACAATTAGAGATTACCGATATCACAAGATCGTGTTTTTAAAAACTTTTGAAATACCGATGGCAGTTTAGGATATAAATTATGAAACTCTAGTTTTACCCATATTGTGGTGTACATATGATTCTAAACAAGACTTTATACATCTTGTGACGGCTCCGTAAAAAGTCGTCGCAAACTGCAACGGAATATATGATTATGAATAAAAAATTTCACGTCGCAAATCCGTAGCAATTCCTCCACTCGCCACTGCCTCTTCCATTGAACAAAAGTGAGATTTTTTTGTAAACAATTTTTATTATACATTTTATGATTTTAGGGTTTATTACATTTTATAAAATATTGTGTGAATTTGTTGGTGAATTGTTTGAATCTAGAATTCTCTAAATATTTTAGGATTTACTTGTTTAGATTTTATAATTTTATGTTATTTGATTTTAGAATTTTAGAATTATGTTAATAGTATAGGGAATTCTTACTTTAATTTTAATGAGTTTTTCAAGTTTTAACATTTTATAAAAAATTATTTTCAAAGTTCTTCAAATTTTATGATTTTTAATAATTTTACTACATTTCTTGAAATTTAATTAAATTTAATGAATTTTAATGATTTTGTGTTAAGAAATATTTTGATATACAATATAAGATCGAATTTTTTTATTTCTATATGAAATATGTGAGACATATATTAAATTTGGTAACTTTTATGAATTGTTTTTGATCTTTAAGTTTTTTAGTATAACTTTTTTATAAGTGTTTTACTAATTGTTTTAATCTTATATTTTTGAAAACAAAATTAGAAAATTTTATTAATATCGTAATATTATTGCATATTTAAGATGACCAGTTTAGATAGATAATACAGGCTATTACAGGAAACATAATGCACAAAACAATAATCCAACGGTTATGGTAAATTCTTCTGGAGTAAATTCTCCTATGAAGAGACCGTAAATCGAAGTAAAAATTATAACCGAACATAAAATCAAAAATAAACGAATCATTTTTTTACAAATTAAAATCTAAAGTAAGCTACTTGAAAAATATATGAGAAGAGATGAAATCTTTGAGTGAAGTGAATGAGTAAAAGATAAGTGTATTTATAAATTAAAAACATTGTTCATTAGCCGTTTTATAGCCGTTGGAAGTATAAATTATTAATTTTATGACCGTTGGAAGTATAACACTGTTCATTAGCCGTCTTATGACCGTTGGAAGTATATAACCGTTCATTAGCCGTTTAACTGTTCGTTAGAAGTTTTTACAGATGTCACAACCGCATGCTCGTAACCGTTATTCGACCTACATAAATAGGTCAAATGTTTTGGTACCTCGTACACATGGAGTCGGTACGAGTGCGAGTACTAGTTCTCATACCGCCGGCGCAGGGTCGCGTATTCCTCTTTTCCACCACGGAGGACCTCCTCCATCTTCTCCTCAAATGGCGCCCAATTTTCCGGCAATCCGAGAAGAACCGCAGCATGAGGCCGCACATGCCAGTCTGGCTCTTGATATTTTTGTTCATCTTACGGTCGATGATATTCTTGCTAGTCCCGGCCACGATCATTTGCCAAAATTAGATCCGAAGCATCCTCCGGGGACATTATGGTAATTTTTTTAAAAAAATAATTACTTATTTTGAATACTAAACAGTTTGTTTTGTAGGTTTGATGACGACGGCTCGGTAGCTTCCACCGTCAGAGCTATCTTTGAAAAAGATCTTAAAAAAGCGGCTTCTAATATATTCCACACTCCGAGCACTACCATTGATCGGTGGTTTAAGACTTTCGCTGTAAGTTTTTACTATTATTGTATTATTATTTCGAATTAAATTTTCTAACAGCACGCTCGTAGCACTACAAAAAAACATCGGCATTGCGACGGCCAGATCCGTCGCAAACCCATCGCAATATAGGTATAAGAAAACAATAAAACTATGAATATATGAGAAAACATATATTTTGCGACAACCGATGTTTTCTTGAAGTGGTACGAGCGTGCTGTTAGAAAATTTAATTCAAAACAATGATACAATAATAGTTTAAACTTACAGCGAAAATCTTAAGCCACCAGTCAAGGTAGTGTTCGGAGTGTAGGATATATTAGGAACCGTCTCTTTAAGATCCCTTTCAAAGATAGCTCGGACGGTAAAAGTTACCAAGCCGTCATCATCAAACCTACAAAACAAAATGTTTAGTAAACAAGATAAGTAATTAAATTTTAAAATTTTTTACCATACTGTCCCCAGACGACGCTTCGGTTCTAGTTTTAGCAAACGATCGTGGCTGGGACTAGAAAGAATATCATCGACTGTAAGATGAACAAAAATATAAGGAGCCAAACTGGCATGTGCGGCCTCATGTTGCGGTTCTTCTCGGGTTGCCGGAAAATTGGGCGCCATCTGAGGAGAAGGCGGAGGAGATCTTCCGTGGTGGAAAACAGGAATACGCGACCCTGCGTCGGCGGTCTGAGAACTAGTACTCGCACTCGTACCGACTCCATGTGTACGAGGTACCAAAAACATTTGACCTATTTATGTAGGTCATAGGACAAATAAAAATTAAAAAAAAACTTCTAACCTCCATTAAACGGCTAATGAACGGTTATATATATAATTCATTCATATATTATAACCTGTGTTAAAAAAAACGCTAGGCGTTAGTCGGGCGGTCGGAATGGGCCTAGCGTCTAGAGGGAAAATCGGGGATTAATCGGAGACTAGCTTTTATAATTTTATAAATATGTATATAAATATTATTATATGCGGACTGATACAAGAGATTTAACGTAGTCTAGTGGAAAGGGTATTGAGAACGCGGGTTCGAGCTAGGCACAGCGTGTTTTTGTATTTTTATCTCGTTTTTCCTTTAATAAAGACAAAATGACCGAATTATCCCCGTCTTCAACCTAAGGTTACGACCTGCAACAACCCTAGCCGCCATTATCAATTTTTTTTTTCGATTTCATCACTTTTACTTGTTTATTTTTGTTGTTTTAAAAGATATTATGATAGATCTATTACTAAATCATCGATTCCTAACTTAAATCAAAGAAAAACAAGTTTTTTTAGAAAAAAACGATTTTTCCCCCGATTTGCTCATAATCGCGGCGGCTGCCCTCCGACGAACGCCTCGGGGCCGATTAAACGCCCGCCTAGAGCGCGTTTTCGAACACGGATTATAACCATTATTAAATTTATGTTTTTACATTAAAAATAGTAATTAATTTTTTGATATCATATTAAAATTAAAAATTTATACTTACAACTGTCATAAGACAAATAAAAATTTTAAAAAAACTTCTAACGAATAGTTTAACAACTAATGAACGATTATATATATCATTTATTCATATATTATAATCATTATTAAATTTATGTTTTTACATTAAACTAGTAATTAATTTTCTGATATCATATTAAAATTAATAATTTATACTTCCAACGGTCATAAGACGTATTAAAACGGCTAATGAACAGTATTATACTTCCAACGGTCATAAAATTAATAATCTATACTTCCAACGAATATAAAACGGCTAATGAAAAGTGTTTTTAATATATAAATACACTTCTATTTCACTCATTCACTTCACTCAAAAATTTCATCTCCTCTCGTATATTTTAGCTTACTTTAGATTTCAATTTGTAATAAAAATAGTTCATTTAATTTTAATTTTATGTTCGATTATATTTCACTTATTCACTTCACTCAAAAATTTCATCTCCTCTCGTATATTTTAGCTTACTTTAGATTTCAATTTGTAATAAAAATAGTTCATTTAATTTTAATTTTATGTTCGATTATAATTTTTATTTCGATTTATTGTCTCCTCATAGGAGAATTTACTACAGAATAATTTACCATAACCATTGGATTACTGTTTTTTACATTATCTTTCATTGTAATAGCATGTATTATCCATTTAAACTGGTTATCTTAAATATAAAATAATATTTATGTATTAATAAAATTTTCTAATTTCGTTTTCAAAAATATAAAACTAAAAAAAATAATATAACGGTTATAAAAACTTATATTAAAAAAAATTGAAGATCAAAAACAATTCAAAAAAATCATCAAATTTAATATATGTCTCATATATTTCATAGAAAAATAAAAAAAAAATCGATATTATTTATGTATATCAAAATATTTCTTAAAACAAAATCATTAAAATTCATAAAATTTATTTAAATTTCAAGAAATTTAATAAAATTATTAAAAAATTAAAAAATTTGAAGAACTTTGAAAATAATTTTTTTATAAAATGTTAAAACTTGAAAAACTCATTAAAATTAAAGTAAATAATTCCATATAACATTAACATAATTCTAAAAGTCTAAAATCAAATAACATAAAATAATAAAATCTAAACAAGTAAATAATTCTAGATTCAAACAATAAAAATCACCAAACAATTCACCAACAAATTCACACAATATTTTATAAAATGTAATCAACACTAAAATCATAAAATATAATAAAAATTGTTTTAAAAAAATCTCACTTTGGTTCAATGGAGGAGGCGGTGGAGAGTGGAGGAGGTCGCCGGCGAGATGATCAGTACGCCGCCGGCGAGTGGAGAAGGCGGTGGAGAGACCTGTGGGTAGGAGATAGAGAGATTCAATTAGATAAAGATGCAGAGAAGGGGAGAAAGAGATCCGAGAGAGAGAGAGCTTACCGGCGAGTGAAGGAGGCGGTGGTAAGTGGAAGAGGTCGCCGGCGACTAGAGGAGCGGCGTGGGAGAAAGAGAGAGAGGGAGGGAAGAAGAGAGAGAGGGAGGGAAGAAGAGAGAGAGGGAGTGAGGGAAGAAGTGAGGGAGAGAGTGAGATATGTAATAAAAATACAAAAGAAGAAATTAAAGGGAAGGTTACTCGGGTGGATCGATGTGAAAAAGAAGGAAAACTTTTTTCTACTTAATGAAACCTCCAAACTATCTAACTAATCCATTTCCATGTTAATAAAGAATGTATCTAAGCTATACTTTGTAAACAAAAATTTTGGTAAAATTTTACTTTATAAATTGTGACAAGATTAAGGAATTAGTGGTAAATCGTAGTAGAACCACTATAAATAACTAAACATTTTCTGTAGGAAAGAAAACTGCAGAACTAGTAGGAATCATTATGTCCAGAGTTAATTTTATTGATCATCAGTTAGGGATATAGTAAAACAAAAAAAATTCTTAATTAGCTAAAAAGAGAAAAAGAATATTGATGTAATAGAACCGATCTATTCTCTCTCTTATGTTTTTGCTAAAACCAATTAAATTCAAACAATCTATTAATTAAGTCCAAAAGATAAACATGGACAACAATTCGATGCAAATCTTGATGACTTTTTTGGTTGATCTTAAGAATGTTCACATTTGTAACTTGTTAGTGGGGAATGTGGTGTATTTTCCTTGAAAAGTGATTAGTTTTTTTCTAAGGAATTTTCTTTCGTTGGTAATCTAGAAAGGTTTTGCAACATGTAGTAAATCTCCTATATTTTAAATTTTGATTTGAGGCAAAATATACTTTTTCGGTAACCATTTTTGTAGACCCATATCAACAGTTTATGCCATAAATATTACTGTCAGCAAAATTTATCAAGTTATATAGTTCTTTTAACAATGAGATAGGAGCCGTTCAAAAAAAAAAAACAATGAGATAGGATGGTTGAATCAAACAATTAACCAAAACAACCAAATTAAAATATTTTAACTTCTACTAGAATGAACCGACATAATAATTTAGAGGACAATCATTCCACTAGCTTTTATTTTGTAGGACAATCATTCCACCAGCTGTAAAGTAAACTGATATAAGATCTGAGCTTATTTTGTTAAATTCTTAGTTATAAGGAAAAACTATTTGTTCGTCCATAATTGGTCTCGAATGGTGACGGTAAAACTGCACCCGTATTATACTCAACAGTAACAAAAATTTCTACATATTACATATATTTATACATTTTTATAATTGTAAAATCGCACTGCAGTTGTCCTGCACCGCTTTACCTGCCGTTACCATTCAGAGTCTATATAACCTAACTTGGACCTAGGACATGGCAGTTTGACTGTTAACAAGAATCCAATGTGCACTCCAACATTCATCTAATTAGATAAGTACCAAATAAAAAATAGAACATGTTATAGACTATTATTATAATATGTTATTTATAGGATCATTATTATGATCCACTACTATTTTATATTATTTATATGGTAGAAAGCAAAGTGAAGCTGTATTAATATGGTAGTTGTTTTGTTGAGATAGAAGAATGAGAGGTGTAAGTGAATTATTATTATACTTATATCATCATTTCGTTTACATCATCGAAAACCTTTTTATAGCAAATCAGAGGCGGTCGATTGTAACAAAATGATTAATCATCTACCTAACGCGAACACATTTTACACGTGATTAACAAACACATCTACGTGTTTGTATACTTTTTCAACACTCTCCTTTATTATTCATTTTGTATTACGTACTGACTCGTTAAAAACCTTATCATGGAAAAACTCTGTGGGATAAAAACTATGACAAGGGAAAAAGAGTATAGTAACGTAATCTCCCCCTTAGAATGACAGATGTAGTCTTTAAATCATAAGTCACGTAGATGATGCATCCCGATACTATGAACGTGTTTTCTGAATGTAGCTGTTGGAAGCACTCTCGTGAATAAATCAGCTGTATTTTCACTTGAACGAACGTATTGAACATCCACTTCTTGATTCTTCTCGAGTTCTCGGATATAAGAGAAAAATTTTGGAGGGATATGCTTAGTTCTGTCGCTCTTGATATAATCTTCCTTAATTTGGGCAATGCATGCAGAATTATCCTCAAACACTTTTGTGGGTTCTTTCTTCGTGAGAATTCCACTTGATACTTGTATGTGATGAGTCATTGATCTGAGCCATACACATTCCCTACATGCTTCGTGAAGTGCAATGATTTCTGCATGATTTGAGGAAGTTGCAACCAATGTCTGTTTTTGGGAACGCCAAGAGATAGCAGTTCCGCCAACTGTGAATACGTATCTAGTCTGCGATCGAGCTTTGTGCGGATCTGATAAATATCCTGCATCTGCAAAACCAACCAAACCAATCTCGGAGTTTCTCGGATAAAATAATCTTAAGTCAATTGTACCTTTAAGATAACGAAATAAATGCTTTATTCCGTTCCAATGTCTGTGAGTAGGAGATGAGTTATATCTTGCAAGCAGATTAGTAGCGAAAAGCTATATCTGGTCGAGTACAGTTTGCAAGATACATAAGTCCATCTATAGCGCTCATATAAGGTACTTCTTTACCTAATATTTCTTCGTTATCTTCACAAGGTTTGAATGGATCTTTGTTAACATCAAGCGTTCGATTGACTGATATGTTGGGATTTTGACCCATACTAACCTTATTATCTAATTGCTTTTTAGAGTTTTTGAGTTATTTCAGGAGATTTTAGGTAGCTTTGGAGCTTTTATTGGAGTTTGGAGCATTTGGAACCTTTTGAAAAGAAAAGAACAAGAATTGAAGAAAAGAAGGAAAATCCTGCAAAGTATCACCAACTCCAATCGGCGAGCACATGCTCGCGAATTTTGGCCACCAAACGAGCACATGCTCGCCGCCGCGGAAGAGAATTAAAAGGAGACAACTTAACCTAATCCCGCCGACTTTAAAAGGAAGCAGCCGCCCTTCCTGCCGCCTATGTCTTCTGATATAAATACTCCTCTTTAGTTTTAGGTTTTTATCATCTTTTATCTCATTCTACATCTTTTCCCTTTTATCTCTAGTTTTCCAATTCTCTAAGGAGCTTTGTATTATTTTTGGGAGAAGAATCTCTGCAACATCTGGAGAAGATTTCTGAATCCTATTCTTTTATTTTATTATCGAGATGCATTCTTTTTATTTTATTGTTTTGCTTTCTTCTTTCATTTTGCTTGAGTAGATCTCTTAGTTAGTTAAGGTTTTCAAAGGAATTCATGAGCTTTAGGGTTAAACACAAATAGGCTTATAAATCGATGTCTTCACCCTTGTTGTTCTTAATGCTTGGATCGAATTGATCACTTGATTTTATGATATTAGGTTAACTTAGACAGCGAGAGTTGCTAGGTTGCTAGAAGAAACACTGGTGAGCAATTTATTCTATGCCTGCGAGAGTAGATGTGTAGGAGAATTGTGAACAAATCAAAGATATTCTTAATGCTTGTCTGCGATTTGCTAGAACCAACGAGAGTTAGGATTTCTAGGTTGTTAGACAAAGATATTGATACCACGAGAGTGGATTGATATTATCTTTATGTTTGAGTTCTAGACTAGTGCTTAATCTTTGCCTGATAGTTGTTTTATCTGTTGCTCTGAATTGCCTGCGATTTGCCTTGACCTAACGCTTGCTTAATATTGTTTTTAAATCCGTTTTAGATTAGTAACTTGCTACCCAAACCATATTGATCTGTCTTACCTTTAAATCTAGCTTATAAAACCATAGTGTAATACTTGGTCTTCGTGGGATCGACCCCTAAGTACTACTACGATTTGTTGTGCACTTGCAGTAGGAAAATAGGGTTTAAAACTCGTACATCATTGACCATTGGGGTACTCAAAGGAGTCGCTTTATCCATATAAAAACGTTTCAAGATTCTTTTGATATAATTTGACTGATGCACAAATATTCCATCTCGGAGATGCTCAATCTGGAGCTCAAGACAATATTTTGTCTGCCCTTGATCTTTCATTTCAAATTATTCTTTCATATGAGCTCTTGCATCATCAATATCCTTTTGAGTTCCAATTATATTTAGGTCATCAACGTATATAGCTATGATCACAAAACCAGATGATGATTTCTTAATGAATACGCATGGGCATATCGCATTGTTCATATAGCCTTTTCTCAACAAATATTCACTTAAGCGATTATACCACATGCGTCCGGATTGTTTTAATCCGTAAAGTGATCTCTGTAATTTGACCGAACATATTTCTTTGGATTTTGAGCTTAATGTTTCAGGCATTTTCATCCCTTCGGGGATTTTCATGTATACATCATTATCCAGTGATCCATACAGATATGCTATCACAACATCCATAAGGTACATATCTAAATTTCTAAATGCCGCTAGACTTATCAAGTACCTGAATGTGATTGCATCCATGACCGGAGAATATGTCTCTTAATAATCAATTCCTGATCTTTGAGAAAAACCTTGTGCAACAAGACGGGCTTTATATCTTGTTATTTCATTTTTCTCATTTCTTTTCCGCACAAATACCCACTTGTACCCAACTGGTTTTACATTTTTAGGCTTTGCGACAATAGGTCCAAAAACACTTCTTTTATTGAGGGAGGATAATTCATTTTGTATTGTCATTTTACATTTATCCCAATCATGTCTTTTCTGACATTCCAATATGGACCTCGGTTCAGGATCATCACTTTCTTGATCAATTTCTTTAGCTACGGAAAATGAGAATATTTCATCATCATCTTTTATTTTATTTCTAATACATAATTCTCCAGTTTGGGCATAATAGATGGAAATCTCATATTTTTCTGTTTCCTTTTCATCATCTCGATTTTCTTCCTTTTGGGGTTCTTCTAGAACATTTTCACTTTGTTCTCCCAAATTCTTTTTCTTTCGTGGATTTTTATTTTTTGAACCCACTGGTCTCCCCCTCTTCAACTGAACCCTAGGTTCATTTGCTAAGTTCCTGTCAGTCTGTTCTTCAGGAACAATAATTAGTGAGGGGACATTAGCAGCAGGTATATATGACTTTGTCACTCTTTTTGTATCTGTGAACGCATCTGGTAATTGATTTGCCAAACTTTGCAAATGTATAATTTTCTGAACTTCCAGTTCACGTTGATTCGTAGGAGGGTCAAGATGTACTAAAGTTGGTGAAAACCATGTAACATCTTGTGAGACTTGCTTAATTCCTCCCCATAATGCTGGAAATTCATCTTCATTAAAATGGCAATCGGCAAAACGTGCCGTAAACATATCACCAGTTTGCGTTTCAAGATATCTTATTATGCTCGACTTTGCCATGGTTCTGTCGCATATCCGTCGCAAATAACTGCTGGTGTCGCAAAGTCGTTGCAGTTTGCGACGGCTTTGCAACGTCCCCATCGCAGATTCGTCGCAATATTTAGAAAATTCATAAAAATTTAAAAAAATTCAAAAAAAATCAGAAGAAATTCATAAAAAATCAAAACTATTCAAAAATTCAAAAAATTCAAAAAATTCAAAAAATTCAGAAAAATTCAAAAAAATCAAACAAATTTAAAAGTTTTTTAAAAAATCAGAAAAATATCCAAAAATTTGAAAATTCAAACATATAGTATGTTTGCATGATATTGTATGTTTGTTTGGTATCATAGTTTAGCATCACCCCATTCTTTCTAAAAAAACATTTTTTTTATATATATATATTTTTTTTAATAAAAGGTTTTCATATTGAATTAAAAAGAAAAGCGTTTGCACAGGGAAAGGGGAAATCAAAGCTAATTTACAAGGGAGAGGAGGAAAGCATAGCGTTAGCGAGATGCCACACAGCTATGAATGAAACAGAGAAGAGAAAACAGGAGATTATATAGTGTTCCAGAAGGCGATTAATTTGAGTCCCATGGCAGATCCCACATTTGAGAGCGCCAAAGATTTACTTTTAGCCAAATAGAAAACTTGTTGTAAAACGTGATGATGGTGAAGAGAAAGACCAGGATGAAAACGGTTATTCCGTTCTTTCCACAATTCATATATACATGAATGCCAGACCTGAAGTAGAGCTGCATGACACACTTTATCCGTTGCGGCTGTAGGAAGCCACTGGACCACTGCGTCCCAAGAGTTTGGAGGCGGCGAGATAGAAAGAGTTGTGACTGCGCGATGCCAGACATATAGTATGTTTGTATGATAATGTATGTTTGTATGATATTGTATGTTTGTATGATATCGTATGTTTGTTTGGTACCATAGTTTATTATTTTCAAACTTTTGGATATTTTTGGATTTTTTTTATTTTGAATTTTTCTGACTTTTTTGAATTTTTTTGATTTTTTGAATTTTTCTAAATTTTTTGAATTTACTTTTACTTTTTGATATTTTTTTTAGAATTTCTTCTGATTTTTTTAATTTTCTTTTTATATATTTTTATGAATTTGTATGAATTTTTTCAAATTGTTTAGGTTTTTTATTATTTTTAAATTTTTTTTAATCTAAAAAAATAAAAAATAATTTTTAAATAAAAAATAATTTTTAAATAAAAAAATAATTTTTTTAACGGAAGTTATTGTTTAGTTAACAGTTCCGTTAACTTAGATGGCGGCGCACATTAAAATGCCAAATTCAAGGTTTTTAGTGATAACTTTTGTAGTTTGAAGGTTAAAAATGTTAGTGAAAAACTTTGAAGGTTTAAGGTGTCAGTGGTTGCCACTTTGACGGTTTTTTATGCTATTTTCCCAATTTAAATATAACAACAATAAAAAAAAAACTAATCAGATTCATTTTCTAAAACATAAGATTGTTCACTATTTCCGAAAGAATCTTCTTCGTCATCTGTCTCTTCAAACTCGTCTGATCCTGATACTTCGTCAGTCTCGTCAATTATGTCTTCAACTGCTATGTTACGAGGATCGATAAGGATGATTCTTCGGTTGATTCATCGGGAATAGATATATCTACTAATCTTTCTTGTTGCTAAGCTACATCATCATCTTCTCTGATAAATACGAAGTCTCCCTTCGTCGCTTTGCAACGAAGGTGTATCACAGATGACCAAGTCTCCTTCGTCGCTTTGTTCTGCTTGCGAAGCTAGAATGAAAGGCTCAAACTTGGCATAATGTCTGTCAGAATTGACATCACTGACGCCTAAGTTATTTGATCGTACCCAGTGACCAGGCGTTGGATCGGACCAGTCACATTTAAATAAAAAGCACTTCAGATTGAGGGCTCCGGGATATGTGACCTCAACAATATCTTGAAGGATACCATAAAATTCAGGAGTACTTGGGACATGTATTCCATAATTTGCTGTTGACCTCTTAGATCCATGTTTGTACGTATGGAACGTGTATCCCGTGGTGAAGTACATTGGAGCAGTTGTGATTTTCGCTATTGGTTTATGGACGAGCTCCTGCAACCACACTGGTAAAGGCACAGGCGAACCTCCCTTAGCGACCTAGAAATTTTTTATTATTTCATAGTAAATCCTTTCGCACAAGTTATTTAATTTTACGGTATAATTAAGTAGTTATCTATCTTACATATATCTTTAACCATCCTGCGAAATCACGGTTTTTATATTTCTCATACTCCTGATCTTGTAAACCGAGATATGCTTCTCGAATCTAATAATCGAATATGTTGTTGCACAAGATTGTTCAATTTAATTAATAAGTAAAGTAATAATCACGTATTATATGAAACTATTGGGATCAGAATAAATACCTCTCATATTTCTGGACCTCGTCACAATTTTGCAAAATATAGGTGTGAGCCGCATGACAATGTTCGTGGCCATACCACCACCGTTCTTTCAGTTTTCCAGCTAGCCTCCCTACTTGTGAAAATATATGTGGGACGGATTGTAGATACATTGGTGCAACTCCACCGTCGTCGTACCGGCGAGGCGCGGTCTTCTTGTTTCTGACATTTGGATTAAAGTAGTACGACGTAAAGTGAGATGTTTCCTACGTCAAACTTCCGGCAACGATTAATCCCTCAACTTTTGCCAAATTTTTTGCTTTTATTTTCAAATGTCCCATAAACTGCTCAAACGAGTACATCCATCGGTAGTTGAAAGTCCCCCCAAGTTCTGCTTCGCATGGTAGATGGATTGGAAGGTGTTCCATAACATCAGAAAACGAAGGAGGGAAGATTTTTTCCAAGTTACACCGTAATATTTTTTTAAACTGTGCAATTCTGTCCTCTGCAAGTGTTCGTGTACATAGATCTCTGAAAAAAGCTCCAATTCCTGCAGAGGTATTTTAGTCAAATTTATAAATATTACGCATATCATAGAATTCAAAAATAAAATCTCATTAAATGTACATAATTACCTGTAATAGCTTCGTGGATAGGTGTCGGTAAGAGTTCAGATAATGCAAATGGTAGAAGTCTCTGCATGAAGACATGATAATCATGGCTTTTCATGCCTGAAAACTTTCCACCTTGTTCAATACATCTTGCTGAGAATTTGGAGACATAACCGTCCGGAAACTTTATATGATCAGAAGCAAGCCACTCCAATAATGTCCGCTTCGCCTCTCCGGACAATCGAAAGTTAGGAATAGGTGATTTTCCGTCTCTTGTAATATGCAACTCAACTCGGTTACATATTTCTGGCAAGTCCAACCTCGATTACAGATTATCTTTCATTTTTCCCGGCACATTTAAAATTGTTTTCATGAAGTTATCCAAGAAATTCTTCCCTATGTGCATCACATCAAGGTTGTGACGCAACATGTGATCCTTCCAGTACAACAACTCCCAAAATATACTTTTCTTATGGCAATTGTGAGATTCTGCATAACTGTCAGGCATGTTAGCAGGAGTATGTCAGTTACCATCATGTTTACATGTTTCATGGGCATCGTAGTAGTCAATCTGCTCAAACAAATCAGTCCCAGAAAGATACACAGGAGGGGGCACTCGCACAACTTTATTCTTCCTAAACAACTTCTTGTTATTTTTATACGAATGATTTAGCGGAAGAAACCTACGGTGACAATCAAACCAACATGGTTTCCTCCCATGCTTTAACTGAAAGGCATCTGTCCTGTCCAAACAATATGGCCAAGATAGTCTTCCATGTGTTGTCCACCCCGATAACATTCTGTATGCAGGAAAGTCGCTTATGGTCCATAAAAACACTGTACGCATTTTGAATTTTCTCTGCTGAGAGTAGTCGAACGTGCGGACACCCGAGTACCACAACTGCTTCAACTCGTGAATCAACGGTTGCAAAAATACGTCAAGAGATCTTTTTGGATGCTTTGGGCCTGACACCAGAATACTCATGAACAAAAATTCTCTTCGCATGCACATTTCCGGGGGAAGATTGTATGGTGTTAATATGACAGGCCATAAAGAATATTGTCTTCCAGACATACCAAATGAACTAAACCCATCTGTGCATATTCCAAGATAAACGTTCCTGCACTCTCTAGCGAATTCTGCATGTAGCATCTAAAAGTGTTTCCACGCCTTCGCATCTGTTGGATGGGTGACCACCCCATCTTCTGTAGAATGTTGTGCATGCCATCTCATTGTCGCATACGTCCTTTCTGATCGGTACAACCGTTTCAGTCTTTCGGTGATTGGCAAATACCACATCCATTGGTATGGGACATGGGTCCTACCAATAGTTGGTTGGAATCTCGGCTTGCCACAAAATCGACATTCCTGCAGCTTGTCGTCATCTTTCCAAAAAATCCTGCAATTATCAATACAAACATCAATCATTTCTGATGGTAACCCAAGACTCGCGGCCAACCTCTGTATTTCATAGTAATTTTCAGCAGAAAGATTATCAGCTGGCAAATACTCTTTAATCAGTTCAGCCCACAAATCCATGCAAATCTCGCTTAAGTTATGATCAGTTTTTATTGTCATCATCCTAGATGCCAATAATAATTTACACTGCCAATCTCTACATCATTCGTAGATTGGCTAATTTGCAGCATCTAACATATCATAAAACAGTTTTGCTTCTAAGTTGGGTTCTTCCCTACTATTATCAGCAAATGCAGTTGTAGTTTCCTGGAATGCATTTGTAATCATATCATAATACCTACTCGCTTGGTGATACCCTTGAGGACCCTCATTATTCCCCAATATATCATTCTTGTAATCATAATTAGCAGTATAAGTGGGTCCATCAACAACATAACCCGTACTACTACAGCCTGCACCACTACCTGGTTCGTCGCAATAAGTTAGGTACATCACATTTCTCACGTGTGGACCTAACTAAGGGTTTGTAAACTTATCGCAGTCAGTCGCACATTCGTTGCACTTTTGCGACTGATTAGCGAGGGAAGACAATTTGTCGCAAATTTATCGCAAAATCGTCGCAAAGTTTGCGATGGTTGACGTTCGTCGCAAATGTATCGCAAATCTGAAACGGATTTGCGACGTATGACCTAAGCGTCGCATATTAGTCGCATACGTTGCATATTTGCGATGGAATTAGACCGTTGAAAAGTTGCGACGTATTTGCGACGAAAACGAAATACGCTGCAAATTCGTCACAAATCCGTCGCAAATTTCCGATTATGAAATCTTGGTTATCAACTTTGTCTTCAAAAAAAAAATATTTTGGGTAATTTTTTCATGTAAAAAAGATGCATAATTAGATTCTTGAATTCGTGGTGCAGATCCAAACTCTCTCAAAGAAGTTTTAATTTGAAGATAGATTCAAAAAAAAAAATTTGGTATCAAGAACACAATTGAAGATTTGTGGGTGAATTTTTTTTTAGTTGGTGAGATTTGATTCAATATAATTGACATAATTATTATCATTGATATTTAATATTTCTTTTTTTTTGTCAAGGAGATATTTAATATTTATATTTTCTATATTTTAGTACTTTTTATATTTTAAATAGGATCAGATTTTTCTAGGGTTTTGGCTTTTCTTATATATAGCTTATTTATGTTTATATTTTCATTTTAGTTGTTGTTTTTTTAATAAAAAACATGTTTTCCCATTCAACTTAAGGATTTCTATCAATATCGGTTTTAAGTTATACAAGACCAGAAGCTATTTAAAAAAAGGCGAAAAATCATGGTTTGAACTTGGGTTATTTGGTTCAAATTATCTCTATTAATATTAATACTATTAAAATAAAATAATTATTATTAGAAAATGGCTATAAAATAGTTTATAATTTTAAAAAGTGGAAGCCTATGCTTTTTCAGCTTCGGGCCTACTCCCTATGATCTCTTTGTTCCCTTAGTTGAGTTGACAAATCCAAATTGATTCTTTTGAATCTATTGGTTGAGCTTTTTATCATTCTCTACTTTATCAAATCTGTTAAAGAAGTCAGAAAAAGGATGGGTAAAACATCAACAAAAGAGGCAGTGGAGCCCAAGTCACGTTTTCTTTCTTCTATATATAGGAATGCAATCGATCATTGTAAACACACTCATTCGAAAAGAAATCTCTCGCTTCTCTCTCGCTTCTCTCTCATTATTAGTATTCCAAAAATTCTGCGGGTATAAAATTTTTCCCTGTTATTTATTATTATAACACGTTATCAGCACGATCATTCTACGATATGGGCTCTATATATATATGTAATATTTACTCTGTTATAATGGTCGGGATACCCGCCTATATAATAATTTATTATTATTATAATGGTTGTTTAACGCACCATTATTTACTTAATATTAATATGAGAGCGGTTTGTAGCCTCGTTAATAATTTACCGCTTTATATTATGGTTGTTAATCCACCATAATTATTTATTGTTAATATTATAATGGATGGCTGAGCCACCTGTATAATTTTATTGTTAATATTATAATGGATGGCTGAGCCACCTATATAATTTTATTAGTAATGTCATAATGGATGGCTAAACCACCGCATATTTATTTATTGTTTCAATGTGGATGATTATATCACCATAATTTTCTGATTATATATCTGTTTATATCATAATCATTATAAAGTAAATATGCATAATTTTGTGTTCAAAATAAGATTGCGGTCTCATTTATTCCTCAGGCGAATTAAATCTAGACTCATATCAACGTACATCTCCAGGAACCCCTGTTCCGTTAAAGAGCACCTTCTTGTCCAACTGGGAAGAAGTAGTACGGATTTAATCAAAAATTCAGTTTTTCCGGTAACCTTTTTCATAACGGTCACAAAGAATTTTTCACAAAATTTTTACTCCCCAACGGCTACATCTAACGGCTAGTGAACAGTATTTCGATCTATAAATACACTCATCCCTCACTCATTTTATTTCACTCATCAATTTCTTCTACTCCCAAACATCTTTCAAACATCTTTCTCTCGATTTTATTTTGTAAGAATGATGAAAATGATGATTCGTTTGTTTTTATTTTTCTGTTCAATTTTTATAGAAGATTCTAATCGGGCAGATTTTGTCACAAATGTTGTTTTACTTTCTTATGCATCATTTTTATTTGTACTCGCTTGTATTATTCATGTAAACGGTTCATTTTAAATCATTAATATTAATAATATAATAATATTCTATGTTTCTATTTTAGAAATCAATGGCAAAAGTTGAGAAGCTACAATTTCCAGCTCTAATGATTACCAGAGCAAATTACATCGCATGGACGACTCATGTCGAACTCCATTTAGAGATGAAAAAAATTTCAAACTCTATAAAAGAGAATATCGAATCGCCTGCCCATGAAAAGGCACAAGCGATAGTTTTCCTCAGAAAACATGTCGATGAAAATATTAAGCATGATTATGCTAACATAAAAGACCCAGCACAGCTGTGGAAAGCTCTGAAAGAGCGGTTTGACAACCAGAAAGATATAACTCTCCCCCATGCACTCGACGAGTGGAAAAACCTGAGATTTCAGGATTTTGAGAAAGTGGAAGATTATAATTCAGCTATTCTAAGAATTGTGACACGATTAAAGTATTGTGATAAACCTGTCACTGAGGCAGAAATGCTAGAAAAAACCTATCAGACATTCCATAAAGAACACGGTGTTCTTGCAGAACTCTACAAGAGTCGCGGATACACTAGGTTTTCTGAGCTAATGGTAACGCTCATACTAGCTGAGAAGAACTGTGAACTTCTCATAAAGAATCACAATTCTAGGCCAACGGGAAGCAAGGCATTTCCTGAAGTAAATACCACAGATGTAAAAATTTCGGAGAGAAAGGATCAAACCTATCGTGGTCATGGTCGTGGCAGTGGTCGTGGCCGAGGCCGTGGCCGAGGTCGTCGATTTAATCGAGGACGTGGGAGAAATTATAACCCACAAGAGAGGGAATCATACAGATGGGTCCGATCCGAACAATTCCCAAAGGGAAAAGAACTCCAAGGGAATTCCACCCAGAAACAAGAAAATGTGTGTTTCAGGTGCGGATCGAAAGGGCATTGGTCCCATGTATGTCGAACTCCCCCACATCTTTGCAAATTGTACCAAGAGTCAATTAAAAGCAAAGGGAAAGAAGTGAACCTTCGGAACATTTTGAGGGTACGACATACCTCGATTCCTCCGAATTTGGGAACGACTTTGATGAGACTATGATAATGGAAAATTGATATGCTTGTAATATCTCAAAATAAGCCATGTATAATTATTGATCATCTTTGCTTTGTTTTAAGAATAATGTTGTTTATACAACAAAATTAATGTATAATTATTGTGTGATTTTATGAATTAAATTTACTATCTCTTTTCTTGATGTTTTTGTTATTCTGCAGAAAATAGAAAATGGATCACAACACAAATAAGACAATATCCAAAAGATGGTTATAGAGATTTGTATACTAGATTGTGGAACAACCCACACTATTCTGAGAAACAAACAATATTTCTCTAACCTAAAACCGACAAATGTTATTGTCAGTACAGTATCAGGTCCTACAGACCTGGTTGAGGGAATTGGAAAAGCCAGCTTTATGCTGCCAAATGGAACAAATTTTTCCATAGAAAATGCTTTATATTCTCCAAATTTAAAGAGGAATTTGTTGAGTTTCCAAGATATATACCTTCATGGGTATGACACTCAGTCAGCAACTGAGAATGAAAAGAAGTATATGTATATAACTTCTGAGAAATCTGGAAAAAGGCTTATACTTGAAAAAATTCCAAAGTTTCCTTCTGGCTTGCATCATACTTATATAGATGCAATAGAATCAAATCTCATGATTAAAAGAAATCCAGAAGATTTCACATTGTGGCATGATCGTCTCGATCATCCAGCCACCACAATGATGCGCAAGATCATAGAAAGCTCACATGGTCATCCACTGAAACTCCAAGAGATATATTAGGGAAATAAAATGACATGTGCTGCATGTTCTCTTGGCAAATTGATCATAAGGCCATCGCCAACCAAAATCAATAAAGAATCACCAAAATTCCTTGAACGAATTCAAGGTGATATTTGTGGACCAATACATCCACCTTGTGGATCATTCCACTATTTTATGGTATTAATTGACGCATCCAGTAGATGGTCACATGTTTGTCTATTGTCATCTCTAAATTTGGCATTTGTGAGATTTATAACTCAGATAATCAAACTGAAAGCTCAGTTCCCTGATTATACTATTAAAAGAGTTAGACTAGACAACGCTGGTGAATTCACATCCCAAGCATTCAATGATTATTGTATGGTAACAGGAATTGAAGTTGAACATTCTGTAGCTCATGTTCATACTCAAAATGGTTTGGCAGAATCATTAATTAAGCGTCTGCAATTAATTGCAAGACCATTAATCATGAGATCACAACTTCCAACCTTTGTATGGGGACATGCTATTTTGCATGCTGAAGCACTGATTCAGATAAGACCAAGTGCATACCATAAGTATTCCCCACTTCAGTTAGCATTTGGTCGAGAACCAAATATTTCCCATCTCAGAATCTTTGGTTGTGCAGTGTATGTGCCTATAGCACCACCACAACGCACAAAGAAGGTTGGGAATATATGTTGGTTGTGATTCTCCATCAATTATACGATACCTAGAACCACAGACTGGTGATATTTTTACGGCGCGTTTTGCCGATTGTCACTTTGATGAAAAAGTATTCCCGGTTCTAGGGGGAGAAAATAAACAAGTAGGCAAGGAAATCAAGTGGAGTGTACCATCCTTGTTACACTTTGATCCTCCTACTAAAGAGCCAGAACTAGAAGTTCGACGAATCGTGCATTTGCAAAGTATAGCAAATCAGCTACCAGATGCATTTTCGGATACCAAAACAGTAACTAAATCTCATATACCGGCTGCAAATGCTCATGCTCGTATCGAAATACCACAAGAACGTGGGAAAGCAGATGATACACGTGAGCCTGAAACACGCCGGAAGCGTGGCAGGCCCGTTGGTTCTAAGACTAAGAATCATAAGAAACAAAAGAAAGTTGAAACTCATGAAACACCCAAAGTAGCAGAAAATACTTTGGAGGAAACAAATCATGAGACCCATGATAATGTAGAGCATCAAAATCCAGAAGAAAATCATGAGATTTCTATCAATTATATCCATAATCAAAAGATATGGAAAAGAAAAGAAATAGATGATCTCGATGATGTTTTCTCATATCTTGTGTCACAAGAAATAAATGAGGAAAATGAAGATCCAGAGCCAAAGTCTGTATATGAATGTCAAAAAGACATGACTGGATAAAATGGAAAGATGCAATACAAGTCGAACTTGATTCGCTTAATAAACGAGAGGTTTTTGGACCCATTATGCTCACACCCGAAGATGTGAGACCAGTTGGGTCTAAGTGGGTTTTCGTTCGCAAACGAAATGAGAAAAATGAGATCATGAGATATAAAGCTCGTCTAGTAGCCCAAGATTTTTCACAAAGACCTGGAATAGACTACGAGGAAACATATTCTCCTGTTATGGATGCAATCACGTTCAGATTCTTGATGAGTCTGGCGGCTGATGAAAATCTAGAGATGCGACTTATGGATGTCGTTACAGCATATTTATATGGGTCATTGGATACTGATATCTACATGAGAGTTCCTGATGGATTTAAGATGCCAGAAGCATTAAAATCTAAACCAAAAGAGTTATGTGCGATCAAATTGCAAAGATCATTATATGGGTTAAAACAATCTGGACGTATGTGGTATAATCGTCTCAGTGAGCATTTAACAAAAGAAGGATATGTAAATGATCCTATATGCCCATGTGTTTTTATCAAGAAAACAACATCTGGATTTGTGATAATCGCAATATATGTTGATGATCTAAATATTATTGGAACTCATGAAGAAATCCAAAAAGCATCAAATTATTTGAAAGGAGAATTTGAGATGAAAGATCTCGGGCAGACAAAGTATTGTCTTGGCCTTCAGATTGAGCATTCTTGATACACGAGTTTTAAACCCTTATTTCCTACTGCAAGTGCACAGCATACGAAGTAGTATTTAGGGGTCGATCCCACGAAGACCAGTTTCACACTTTGATCTAATGAGCTAAATCAAAAGCTAAGACAATTCAATTATGTTTTTGGTTTTGTAAATAGCAAGTAATAAAAGCAAAATCGGTTGTAAATATAATATTAAACAAGCGTTAGGTCAAGGAATATCGCAGGAGATTCAGAGCGAAGGATCAAATAACTATTCAGGCAATGATTAAGCATAAGTCTAGAACTCAAACACTAAGATAATATCGATCCACTCTCGTGGTATCAATATCTTTGTCTATCAACCTAGACTTCCTAACTCTCGTTGGTACTATAAATCGTAGACAAGCTTTAAGGATAGGTTTGATTTGTTCACAATTCACCAATACATCTACTCTCGCAGGTAATGAATAAATTGCTCACCAATGTTCTTTCTAGCAACCTAGCAACTCTCGCTGTCTAAGTTAAGCCTAATATCATAAAATCAAGTGATCAATTCGATTTAAGCATTAAGAACAACAAAGGTGAAGACATCGATTTGAATAGCCTATTTGTGTTTAACCCTAAAGCTCATGAACTCATTTGACAAACCTTAACCTAACTAAGAGATCTACTCAGACATGATTAAAGAAGACGAAAACATAGAGATTATAGAGTTAATCATAAAAGCTTGAATAGATAATGAAAGCTGAAAATAACTTAATAAGAACTTGAACAAAGCATAAATATAGATAATAAGAACTGAAAGTAAGCTTAATAGAAGTTGATTAAAGCACAAAGATAAGTAATAAGAACTGAAAGTAAAACTTAATTAAACATAAATGTTTAAAGCTTAAAAGAAACTAATAAGAACTTAATAAAAACATAAACATTAAAGCTTAAAAGAGAGAAGAAGCAATGTTTAGAAGCTAGAGAAGAGTGGGAGAAGAAGATGGTGTGTTTTGAAACATCAAGAGTGAGTTCTATATATAGGCCAAGGTGTAGGGGAGTAGGTGAAGTAAGGAACGGACGTTCTGATGGAGAACGATCGTTCTCCGTGGTCGATCGAAGTAGGTGGTTGTAGGTGAGATGGGGAACGATCGTTCTTGGTGGAGAACGTTCGTTCCATGCTTGGTTGTTGGTGGAGTAGGTGAGGTGTGGAACGATCGTTCTCTTCAGGAACGGTCGTTCCTCTGCATTTGTCGGCAAGGTTGGTGAAGAGGGGAACGACCGTTCTGTAGGGGGAACTGTCGTTCTCCCTGGTCGTTCTCCCTTAGAACGGGCGTTCTCTTTAGTTGGTCATTTTCTCGTGTTTTCCACATTAAATCGACTCGAACATGTCCGTAAACGTTTTACTCCATCGGAACTCCATAAAATCTATAAAAAGACTCAAAACAAAAGAAAATACTCGAAAAGCTAACGAAAGATGCAAATAAAAACTCAAACCGAATACTAAAAAGAATCAAAATACGTTAAAAACACATAATATCAACTCCCCCCAACTAAAACCTTTGCTTGTCCCCAAGCAAAACCAGAGATCTTATAAAAAGGAGAGGTTAGAAAAACGTGTGAGACTTGTAAAACTTATAGGACCATACTCTAAATCAATTGCCCGTAAACCGCATTCGCAGGTTCAGATCAAACCGTACTTCATTGTACTTCTCCATAACCGTAGTAAATAAGTGAAATCTCATGATCAAGCAGAACTCAATATTTAACATTCATTATCAAATGCGTGTACTCTCACAAAGGAAATATCTAACACGTTATGGTATAGGTATCAAGGTTGGTATTTGGTGG
This sequence comes from Isatis tinctoria, assembly GCA_010577795.1. Classification (NCBI taxonomy): domain Eukaryota; kingdom Viridiplantae; phylum Streptophyta; class Magnoliopsida; order Brassicales; family Brassicaceae; genus Isatis; species Isatis tinctoria. The sequence goes on along the minus strand of CM021249.1, from coordinate 18,413,140 downwards.
CTCAAGTGTTTCAGTTTCTTTTAGCAGTAAAAACGGATGCAAATCATTATGCAAAATCACAGTGAGACACGAACCAATTAGGAGGTACACAACTCTCCTTAACTCTAATCCTTCTACCCTTATTTAACAAAATCACAAACAAGAACATGATTTCTTTTAACGTTTCATGAAATTTAAAGATATTACCTTGACTTTCCCGATTCCTTCTGTTTTATTTATTTATTTATTTATTTATTTATTTTTTTTATATCGGAGAATGGAACCGGTTAGTCTCTAAGATCTGCATCAAAAGAATTTCAACGATGTAAGCTTATTTCTTGAATGTGAATACAAACTTCTACCCAAAAAGTTCATCCTCTTTTGAAACGAAAATTTTCGATGAATATATTCAAAAAGAGATCACTTTTCTAGACACATCCCATGAGTTTAATCAGAAAGAGACCACCTATCTAGACACAGTCCTAAAGAAAAGTTGTGTCGGTCCGTATACTCCATAGTTTTTGCACATGAATGCAATGACAGTAAACGAAAATAAGTGGGTTTCAACATGGAAATGGTAAGGGTGTGGTACTAGACTAAGGATAAGTCTAGCCATTTGGAGTTAGCAAAGATTGGTAGAAATGATGCAAAGAAAACTCCAAATGTAAAATCCAATACATGATTATCAACCCCCTAAGTGAGATAAATTAAGTCCATATTAAGTTCCAATAATTTGATTAAGTTCAGATGATTTGAGAAATTCACTAAATGATCAAGTTATGGATTTTTCTGCGTTTCCAAACTATCCTCAAACAATGCTAAACAGTCGTAAGGCAATGACATCGAACATGTTGCAATTCCAAAAAGTTTAACAAATTCACACAGTGTTTTGACTCGATAATATTTTTTTTTTTTTTTTTTTTATCATAAACACACCAAAATAAAACATAAGAAATAAACATCCATAAAACACACCGTTAGTACACAAATAAATCCCTCCTTAGACTTGTTTTTAACAATCCCGGTTAAAACAAAAGTGAAAGAGAAATCCGTAAAGTCATAAATAAAAATAAAAATGGATGTAACAAGGGTGATAGAAATAACCACAAGCTCAGTGGTCGCTGGTGGAGCCATCGGTGCTGCTCTCTATCCTTCTTCCGTGTAGAACGATCGTTCTTGGTGGGAACGATCAATCTCTTCACTCCCAGCAGAGCGGTTTCTCGGACACTTAATAATTGCCTGTAAAATATCTCAAATAAAACAAGAACGAAAAAAAAATTTCACGATATTTACATGTTACCTGGTGGGTTGCCTCCCACAAAAGCGCTTGTTTTACGTCGCTAAGCTTGACGTGGAGAGCTGATTATGCTTGAGGTGGTCGCTTAAAGGAAAGGATTCCCCTTGTGTGATGGATGATTCAGCGAGGTACGGCTTCAAACGCTGACCATTGACAACGAATTCTCTCTCATTTTCGTCCACAATACCACAGCTCCATAAGGTCGGACTTCCTTGATTGCAAAAGGCCCAGACCATCTTGATCGTAACTTCCCAGGAAACAGCTTCAGCCGAGAGTTGAAGAGCAGAACTTGGTCGTTGGGGGCGAAGTTACGAGCCAGGATGCGCTTGTCGTGGTATGCTTTGGTTCGTTCCTTGTAGATTTTGGAGTTCTCATAGGCGAGATGCCTAATCTCCTGACGCTCGTGTAGCTGCATCATGCGTCGTTCTGAAGCCGGCTTAATGTCATAGTTGAGCAGCTTGACAGCCCATGCGGCTTTGAATTCGAGCTCAACGGGGAGGTGATAGGCTTTGCCGTAAACAAGGTGGAAAGGAGTGGTCCCGAGAGGCGTTTTGTAGGCGGTCCTGTAAGCCCATAGAGCTTCGTCTAGCTTGGAAGCCCAGTCCTTCCGAGTTGTACTCACAGTCTTATGAAGTATGCTCTTGATTTCGCGGTTAGATATCTCAACTTCCCCTCGTTTGCGGATGGTAAGGCGTTGCGACCTTGTGCTTTACACCGTTCTTGCGCAATAGATTCTCGAAGATCTTGTTGACGAAGTGAGAGCCTCCATCGCTGATAACAACTCGCGGAACACCAAATCTAGGGAAAATGATAGACTTGAACATCTTGATCACCACCCTTGCATCGTTCGTGGGACTCGCCAATGCCTCAACCCATTTAGACACATAGTCAACAGCCAAGAGTATGTACTCATTCCCGAAAGAAGATGGGAATGGTCCCATAAAATCAATGCCCCATACGTCAAAGACCTCCACTTCGAGAATGAAGTTCTGTGGCATCTCATTACGCTTGCTGATGTTGCCCTGTCGCTGGCATGAATCGCATCTAGAGATAAAGCGCTGAGCATCTTTAAACATTGTTGGCCACCAATATCCAGCTTGCAGAACCTTGGAGACTGTTTTGAAAGTAGCGAAGTGTCCGGCATAGGAAGAGCCATGACAGTGAAACAGAATCTCCGGTATCTCCTCCTCAGCCATGCAACGTCTGAATACTCCATCTTGGCAATGCTTGTACAGGTACGGCTCATCCCAGAAGTAATGGCGATATCCTTTAGAATTTCTTCCTTTTGTTGCCCACAAAACCGTGAGGTTCTAGATCAGCAGCTAGGTAATTTGCAATCTCACCAAACCAAGGAATCTGAGGATGTTGGCGCTTTCGGTTTGGTTGCAGAATTCGGAGTGAGCAGGTGCTCGCTGGGTGGAGCATGTGCTTCCTCGATTTGGAATACTCCGATCGAGTAAACCTGTTCTTCAGGGAGGCTGTCATTGAGTGGGAGTTCTTCATCAATCCTCATCCTAGATAAATGGTCGGCAGCTCCATTATCTATTCCCTTCTTGTCTTTGATCTCCAGGTCGAATTCTTGAAGTAGGAGAATCCACCTAAGTAGCCGCGGCTTAGCGTCTTTCTTGGTCAGCAGATACTTGAGTGCTGCATGATCAGTATGAACTATGACCTTTGATCCAACGAGATAGGACCGAAATTTCTCAAAGGCGAAGACGACGGCCAGAAGCTCCTTTTCTGTCGTAGCATACTTGCACTGAGCATCATCCAATGTGCGACTGGCGTAGTAGATAACGTGGAGCTTCTTGTCTTTCCTCTGGCCGAGAACTGCACCAACAGCATAGTCGCTAGCATCCGTCATAACCTCGAAAGGTAGGCTCCAATCTGGTGGCTGCACAATGGGTGCGCTGACCAATGCTCCTTTGATCGTATGAAAAGCCTCAAGACAGTTGCTATCAAATTCGAACTTCACCTCCTTGCACAACAGCCTCGTGAGGGGTCTAGCTATCTTTGAAAAATCCTTGATGAACCTGCGATAGAAGCCTGCATGCCCCAGAAAGCTGCGGATCCCCTTGACAGAAGTAGGTGGTTGTAGGTTCATCATAACCTCGATCTTAGCTTTATCCACTTCGATGCCATCTTCTGATATGCGATGCCCAAGTACAATCCCGTTCCTGACCATGAAGTGACACTTCTCCCAATTTAGAACTAGGTGTTTTTCCTCACATCGCTGAAGTACCCTGCATAGATTAGATAAACAGTGAGAGAAAGAGTCTCCATACACCGAGAAGTCATCCATGAACACCTCCATTATATCTTCGATCAAGTCGGTAAAAATGGACATCACGCATCGCTGGAAAGTTGCGGAGCATTGCACAATCCGAATGGCATGCGTCGGTAGGCGAATGTGCCATAAGGACATGTGAATGTTGTCTTCTCCTGGTCGTCTGGATGGATGGGGACCTGAAAGAAACCTGAGTAACCATCTAAAAAACAGTAGTATGGACGGTTAGCAAGTCTTTCAAGCATCTGATCAATAAAGGGCAAAGGGAAATGATCCTTGCGAGTTGCAGCATTCAGTTTACGATAATCTATGCACATTCTATGGCCGGTTATGGTCCTAGTTGGTATCAGTTCATTCCTATCATTCTTTATTACAGTGATTCCACCTTTCTTAGGAACTACATGAACTGGACTAACCCAAGTACTATCAGAAATAGCATAAATTACACCGGCTTCTAGAAGTTTCATTATCTCCTTTTTAACAACATCTTTCAGATTCGGATTCAATCTCCTTTGATGTTCTATAGAACTCATCGATTCATTTTCTAGATGTATCCTATGCATGCAAAGATCAGGGGAGATGCCAGTGATATCATCGAGTGAATACCCTATAGCCTTTCTATACTTCCTAAGCTCGCATAAAAGTAAAGCTACTTCCACATTATTCAAATCAGCATTCACAATCACCGGGTAAGTTGAGTTCGTTCCAAGGAATGCGTACCTGAGCCCGGCTGGAAGAGTTTTGAGCTCGAGTTTGGGTGCTTTCAATTCGCTCCAAGGGCTGTCTATCGGGTCGAGTGGCGGAGTGGGTGCTCCGTCTGTTTCTGCCGAGTTCTCCTCATCATCTAGGCTCGTGTACTACCATTTGCTCCATTCTTTGGCTGGAATCCAGCATCTTGGCAAAGCTTCGGCATCCTCGCTCAGGAAACCATGCTCTCTTTCAGCTAGAGTTAGGGCGGTTTCAAGAGGATCCGGGCACAGAGCTCTTCAGCTGCCTCATCATATACATCATCCCCGCCTTCCACAGTGAAGGTCTGTCCATCCATCATCGGTTTCTTCAACAATTTATCCATCTCGAATGACATTACCATGTCGCCTAGCTGAAGGTCAATCACTCCATTTTGTACATCGATTATTGCACCAGCTGTGCATAAGAATGGCCGGCCAAGAATCAGAGGGTCTTTCGGTTCTTCTTCAAGCTCTAGAACCACGAATCAGCTGGGATGAGTGTGTCTCCAATTCGCACATGAAGATCTTCTAACATACCCACCGGAAGCTTTGTTGATCTGTCTGCGAAGACCAATGAGATGCGCGTGGGTTTGAAATTTGTGAACCCTAACCGTTTTGCCACAGAGTATGGCATAAGGTTGACACTGGAACCGAGATCGCACAGAGAGCATGCGAATGTCATGGGGCCGATCTTGACTGATAAAACGAATCTGCCAGGATCGCTTCTCTTCTTAAGGACTTGTTCTGCAGAACAGCACTGCATTCTTTGGAGACTACCATCACGTTTTCCTCCTCAGCTACTTTTCGGAGACTAGAGTTTTCACATACCGTTTGAGAGCCGGTATCATCTGAACGGCATCCGTGAGAGGCAGCTTCACGGTTAGGTCTCTGAGCATCTCTCTGCATTTAGCATCCTCTAAGTCTTTGCGAGACTTCTTAGGTGGTACAGGGTATGGGACCTTGGGTTTGTATACCCTTGCTTCTGGATTGCTGGCCGAAGTTGTTGGAGTTTCTCGGCTGAGCATGTCCTCGGTTGACGGACCAGGGTGCTCGGTTGTCGCTTCTTTTCCTTTTGTCGATCCGGAAGTTGTTTCCGAATTAATGTTTTCCCGCTCCTTAGCTCGATGGCGTTGACAAACCTCCTAGGTGCTTCAGCTTTTCCAGGCAGAGTCCCTGGTGTTCTTTTTATAGACTCGGCGGTTTGTGCAATCTGAACATCCAGTTGCTTCATGTGGGTCCATACAGCCTCATACTTCCCATTAAGATCAACATACATAGTGTCAACTTTGGAGTTGATCTCTGCTGCCGCCTTTTGTTGACTCGCCATCAACTGCTGCATCATGTTCTTCAGCTCGTCTTGGGAGCCGGTTGCTGAAGATGAAGGCTGCGAGTTTGTGAAAGGCTGGGGCTGCGAGTTTGTGAAAGGCTGCCTTGGCTGATTCCCTCCTTGGAAACGGTTCTGATTAGGAACGAATGGCCGGTTCTGGTAGTTGTTGGAGTAGTTCTTCTGAAAACCCATCTGTGGCTGATTTCCTTGCTTAGGATAAGTCTGATCTTGCGGATTCTCCACATTGGTGCTCCTATAGGACAGGTTCGGATGAGTGTTGAAGCCTTGGTTGTTGAAACCGCGGTTTTGCCCGAAATTTGTCCCGTCACATAATTCACCTCCATCTGATCATTCTCGGTTTCTTCCTCATAGGCTTGAGCGATGGTGCTTCCCCATTCTTGTCCACAAAGTGGACTGACTTCTGGTTCTTTTTTAGCAAAAGGTTAACCATGCCGCGAGCTCATCAATCTTCTTGGAGTCCACACTGTTGACCTTCTTCCTGTCGTACTCCGGGCTTTTGTTGCTGGAACTTGCGGCTGGTTCTCGATCAGCTCCAGAGCTCCTTCCTTTGACTTAGTGTAGAAGTCACCGTTACTAGCTGCATTCAGGGCGTTTCTGTAGTCCCAATCTACTCCGTCATAGAAGGTGCTGAGCAGCTGCTCATCACTAAACCCATGGTGAGGGCACTCGCGCTTGTACTCCTTAAACCGCTCCCATGCTTCATTGAAGGATTCGCCGGACTGTTGCTCGAATGAGGAGATCTTGTTCCTCAAGGCTGCGGTCTTGGATTTCGTGTAGAACTTATCCAAGAAGGCTGCTCGCGCACTAGCCAAGTCTGTAGAGAGCCTGGTGGTAAAGATTTTAACCACCGTGATGCTTTTCCCGTAAGAGAGAAGGAGAAAAGCTTGCACTTCAAGAAATCTGGAGGCACACCATTGGAGCCGGTTGTGCTACAGATCTCTTCGAAGTTCTCGATGTGATCCATCAGAATTTCAGCAGGCAGACCGTGGAACAGTGTTGCTTCACGAGGGCGATCATTTGAGGTTTGATCTCGTAATCTTGCCTCTGGATGGTCGGGGTAACGATCGCAGATCGATCCTGGTAGTATGCGTGAGCCGCATCTTTGTCCCCGAAAGCAGGTTGTGCAACGAGTTGCCTCTCTTGTTGCAAACAAAGCTGCTCCATGGCTGCTTGAAGTTGTTGCAGCCGAGCTGCGATGTCTATTTGTCCGCTCATCTCTAGTTGCGGTTTTTTGTCGACATTTCTGCTTCTTTAACGGTGTGTTTCGTCTTCTGTTTCAGCCGTAAACAAAAGGTGAATATTGGTCCCCGGAAACGGGCTTGCCAAAAATTGATACACGAGTTTTAAACCCTTATTTTCTACTGCAAGTGCACAGCATACAAAGTAGTATTTAGGGGTCGATCCCACGAAGACCAGTTTCACACTTTGATCTAATGAGCTAAATCAAAAGCTAAGAAAATTCAATTATGTTTTTGGTTTTGTAAATAGCAAGTAATAAAAGCAAAATCGGTTGTAAAGATAATATTAAACAAGCGTTAGGTCAAGGAATATCGCAGGAGATTCAGAGCGAAGGATCAAACAACTATTCAGGCAATGATTAAGCATAAGTCTAGAACTCAAACTATAAGATAATATCGATCCACTCTCGTGGTATCAATATCTTTGTCTATCAACCTAGACTTCCTAACTCTCGTTGGTACTAGAAATCGTAGACAAGCTTTAAGGATATGTTTGATTTGTTCACAATTCTCCATACATCTACTCTCGCAGGTAATGAATAAATTGCTCACCAATGTTCTTTCTAGCAACCTAGCAACTCTCGCTGTCTAAGTTAAGCCTAATATCATAAAATCAAGTGATCAATTCGATTTAAGCATTAAGAACAACAAAGGTGAAGACATCGATTTGAATAGCCTATTTGTGTTTAACCCTAAAGCTCATGAACTCCTTTGACAAACCTTAACCTAACTAAGAGATCTACTCAGACATGATTAAGAAGAAGAAAACATAGAGATTATAGAGTTCATCATAAAAGCTTGAATAGATAATGAAAGCTGAAAATAACTTAAGAAGAACTTGAACAAAGCATAAATATAGATAATAAGAACTGAAAGTAAAACTTAATATATAGAACTTGATTAAAGCACAAAGATAAGTACTAAGAACTGAAAGTAAAACTTAATTAAAGCATAAATGTTTAAAGCTTAAAAAACTAATAAGAACTTAATAAAAACATAAACATTAAAGCTTAAAAGAGAGAAGAAGCAATGTTTATGTTTTTATTAAGTTCTTATTAGTTTCTTTTAAGCTTTAAACATTTATGCTTTAATTAAGTTTTACTTTCAGTTCTTAAAAAAAAAAAAAAATGGCTGATATATTTGTGAAAAGGGTATATTTGTGCACCAATCCACATATACCAAAAGAGTGTTAAAAAGATTTAACATGGACAAGGCAACTCCACTCAGTATTCCCATGGTCGTAAGGTTGCTTAATATTGAAAATGATCCATTCCGACCACATGAGGAAAACGAAGAGATACTTGGTCCTGAAGTACCATATCTAAGTGCAATTGGAGCTCTGATGTACCTTGCAAATTGCACACGGCCTGATATATCATTTGCTGTTAATCTTTTGGCAAGATTCAGTTCGTCCCCTACGCGGAGACATTGGAATGGAATTAAACATGTTTTCCGTTACCTTCAAGGGACCACTGACTTAGGATTATTTTATCCTAAAAATTCAAAAGGTAAAATGGTCGGTTTTGCAGATGCAGGATACCTATCGGATCCACACAAAGCCCGATCACAAACGGGATACGTTTTCACGATCGGAGGCACTGCTGTATCTTGGCGTTCTCAGAAGCAGACACTGGTGGCTACTTCCTCAAATCATGCCGAACTTATTGCACTCCATGAAGCAAGTAGAGAATGTGTCTCACTAAGATCAATAAGTCGACACATCCTATCAAGCAGTGGGATTCTCGAGATACGGAGCCAACAATCTTATATGAAGATAATGCTGCATGTGTTGCTCAAACGAAGGAAGGATATCTCAAAAGTGATAGAACGAAACATATACCTCCGAAGTTGTTCTTGTACATCCAAGAACTCGAGAAGAATAAAGAGATTGAAGTAAGATATGTCAAATCATGCGACAACGCATCTGATCTTTTCACGAAATCACTACCCACCACTATGTTCAGGAAGCATGTACATAGTATTGGAATGCGTCGTCAACAAGATCTCTAAGATAACCTTAATCAAGGGGGAGCTTGCGCAGTTGTACTCTTTTTACCTTACTATGGTTTTTTCCCATTGGGTTTTCAAGGTTTTTAACGAGGCAACAAAGGCGTTGAGCAGAATATGAATGTGACATTGGTCTCCGAGGGGGAGTGTTAAAGAAGTCAGAAAAAGGATGCGTAAAACGTCAACAAAAGAGGCAGTGGAGTCCAAGTCACGTTTTCTTTCTTCTATATATAGGAATGCAATCGATCATTGTAAACACACTCATTCGAAAAGAAATCTCTCGCTTCTCTCTCATTATTAGTATTCCAAAAATTCTGCGGGTATAAAATTTCTCCTGTTATTTATTATTATAACAAAATCTAATTAAAAGGTCTTTTACAGACGTGATATGCATACTTTGGAAACGTTTTCAAATACCTCAATTACGCGAAACCTGATCAGATTGGATGTTAATTCCGACGAAAGTTTAGCCCAATTTTTACATTTATTTATTTTTTGTGTGTCTTTCATCACTGATGGCAATAACGAAGTACAAGCCATTCTAAAGATCTAATTGTCAAAGTTTTGGACAATTTTAGTAGTTTCAAATCAAAATTATTGATAATATTGTTAGAACCATTAACGTAAAGTAAGCCCATTAAAATAATCTCGTGGGCCTGGGCTTATCATTAACTCAGAAGATAACTAACGTAGTGTTATGATATATTATGTGATGCCCATTAGCAGCCCATGAGGTCCATTAGGTTTTACTTTGTCTCCTCTCTTGTACTCCTATATAAAGGACTCTCTACCTATTGGAATAATATATAACACCAATTCCCCTCTTTCTCTCTTCTGTTTATAACACGTTATCAGCACGATAATATAACCACTGAAAAAAAAATACAAACCCTAGCCGTCGGAAAAAAAAAAAAAAAACTCAAACGATGCCAAACCTAGTCAAAGACGTCTCCGTCATAACTAATCCCTCAACCATCTCCCGAGTCCCGACGTAGCCGGCAAGTCCGAGCAAATCACAGTATCAGTTTCCGAAGATAAGTATTTGTCTTAGCTAATGATGCATGTTGAAGATAACTATCTAGACTTAATTGACGTTTTTGACTTTGCTTTATTTCCAAAGTTAATCGATCATGTCTCCGTTTCTCTTTGATCAGATTTTCTGTCCAGATAATTAAGTATCACTTATGTAGTTATGTTTAATCAAATCATAATTTAATTGATCTATGTTGTTTCTGCTTTAATTATAATACATGACAAAAGTATGTTTATGTAATATATAACATGCTTATTATTAAATTGGTTCATGCTTTTTGTGTTATGTGTCGAATGTGATAACTAGAGTGATTCATGTTAATTGTGGATCTAACGAATATATATTGTTTATTGCTCTTATGAGTTGGAAACCCTAATCAAAGCCGTCCTCGATTGTGGCGTCTCGCATCTCAGTTCCACTGAGATAAAGCACGACGATGAACACCGTCTCTGTTTCCATGTTCTCCGACCTTGCTTCGATTTCAAATTGAACCGACGATAGTTCGTACGTCTCTCAGATCACTGATTTGTTTGAGTAAGTATTACTTATAATTTATGGTCCTTTATGCTTTACGTGAGAGAAGTATATATGCATGTTGGCCTAATCGGAATCACATGCTCTTAATATTTAACTGATTCTTATGTTTGCTTGATCAATTAAACATCATCGATTTTTGTTTCTTTCTATTCACTTTTATATTTGATGACGTGAATCATAGTCCGTACGTAACAATATTGATAATGGCTTATGTAATTAAAATATTTTTCATAGCATATCAATATTTTAATAATCGTTCACGTTATGGAACAAGAGGAATTAGTTTTGAAACAAATCTGATAGTTTGCTATCATTGTATTTACTGTTGTTTTGGTACGGTTTGAATTGGTTTAGCAAATTGGATTGACATATTATTTATTTTATTGATTCATATGTCAATGTATATTGATTCAATTAACGATTTATATTGATTCATTTAATAATTTCTAGTAAACTATTTTTTTGTTTAATCTGGTTTACTATGGTCTATGGTTTAACGACAATTGTCCATATATATTTTGTGAATCATGGTTTAATTTTTATATTCCTAGAATATTGTTAGTAAACTGTTAATCGTGGATAGTAAGATTGGTCTAATGATATAGACTTGATTAAAGAATTAAATATTGATCTTTACTAATGTAAAAGCCATGTTTTCATGAGCAAAATTATGAAAGTTCAGGTTTATTTGTTTCTCTTATAAAAGATGAGATTTGATACAAGATTCTAACCAGCTGAGAAACATGAAGTATTTCTCACACCATTTTTCTGTCTCCTCTACACTTCTCTAAATGAGATAAGTATTTTATCTATATATTATGCTTTATATCAACACATGATCAATTAATGTTGGCAAAATAATATATTTTGCATAAAAATTATCACATGTTATCTGACATTTGCTTAGTGAATTGACTGATTGGTAAAGTTCATTAGATAAAATAATTAACATGAAAATTAGCACATGCGATTTGATCTTTGCTCAGTAAATTGGTTGATTGGTTAATAATTTATTTATTGCCATAATAGAAACAAACTAGTAAATAGAATAAGCTTAGTTTGATCATAATGTTATGATCATATTGTTTACTATCACTTTCAAAAGGCTTTTGATATTGAAGACTTGATATAAAATATTCACATGTTCTTTGGAACAATGTAAAAGAAAGATATGATTACCAAAATATGGTATTGTGGTATAGCCTGAAAGCTCATTTTGAATGGTTAAGATTACATGACTTTAAGTCTGTAATGAGTACCGACATAAAGATGTTAGAGAAAACATGTTCTATATTTTCATGGGAATATTATTGTTGTCGTGGAGACGCAATACTATGAAAAATGTATTAAGAAGTACTTTGAGCTTATATTTTGTCTCATTGTGGCTGAGCAAAAGTGAGGGGCAATGGATAAAATAAGGAATCACGTCTAATTGATTATGCTCCATTCCCAGAAGTGAATGTGACATTTTATATTAATTAAGAAAGGAAAGACCACATTATTACCCGGGGAAGTGGCTGAAAATCTGGTCGTAGACGTGAATGTGGATATGGATATTTTCCAGGTCGAGCCTAATGAGTTTCTAAGGAAAATATCACAAGAAGTGAGGAAATAAGAGATAGTTCTCTTATGTGAGGAGGAAAGAAACTAGTGTGAGTACAATGTCTTGTAGTATCAAGATTATTGGAATCTCTAGAAGAGAAGGTACATGTTTGCCTATGGGAACGGAATTTGAAATCATGTATGCGTTATACTTTCCCAAGTCTCAAAGGTTGAAAAGAATCTAAGATATAACACATGACCCAAGTTGGGTATGTTGTTGATTCTAAAATGTGGTTCAAGTCAAGATAGATGAACACAGAGTGTCATTATCTCGAGGGGGAGAATAAGAGAATCCCACATCCCTAGTAAGTGGAACATCCAGAAGTATGTCCATACTAGAAATTGACTTAAGGAGTCATTTATAAATAAAATTCATGGGATTTAGAATCTAATCATGTTGAGACAATAAGTAAAGGGAAATTTTGAATACCTTATGTCAAGAGTATTTCCCAAGGCAGCAAATGTATGTTAGAGAAACTACATGCACTCTCTATTTGATTGTACTACACATATTAAAATGGAGATAAATGTGACAGTAAACCAGAAGTTTACTGAAAGTTCAATGTTTGGCCAACCGGTTATGCCATCCCGGTTTAGTAATGATGCGACATTCGTTGAAGAACCAGAGATTCTTACGAATGATCTGCTATATGTTATGTGCTTACAAGGCAATATGGAAATACGGTTTCACCAGCCAAGATAGATTTGGAATCTATTTTACAAGGAGATGTTTGTGGGCTTGATCACCCACTGGTGGACTGATCATCCACTATATGCATCGACAAGATGGTCGTATTGTTAGGGTCAAAATCTCCTCCTCGGAGATTAATGAGGCGAAAGGACGAATCAACGGTTAAACGTTTTATATTCTGGCAGCAAGCCCACGAAATGAGACTGAATGCCTGCCCGGGACAAAGCTCTTGGCCTAACCGGTCGCAGATGAACTACACGAGTAGTGACCATTTGTACTCTTTCCTTATCCTTGGTTTTATCCCAAAGGGTTTTCCGGGAAAGGTTTTAACGAGGCAAATTGGTTCACTAATCTTAAACCCGTCCGGGAGCTGATCAAATCACTCCGACCAAATGCCCGTTGGACCAAGCTCTTGGCGTCCGGTCCGACGGATGAACTGAACTCTCTAACGGCCTCTCAAGATGAATCTCTGCATATCTTCCCAGCCCGGAGCATTTACCAAACCAAGACGTAAGCCGCGGCCGGACCTCTCCTTCTCGGATCGGTTGTAGAAGCTATTTCCCGACTATTGGGCCTTGGCCCAATAATTCCCGAAGAAACATCACGCCATTTGAAGACGGACTTCATGTTGTTCAGAATATGAAAAAACATCGAGGAGTTTACTTAAAATAAACCGGAGTCAAGGCCTTAACCAAAGAAAATCGGACCAGAAGATTAAAAAGACAAGCTGGGCCGAAACAAGACAAATGGGCCGTAATGGAAGCATCAGGTCGACGGCGTATTAGGGTGATTGGCGGCTGGGAAGAGATTTTTACAATGTCCCACATTGCTTAGATTAGTCTTTGAGACCTCAGACTCTCTCATATAAATAGACCCCCTTGTATTCACTTTCAGATCATCCCAACTCAAGTGCAAGAGCTTTCGAGATATAAGACAATAAGCTTTCTCGAATATTTTTGTACTTAGAGAAATTATTAATAAAAGTATATTTCTCATTTTTTTACTTTTTTGTCCTTTGGTTCTTGTTTAATAGAATTTTCGGAGCCCCGCGAAATATAAATTTCGACAGTGTGAGTTTCGGCTCTCATACGTATGTATCCTTGTCATAGATCCGCAACTTGGTGTTTGCGAGACTAATTGATAATACTGGTGAACTCACAAGCCTTTGATGATTATTGTGAGTCTAATGAGGTTTTTTCTGAACATCATGTAGATAATGTTCATACGTAAAATGCAGCAGCATTAATTCGCATAATGCCAAAGAGTAATTAATAACTCTCCCCATGTAATTGGTTTTGGCTCAGGAACCAAAAGATCCCCGTATAGAAAATTTGGATAAGTGGTTTATATTATAGTTGCTCCACCACACCGCTAAAAGATGGGACCTCAAAGGAGGTTGTGAAAAAAAATGTTGGATGTGAATCTCCATTAATTGATCACCTTTAAATAGGTTGTGTCAGTTTATCCAACATTTGGGGAGAAAATATACAGCTGAAAAAAAGTAACTTTGAAATGAATTATCATTGATCCTCGGACTAAAGAGCGTGAATAAAAGTCCAAAATGAAAGAGAATGTATGGAGATAATTCTATAAAGAGAATAGTGTATGAGTTTCCAGACTCATTTACTGACCCTAAGAAAGTGATTAAGTCACATGTTCCATCTGTAAATGCTCCAGTTATATTGAATGTCCCAAAAGGACAGTATCAAACTGCTAAAGAGTCTACGCATGAAGCGTGATAGACCGGTTCCAAAGATAAAGATCCTCAGAAAAGAAAAAGGAACATTGATGAGAATGGCATGAACGAGGAATGAAATATTAAGGATCTCGAGAAGAGATGGTAAACATGACAAGAAAGAAATTCAGGTACCTGAGAATAAGGAATCTCAAATAGCTAAGTCATGTCTGGAATAATATGGAACCGATATCAAATCGATGTCGTAAATAGTTATGCATGCAATGTAGCAGTTGATGGGAATGAGGATCTTAAGCCATCTATTGAAAAGTGTACACAAAGTGTGATTGGCCAAAAGGGATAGAAACAATAGATGCGAGATAAAATCTCTTGGAAAGAGAAGAGTATTCGGACCAATAGTCCGTACACCCAAAGGTGTAATACCACTGGCGCATAAATATGTTTTTATGCAAGAGATATAAATAGGTCTTTATGTTAAAGAATATGAAATTGTGAGGTGCAAAATAGTAGTTGCACAAGGATTCTCACATAGACCTGGAATGGATTATAAAGAAACACATCATCATGTGGTGGAAGCATCAACTTTAAAGTTTCTTTAGTCTGGCAACAAAGAAAAAGAATTGAGAACCACTGGAAAATATTATTTGTATGAAAGTCTCAAAAGGATTTGGACTGCCAGATGCATGTCTAGTTCTCGAGAACATCATTGAGCATATACATTGAATAATTTTTGGTCTTGGAGTATCATATGAAATGATATACGAGAAATTTATTGATCTCTTTCATGATTGAAAGATGTGATTTCGTATGATAAAAAGGTGTCATACTAATAACTTCTATAAGAAGAGGAAGAATAACTCATATGTACAAGTATGTACAATATGAAAGATATGACTTTTTATGTGAAGGGATGTTACGGACTAGAAGTCCAATCATCTATGAGATTATATATTATAATCACTAGTTTATTCATATTTCCAACATATGTTTGGAATGCATATCTTAAAGATGATACTTCCAGGGGGAGAAATATGATGATGGCGTGGTTGTACTCTTTTTCCTTACATGGTTTTTGTCCCATTGGGTTTTCCATGTCAAGGTTTTAACGAGGCAACAAAGAACACGCAAATGATAGATACCTAAAAGAGACATATCATCAATCTTCCAAAGTATTTTTGAGATTGATAAAAGTATATGAGAATGATCAAGATCAATCATAGTTGAAGAAGAATCAAGGCATGACCATTCCATTTGCGAGACATAATAGAAGGTCAAACGTTTCTCAACCAAAGGAGACCTTCCCGATGGAACTAAAATATGATCTTGGTATCTGGAGAAAGACCTTTGAGTCTACTTTCATCACCAATTTGACTCAAGATATGGCTATTTTCGTGGGACATGTACAAGCTGTCTCAGAATACCCAATTTCGACTGGTACCCCAAATATTGCTCTATATTCCCATCTTACCAGAGCTAGACCGGTGCCTAAAGATAGATATGGATGTTGGCTTCAATTTCCAAGTGGTTTGAAGTCATTCCGTGATACGGTCATCAAGATATTCAAGTTTCAGTGAAGAGTGTCACATCTGCCAAAAGAAGTGGACTGGTCAAAGCCGATGACTAAGCAAGTCAAGTGAAGAGTGGTTACTTTATTCAACATGGTGCTTCAAAATTCCACTTTCAAGAAGTCGTTCATCACATGAGATTATATCGTCTTCGAGATTTCAAGTTATGTTTTCATGAGAGAGAGTAGATGTGCGCTGCACACTTTTTCCCTTAATTATGGGTTTTCCTATTGTGTTTTTCTGGTAAGGTTTTTAATGAGGCAGCATCTAAAGTGCTTTAGGAGAGATTTTATTTAATGGACATCAAGAGAGAGTGTTATGATATATTATGTGATGTCCATTATGGGCCCATAAGGCCCATTAGGTTTTACCTTGTCTCCTCTCTTGTACTCCTATATAAAGTACTTTCTACCTATTGGAATAATATATAACACCAATTCCCCTCTTTCTCTCGTCTGTTTATAACACGTAGTAATTTGAAATGATAAGTTAAGGCCCATGTAAAGTAAGCCCATTAAAATATTAGAACATCATCAGTCTAAAATTGTAACAAAAAATTGAAGCGAATTTTTTAGCACCACTTGTAAATTAGCTTACGTGGTTCGTGTAATGTCAAGTCTTAAGTAGATCAGTTCTAGTGATCTTTGAACCAGATCTAAAATAACTCGGACAAATCCGATTCTGTTAAAAACCGTTTGGTAGTAGACTCAGAAACCGGTTCTTAGAGGTTATGCCATAACCGACTCGACCGGTCCATTAGCATAAGTGTTATCCATTCCTTGTTAGACAAGAAATATGTTTATAGAACATTTCCTTATATGTCCTTGTGTAAACCTATATATATAAGACCCTTTGGTCTAAGTAATAATATAGAGAAACACACAATTCACAACATGTTATCAGCACGAAACACTCAAACCCTAGCCACCGACGAGAATACAAACCGCCGCCGCCGCCTTCTCTTTGCCTCCGGCCGCCGCCGTCTTCAACAAAGGTGTTCTCCGGCCAACGCTTGAGGTTTCCAATTTGTTTTCGAGGTCTCTAGCTCCCAGTTCATACCAATTCAATCCCAAAAGGTGATCAAGTATGGACGATTTCGTGGTGGATAGTGGGTCAAGCCACACGATTTTTAAAGATAAAAGATATTTCATAAATCTTACACTCAAAAGGAAAACATAAGTACTATAGCAGGACCGGCTGGCCTTATAGAAGGTTTTGGCCATGCCAACATTTTAATGCCTAAAGGCACGCATATAGAAATCCCTGATGCATTGTTTTCACCAAGCTCAAATCAAATCTTATTGAGTTTTAAAGACATTCGTCTGAATGGTCTTCATGTGGAAACAATGGGCGGAGGAAAAAGAGAATTTCTTCAGATAGTTAAAATCGCCCAAGGCCAAAAGAAAGTCCTTGAGACTATACCTGCTATAGCTATGGACTTATATTATATAAAGATCAGTATGATAGAAGCCAATGCCACCGTAAACAAAGCCTTTATGGACATGTACACTTTATGGCATGACCGGCTGGGACATCCCATGTCAAGTATGATGCGGAAATTAATATCAAATACTAGTGGACACACCTTGAAAGAAAGGAGAGTGATCCCTAAGAATCTCACTTGTGTCTCATGTTCACTAGGAAAACTGATTGTAAGGCCATCACCAATGAAAGTGACTAAGGAAACAATAAATTTCCTGGAAAGAATTCAAGGAGACATATGCGGACCAATTCACCCACCTTGTGGGATGTTCCGATATTTTATGGTCCTCATTGACACATCTACAAGATGGTCACATGTATGCTTATTGTCAACACAGAACTTGGCATTTGCAAGGCTCCTTTGTCAGATAATACGCCTAAGGGCACACTTTCCGGATTTTCCTTTAAAGACCATACGCATAAATAATGCTGGTGAGTTTACGTCCCATGTATTTGATGATTATTTGTATGTCCATGGGGGGTAAGTGTTGAATATTCCGTGGCACATGTACATACACAAAACGACTTGGCCGAATCTCTCATCAAACGCATACAGCTGATTGCTAGACCATTACTCATGAGGTCAAAGCTTCTGGTTTCAGCCTGGGGACATGCGGTCTTACACGCTGCTGAACTAATCCGTATCAGGTCATCTAGTGACCACAAATATTCTCCATCCCAATTAATAACGGGTCAAGAGCCAGACATTTCCCATCTTAAGACATTTGGATGCTCAGTTTATGTGCCGATTGCACCACCACAGAGGACTAAGATGGGATCTCAAAGGAGGATGGGAATATATGTTGTATATGATTCACCCACAATCATAAAGTATCTTGAGCCAACCACCGGTGATTTATTGAAAGCCAGATATGCGGATTGTCATTTTGACGAATCCGTTTTTCCAACACTAGGAGAAATAAACCGGCTGGTAAAAGAAATTACATGGAATCAAACATCCTTAAATTGCCAAGATCCTCAGACTCAAGAAAGTGATTTAGAAGTCCAAAAGATAATTCATATTCAAAAGCTAGCTATTCAATTGTCAGATTCCTTTGCTGACCCGCAGAGAGTAACTAAATCGTATATACCAGCCGTGAATGCACCAATACGAATTGATGTCCATGATGGACCGCAAGTGCCTGTAGAGTCTAAACCACGAGTGAAACGTGGAAGACCTATTGGTTCCAAAGATAAGGCTCCTCGTAAGTTAAAAAAAGGTGCTGAAATTCAGAACGAGGAGATAATGGATAGTCCGGACACAAATGAACCTAAGGCACCAGAAAATGAAGCTCAGGACGCCGAGCCTCATGGTCCTGAAGTTCTCGATAACAATGAGATCTCAATTAATTTTGTTATGTCTGGAATCCAATGGAATAGAAAAGATGTCGACATTGATGATATATTTGCATGCAATGTAGCACTTGCTTTAATGAGTGAGGATCTAGAACCCACGTCAATCTCTGAGTGCACTCAATGATCTGATTGGATTAAATGGAAAGATGCCATAAACGTGTAGTTAAAATCTTTAAAGAAGAGAGAGGTTTTTGGTCCTATAATTCGGACACCTCATGATATAATCCCAGTTGGACACAAAAGGGTCTTTGTGAGGAAGAGAAATGAACGAGGAGAAATCGTTAGGCACAAAGCACGGCTTGTTGTACAAGAATTCTCACAAAGGCCAAGAATCGATTATGAGGAGACGTACTCCCCTGTGGTGGATGCAACGACTTTCCGATTCCTGATAAGTCTGGCCATAAGAGAAAAATTGGATTTACGGTTAATGGATGTTGTAACCGCATATTTATATGGTCCACTGGATAATGAAATCTATATGAGATTACCAGAGAGTATTGAGCTCAAAGATAAGAAAAGTTCTCGAGAAAAACACTGTATTAGGCTGAACAAATCCTTATACAGACTGAAACAGAGTGGGCGTATGTGGTGAGAAGCCTTGGATTGGACAGCGATCCATTCGGTCCAAAGAAAAAGGATGAAGAAGTCCTTGGTCCCGAAGTGTTATATCTCAGTGCCATAGGAGCATTGTTATATTTGGCTAGTCATACTAGGCCGGATATATGTTTTGCCGTGAACCTCCTCTCAAGATTCAGTTCTTGTCCGACCCAAAGGCACTGGAACGGGATTAAACACATACTTCGTTACCTACAAGGAACAAAGGACATGGGTCTATTTTATACTAACCTTTACAATGAAGGTTTAGTTAGTTTTGCTGATGCAGGTTACCTTTCGGATCCGCACAATGGTGGATCACAGACAGGATATGTGTTCACTCAAGGAGGAACAATGATTTCGTGGAGATCCATGAAGCAAACACTCACTGCCACATCGTCTAATCACGTAGAGATATTGGCGATTCATGAGGCTAGCCATGAATGCGTTTGGTTAAGATCAATGATTCAGCACATAAGGCGAGATTGTGGGATGGCCGAAGGAAAGGAAGAACCAACCATACTCTATGAGGACAATGATGCATGCATAGCTCAACTGAAGGATGGATACATCAAGGGAGACCGGACGAAGCATATTCTGCCCAAATTCTTTTTCACTCACGATCTGCAGAAGGCTGGAGAAATTCAAGTCCTTCATGTCCGTTCAAGTGACAACTCAGCTGACTTGTTCACGAAGTCGCTCCCAACCTCCACGCTCAAGAAGCTCATGTATCAGATCGGCATGCGCCGACTAAGAGACCTTCAGTGATGTTTAAAACAGGGGGACTAATACTTGATGTACTCTTTTTCCTCGCTATGGTTTTGTCCCACTGGATTTTCCTTAGAAAGGTTTTAATGAGACAGCATCCCAAACGTATTACAAAGATACTTGATAGCATCAGGCCCGGTTCTTTCATCCAAGAAGGAGTGTTAAAAACCATTTGGTAATGGACTAAAAAACCAGTCCTTAGAGGTTATGCCATAACCGACCCGACCGGTCCATTAGTATAAGTGTTATCCATTCCTTGGTAGACGAAGAATATGTGTATGGAAATATTTACTTATATGTCTTTGTGTAAACATATATATAAGACCCTTTAATATAAGTAATAATACATAAAAACACACCGTTCACAACAAATTCTTTTTTTTTCTGCAACTTTAGTTTGCTAGATTTGAACTAAAAAAAAAGTCCGAACTATAAACGAAGTTGAAGTTTTGATAAAGGAAAACAAAAAAAAACTGTAAAACAAAGTTAACGAGTATTAAAAAAAAAAAGAATACTGTATTAGATAAACGCTTCTAATGTATCATTGAAATCTTTCACAACACACATACGCGCTTCCACTTTCCACCGTGGACTAATTTTATCGTTGTGCCTAATCTACCCCTGAAGCAAAGACCTTCCACGACAAAAAACAAAGGGTTAAATATGGTATTTACATAGAAGCCGACAACAAAAACTAGATGACCGTTTGATAGATCCGCAAATCTCAGGCGTTTCAAAATCATTTACTTTCCACAATTAATCTATTAAATTCACTTCTTCTTCTTTCACTTCGAACGCTTGAAAACAAACTCGAATCCGATTCCCATGCGATCGATTTCGAATCCACCCACTTGCATTTATCTCCAAAGTTAACATTCAGAGAGTTATCTGATTCTGTAGCTGCGTAGAAGAAGAAGAAGAAGAAGAAGCAACGAGATGTTGATGGCGAATTGTGCGTCGGTGGAAGAAGAGATGACGGAAACTGAATCCGTGGCGTTAATGGCGGCGGCTACTACGCCGACGACTCCGAAGACGGTGGTGGTGAAGGAAGAAGACGATCATCATCATCCTTACGCGTTTCACGTTTCGGGACCGAGAAACGTAGCTTCTCCTAATTGGAGAGATCTCATCAATTCCAGTTGGTAAAAGACAATTTTGTTTATTTATTTAAGACAATTGATGAATTTAGTTTCTGTTTTTGGTGTTTCTGAGACATTGCAGCGAAAGTTGTTTCTGTTCTTTAGGATCTGAAGAGAATTATTAAAACCGGAGTTGGTTTAATTACAGATTTTATTTCCTTTTCTTTTTTGGAGAAACTGAGTTTATTTTCTTGAGATTCGGTAAGTTCTTAGGGCAATGCTTGAGGTTTCCACTTCGTGATCTAGTTATGTATCGTTGTCTGAAGCTAATCATGTAATGTGAGAAGTTTCTAAAAATAAATATCTTTTTTTTTCTTTCTGCAAGTATTTACTTTTGATGAAACTGTTTATGGAAATGCTATGTCTTAACATTTGGTCGATTTTTCTGTATGTGTAGGAAGGATCCAAACTATAAGAGAACAGTAATGGCATGTTTTATTCAAGCAGCTTACTTACTTGAACTCGACAGACAAGAGAAGAGAAACGAGCAAAACGCTCTCGCTCCAAAATGGTGGATCCCTTTCAAGTACAAGTTAACGCAAACGCTGATTGATGAGAGAGACGGGTCCATATTCGGAGCTGTTCTTGAATGGGACAGAGCAGCTGCGATGGCTGATTTAGTCGTCATCAGACCAAGTGGTGCACCAAAGGCAGTACTCGCGCTAAGAGGAACGATACTAAAGAGTCTTACAATGAGACGTGACATCGAAGATGATCTCCGGTTTTTAGCTTGGGAGAGCCTTAAAGGTTCGGTGAGGTTCAACGTCGCTCTTGAGGCGCTGAAATCAGTAGCTAAGAGATATGGAAGTAGTAACGTCTGTATTGTTGGTCATTCGTTAGGAGCTGGTTTTGCTTTACAGGTTGGTAAAGCCTTGGCTAAAGAAGGGCTGTTCGTGGATGCTCATTTGTTCAACCCACCTTCTATATCTCTCGCTATGAGCTTAAGAAACATCGGTGAAAAAGCTGGTGTTGCTTGGAAAAGACTCATGTCAATGCTTCCTCCCAAAAACGAGCCTTTGATACCAAATGGTAATGAAGCAGAGATTGCTCACGGGAGTGTTTCAGGAGGGTTCAGGAACTGGGTACCGAGTTTCTACGGGCAGAATCAGAAATCTTCTGTGGATTTGAGAAAATGGGTGCCTCATTTGTATGTGAACGATAGTGACTATATCTGTTGCCACTACACTGACCAGGATGGAGTAAATGTGCAGAGAGAAGTGAGCAACAAGGAGAACAATAGTCCTGTTGTGAACACTATTCCTCAAGCAGCAGCTAAGCTTTTCGTGATGTCGAAAGGGAAACAGAAGTTTCACGAGGCTCACGGGTTAGAGCAATGGTGGTCGGATAATCTAGAGCTTCAATCAGCTATTCATAGCAGCAGGTTGATCAGTCAGCAACTCAAGTCATTATACAGTGCCAAGTAAACATCACAGAACCATCTCTATCGTTCAATAAACATATTTACTCTCTTTTTCTCTCTTTATGGTTTGATCTAAGAGCACTTTCTCCAGGAAGTGTAACAACATAAATGTAAGAAAGATCAGTTGTAATTGATCTGCAACATTTTGTAGAGAAATCAATTCTTATTGGTGAGTTAATAATTGGATTAAGCCAAAGAACTAAACGGCTGTAGCAATCATACGGGGACACAAAGAGACAAGTTGAGAATTTGAGAAAAAAAAAGATATAAACAAAACAAATGCCATGTGCTTTCCGACCAACATTATTTGAGATATTTTCAGACAGGACATACCACCAGATTCCAACTCACAACTCAGATATGGTGGAACAAAACAGTTTTCTGAATGCAGACACTGAAGAGTCATTACACTGTTTCAATCACACTTGAAAGAAAGGATCAGGTTCTTGAAGTTTTAAAGGACAAGAATCAAACTCTGATATGATTAGCTCACCAAGAAATATAAAAAAGGAGGAATTACAACAAACTCTACAAAGATATTATTATTTGTTGCCTACAGAACTAATCAGCAATTAAACTCTCCCTACACTTGAATCAACCAAGCCTTATGAACAACCAAATCATCAAACAACATATAGAGGAAAAACGAAAAAGACAAGACTCACCGATGTTCTTTTACATACAATGTTAATTAAACGTATCCACAAGTCTCTTATGGCCTTGCAAAGACACCCCAAATCTTACTCCGAGCAAGACTCTCTGCCAATTTCTTAGCTCCTTCAACATCCATCTCCACAAGCTTTTGCAAGTGCAAGCAAGCACCAGCAGCAACGACTTGTTTCCTACATTTCTTAGAAGTCACAAGCAGTTCCAACACAGAGACTGTGTATCTCTTATCGAAATTCTTAATCTTCGGGTCCAAGAGCTGAACAAGACTGAGTATCCCCTTCTCACTCTTCTTGAAAATCTTTCTGTTGCTCGTACAGACCAATAACGTTGACAGAGCTTTCGAAGCTGCTTCTTTCTCTTCCATGGCTTTACCATCTAACATATCAATCAATGCACCGATGCATCCGCTTTCACCTATCTCTTTCCTGCTTTTCGAGGTGAAACCGAGCGAAGAAACAGCTTCAGCAGCTGCGATTCTCACACCAAGAACCCCACAGCTCAAAACCGGAACCAAACGTGGGATAAACCCTTCGGAGATAACAACTTCTCTTACAATAGGGCATAAAGCTAGATTCTTTAGAAGCACAACTCCTACCTCGAGACTCTTCCCATTAGAAACAGAATCCCAGAAGCTCTTTAAACACTTGATCCCTCCTTCTCTAACAACCAATATCATCATATTCTCATCCCCAGATGTTAAATTAGCCAAACATCCCACGGCATTCTCCTGAGCAAGAGGCGTACCTGAAGAACCGAGAGAGATAAGTACAAAAACAGCGTTCTCCTCAACGAAATTCTCTTTGGTCTCTGCAAAAGAAGCTAAGTTCCTCAACACACCAGCAGCGAAAGCTTGAGAGCCAGGCGTCCCCGCTTGACAGATTTCAAGAAGAGAAGAGATTCCTCCTCTACAACCAATCGCTCTCGCGTTCTCTTTCGAAAGGCTTAACGCTTGCAGAGCAACACAAGCTTTCTCTTTAGCGAACCCACTTCCTGATTCAAGCACACGAAGGAGATGATTTAGTAGAGACAACCCTTCAGCTATCAACACGTGTCTACTACTCTCTACCATCGAGATTCTCGAGATTACAGCAACAGTCTTCTCCTTCATACCCAAAGAACACGAATCAAGCAACCGAACCAAAACGGGAACAACTCCTTGAGCTACAGAGATCATCACGTTCTTATCATCTTCCTGAAGAAGCTCAAGCAACGAGTCAATCGCCGAGTTCTTCGATTCTCCCCCACCGATCTGCAAGCGGATAACGAGATTCCTCGCTTCCAATCGAACAGCTTCCTTCTTCGACGAAATCGAGAATTTCGAGACGATTCCGTTATCCTGAAGAAGAACACCGCTCTTGATCAGAACCTCGCCGTCTCTCACATGGCGATCGAGCCTCGCCATGACAGAGTCAACCTCACTCTGCGTCTTGAGCTTTCCTTCGGATAAATCTGGTCCCTCGCACCTCGCCGCGACGGAGACAGCGTCATGCAGCGTCTCTCGGACGGAGACGAGAAGATCCACAGCCAGCTGGTTGGAGGAAGAGCCGGCGAAATCGGAGAAGTCGGCGAGCTGAGACTTGAGATCGGCGAGTTTGGCGCGAATCGAAGACCATTTGCACTTGAAGCTGAGAAGCTTGGGGATACGGTCGAGGAGAGAGGAGATGAGCTCCGGTAAACTCCGGTCACCGTCGGTATCAGGCACCGGCATCGGAAAAGCGATGAACGGAGGTTAGGGTTTCAGAGGAGAGAGAGAGAGAGAGAGAGAGGTGTGAATTAATGGGAAGTGATGCTGCTTGCTTTGTGCCAGTTGGGAAAGAGCGAAATACAGGGAGGAGGAAAGTGTGTTCCACGCGCTTTCCAAAAGCGCGTTAGTTTCTATATATATTTGTTTACACTTTCTTCGCCAAACCCAATGATCAGAATCTCATGCATGTTACGTGGAAAAACACAATTTCAATATTTTTCTATTGAAAAAGTTATTACTCCACATTTGTTTATTTGGACTATTTGGAGTCTAATATTTGGAAATCATCCTCTAGAAGATTATTAAAAGATTAATAATTCAGATTGTAAATGTTTACAAAATTAATATACTGTGTATTCATGATTGTAAATAGGAAAAGCCAAAATAAAATATTTCTGGAATGACACATAGGCAGGCAAAAACAATTTTGTTATGTTTTACAAGAAAAATAGAGATGGCGTGAAAAAGACTTGGTAATAAATGTTATTAAGAAAAATGACAAATAAAGCAAAGGGTTGGTATGAGTTGACCAATGACTAATATACCTGCTAAGATTTTAAAATTGTTTGCATGCAACTTTAACGTATTTTATTAGACGGGGTCCCTTTATAATACAAAGTCTAATTGTCATTCGTAAACATTCCAACTTAAAAAGAGTTTCAATACCTTACTAAATATGAAAATTCATTTGAAACTTGATTTTTGAACAATTAGGTTTAATAACCAATTATCATGCGCCGATCTTGGCGAGATCCAATCCGACCAACAAAAGTTTTAAGCCCTAAATATGTTTTGACTGAAAACTTTATGGGCTTGGGCCAAAAACTTATTAATTGACTTTAACAAAATGAAAGTTCTATGGTCCAATAACAATATTATACTAACGGAGCCCATTGCCCGTGCGGGACGAGTCATTTTGTTTGTAAGCTTTGAGTCCTTTTGTTAATCTTAACTCTTAAGAGTGGGCAAGCAATATGAATTTATGAATATGTTAGTAATAGTATTAACTTAATACATTCAGATATGAGAATGCTCTCCAGCTATCTCAACAATCCATTCTTGACTTTTGAGTTTTTGAATAAGCATGTGATAAATTTGCGAAAGAAGTTGCCTTACAAGAAACTTGATTTTGTGAGTTTTTTTCTACAATTATCAACTACTGTATTTACGCTCTAATATCTCCCAGTCCTTTGCATTGCACGTATGTGTTGATCGTTAAACCTAATGGTTCATAACTAAAACCGAATGATAAATCAACAAATTTATGTAGATATTAGATACATTTAAAAGAGAGGTAAGACTCACTTGAACTTTGAGCTTGTTCAAGTAATAGACCAAAACACTGCATTTTGGTCTGCAATCAGTAATTGTGATTGCTCTACCAAGCGAGTCCAAGACAACTGATTGACATAGTCTGCTGGTTTCTCGATGATTACATAAATTGTAATACTAGATTCATGTAAAATACTAAATAAATAAAATCTGAATGTATAAAGTATGACAAACCTCAAAATATTTAAAAAGAAAACAATAAAACAAATGGAGAATTTTTAAATGAAAATAATAATATAAGTACATAAATTGTAAAATTTGAAATAGTTTAATAAGAATAAATATGAAAAATGAAGATTATCTAGTAATAGATAAAAACTGCCATGGAAATGAAGGTTATCTATACCTATTAGATATATAAATATACTATTAGATACCTATTTTTTTGTTCATTTCAATTTAGACTCTGAGTTCATTTTCAGAGAGATGATCAGATAATCTCATCATCAAACATACCACTAACCTGTACCAAATAAAATCAGATCACAACTTAACTAAAAATGAATACAAAACAAAATGAAGTGGTTTGATGTTGGGGAACGAGGTTGTGGAATGTTATGGAGGAAATTTTTAAGATCTTAGCACTCGTTTATACCATCTTTTATACTTCCGTGAATCTGAAATGTAATTAAGAGAGAAAAGTAAGTAATTTAAAGCACGGGCACTCACTCCTTTCTAAGACATATGTATCTACAAAAATCATCTGCAGAACAGCATCATTGAACTACGAAAAATAATAATCATACCTGCGAAAAAACTCACTCCTTCCTCAAAGTTGTATTCTGAATCGTCCTAAACATCATTGAACTACAAAAAAGGGACTAGATATCTAATAGTATATTTGTGTATCTAAGTTTCATTTCGATAGCAGTGTTTATCTATTACTAGATAACCTTCATTTTTTCATATTTATTCTTATTAGTTTATTCAAAATTGTATAATTCATGTATTTTGTTATGATTTTCATTAAACTTTTTCCCCATTTGTGTTATTGTTTTTCTTTAGAATTTTTTGAGGTTTGTCATAGTTTGTACTTTATACATTCACATTTGATTTATTTAGTATTTATCTTGAAACTAGTTTTATTTATGGTTTAATTTTGGATTATTATTTGTTAATAACATTTTTTTTTATTTGTAATCTGATGCTGTAACATCTAGAACTTATGTCATTGGAAATTTGATAAAGTGAAACGATTAATTTCTATTATTTTTATTTAAAAGTTTATATGATTATAGCTTTTATGTAATATATACAGTATAAAAAAGTAAATGTATATAAAAGCATGTATAGCTGACTGATAATATTACTTTTTAAAACTGATTTTGCCTCGGTATCACCACTTAAAACCGTATTTCTGACATTACTATATAGATTTATTCTTTTTTTTTTTTAATTTAGTCAATACAAATACAACTTTTCTTACTCTATTGACGTATATGCATGTACAATTATGATGTAGCAATTGTCTAAGTCTAAAAATTGACATGCCTTTCATGTAATCTTGTTTGAATCCGATATGGGTAATATTCCTTTTTTGTAATGTAAGTATTTTCCCCGAGTATGGTTACACATCAACTACCACTATCTCTTCATGAAATCAAATTTCACCGTATGAAGTAGAAGATATTGGAAGGTCATGAACAAAAGGTGTGTATTATTTTTATCTTGTAGTCTAGATGACTTGTGGGGTACTATCACATCCATTTCTAGTACCGTCAATCTGTCAGATCGCCCACAATTAAGTCTGTCATTCCATATGTTATTAGCATATCATATTTTATGTCATATTTCTTTTTCCCAATCAACCTGATTTTAAATTCTGAATAGTCTGTTTTCATATATGATATATGTTTCTTGCTTTTCCAAATACTTTGACCAAAAATTAATGGTTTCAATTACAGGTCATTTGGTTCTCATTTTTTCCTATACGCACAGTAAAACATGACAAAATGAACACTCACCATTCCGTTAACACTTTGTTTGTTTATGTGTGATGTCTTTTTGCAACTATTACATTTAAACTTTTTCTACAAATAGATGTCAAGAAAACTTCTCTTTATTACTATGATAATTTGTGAGATTTTAAAATAATGTTTTTATATTTACATATTTAATAGAAATTAACATATCATAGCATAGTGGTGTTCATTTTGAAATTGTGTCCATTTTTTGTTGATTTGTTTTGGATTTTTTATTTGCTACAATATTAATACAATTTCAACAATGAATTATTTTTTATTAATAAATCGGGTATATTTTATTTACAATCGTAAACATAATTATTATTATTGATAAAATTTGGGACTTTTTTGGTAATTTTGTTGGGAATCCTTCTTTAGCACAACATTTATAAATATTAATCTAGTTACTATATATTTTGTCAAATTATAGATTTAACTTTTATAGTATTTATTAGACAAAAATAAAATAAAAGATTATATTATAATTTAATCATACATATTAGGAAAATGGATGAACAAATTTACTTTAAAAGTTAAACAAAAGGAAATAATATTGTATTAAAGAAGCTTCAAATATTAAATTTATATCAATATAATTGCTTACAAATTAGATTATCAGAGTTTTGATTATATTATATAGTTTAAGTATAATTACAAGAAAAATTAATTGGACCAAATATTTTATGCTTTTTTATATTTTTAATTTTAGTTATTGAGTCTGGTGGCCCAATTATAAGAGATATTTTTTAAATGATCCTTTTGTAGATATTAATGTGAATGGAGATCCACCCAAGAGAAAAATTGTAGAAATGATCATTTTTGGTGTGAAATTACGGTTTACCTTTTAAAGAACACTAAACCCAACCTCCTTAGGGAACAATGAACCCAAACAAATTATAAAGGTATGATCATTTCTACAATTTTCCTGTTGGATGAGTTTTCTTTCACATTAATATCTCAAAAATGTCATTTTGTACAATTTCCACCAATTATAAACTGTTTGCATTTATAAAAAAGTGAATGAGAGAAAACTCTGCTATTATAATATAGATTTCCATGAATAAAAATTTGGTTCTTCAAACAAGTTTTGCATTCCTTATCTTCAAGCTCTTTTAAGTAAAAATGAATATAGTTCACTAAACATCATGCATTTATTATTATGTTATTGGTTTATGTATTTAAGTTGATTTGTAGATCCATATAAGATTTGTAAATTTTTATAAAGTTTAAAAATTTATAAATATAATAAGTAGATTTTAATTAGTATTTACAGATTCATAGGGTTTCTCTCAAGTTTTTGCATTTTTATTTCTAACATATAAATCTTTCCATATCTACTATAAAATAAAATTTATAAATAAATTTGCATAACCTAATATCAGCGGTTTACAACTAGTATTTAAATATCATTAAATGAATACTGGATGATTTGGGTAATGATTCTAAAACAATTAATAAAAAAAAATAATTGATTTTGCTTAAATATCTAAATTCATTAAGATCGTATAACCAATGACTCCCACTATTTTATATTGAAAAAAAAAAGAATAGTTCCCACTAAATTAAAATCCAATTAAAAATCATTAAATTTTACTTTGATTTATAAACTTTTTATAATTTTTAATTAATTAAAATATATAAACTAGTAATAACGTTTTGTAAAACGCCTGATTGTGACATCTGCCACCAAATTTTCTCTTGACGAAAAGCAGGATAACAAAAGGAAATATACTATATTTTTTTATATAAAACAAATTGTAGACATAAGACAAGGAAATCAGAACGAAGAGATGTGGTGGGGACAACATCGACCATCACCATATGGGTTTGCTCCACCGTCCGACCCAACCCACCGCTGGGCCCCAGCATTTTCAGTCGGCCGATCAATTTCGCCGGCAGCTAACGTCCCACCCGTCAGCCACGCTGATCTAAATGCTAACAACTAGTCGTTTCATCTTCGTCAAAATAAAAACCCAAAAGAAGCTAATAATTCTAAAGTTTTTATGCACCGAAAAGGCGAAAACTCTATAAATTTATAAATACTAAATTTTAATGTTTTTAAATTTAAGAGTATTAATTTATCAAATTAAGTTTATTTTTTTCTTAAAACTTTATCGAAAAACAATGTTTTGTTTTGTCAATTCATATTCTTTATTTTTTTGCTATATTATTTTCATATTTCTTATATTGTTTTTAATTTATTATTGTTTTCTTATTGATATATAGAAAATTCTGAAAAGTTTATAAAATTTACTTTCACCTTTTATTTTAAATTGATTAAACTTAAAAAAAATAGATGTTTTTTAACATTAAACATGATCTTGTCAATCAAATATTCAAACTTAAATATTTAATATTTTAAAAAGTATTTGATAAAATTTATACACCTACTTTAACGAATGACTTTTTTATTCTTATCCAACCAAAGTTATTGAGTAAGATGAATTGTAAGCTTAATATGTTTCATAGATGGGTGGGTTAACACCGTGAAGATAAATTGGATTTTGTTGTGTACTTCATACATTTGGATTGAGTTTGGTTGAGCATACTGACATCACTTATTAGTAATCATACCTAGGCTATAACCTAAGCCTATGGTTCATTTTTTTTTTTACTTGATCAATCTTCATTTTTTTTTGTTATTTGCTTACTTTGCTTAATTACAATTTTTTCAACAATATAAAAAAAACACTAATTTTATCTGGATAACCAAACCGATGGTACATAATATATAGATGAACAATATATAACAATTTAATACGAGTGTAACATGCTAACTTGTCCGTTTTTGTATTGTTTGCGCATTGAATAAGTGAAATAAAAATGTGTTAAAAGATAGTTTACATCTGCGAAACTCATCTAGATCTAGATGAAATGAGAAAGTAGAAAATTTGAGTGATTCATACACCATCTTCACGAGTTTCGAACAGTGTCCAACAAAACTTACAATCATACTTTCCATAGTCTAAATTTTTTTTTTTTGGTCGAACAGGGGCATACTTTCCATAGTCTAAATAAACCCTTCAAATTCATCATATAAGAGTAAAAGACTAATTCATATATTCCTAACTCCCACCAATAAATCATTTTCCCTCTTGGATACTAAACCAGCATTGTCTTGAAAACAAATTAACTTCTTTCCATAAGCCATCTATGCGACACCATCTTCAATCTTGAATCAAAACCCTTAAATAATCCAAAATGAATGGATATATGGCAAATCATAATCTCATATAGTTAAATCTTGTTATGTTGGAATCAAAATCTGCACTTTCAAAATCAAAATTGGACCTAACCAAAATTTTCAAACTTTAATGAATCAGTCCCAAAGACCAGAGAAAGGATTGGGACGGACCAAAACCCAAACCGGCCAACGACTAAAATGTCCATGCATGCTGAATGGCTTGATCATACCCTACTCAAACACTCAGCCTGGTCTGTAGCAGAATGGCTTGGCTAGATTCAAGCACAACGAATTTGTCACGACCATACCATCACAACCAACCAGCTGAACTGATCCATCTGTGACGATGCCCCTTGTGCAGACGCCCTAAGCTGTATCGAATATGCCAATCACCAAGCCATCCATATGCTGCATCTCCAACACCAAGCTGTTTGCCTCCCAAGGCCCAACCATTTCGCTCCAAGCCGACGTGTCGGTCATCCCAAGCTATCTTACGTTCGGATGATTTTTAAACCACTCGGATATGTATCAAGACAGACTAAACCATGAATCAATCAAGTTTGTGAGCCAATTCTAGTGGGCCGAGCCAAAAAGACCAACTATTTTTTGGGCTGAGCAGAGGTTTTTCAAAACTTTCAAAAACATCTTCTGAAAGTCGGCGGAGGTAAAAATACACGAACTCCCGCATTGCTAAAAGTCTTCTCTTGTTGTGAATTGTTATTATTATTAATGAGACCATATGGTCTTTATATATAGGTTTACACAAGGGACCAAATATGGAAATATCCCATAAACCTATTACATGTCTAATAAGGAAAATATATATTTATCCTAAGGACCAGTTATGTTAATAACCTCTACATGAGTCGGTCTGTATTGAGTCCATAAACGAAATGGTTCATAACACTCCCCCTTGGACGAAATGACCGAACCCGATGCAACCAAGGATCTTTGTAATACGCTTGGGGATGCTGCCTCATTAAAACATTTCTAAGGAAAACTCAATTGGGACAAAACCTTAGCGAGGAAAAAGAGTACATCACGTATTACCCCCCTGATTTAGACATCCCTATAAGTCCTTTAATCGGCGTATGCCGATCTGATACTTCAGCTTCTTGAGCGTGGAGGTTGGGAGCGACATTGTGAACAAGTCGGCTGAGTTGTCACTTGAACGGACTTAAAGCACTTGTATTTCTCTAGCCTTCTGGAGATCATGAGTGAAAAAGAATTTCGGCAGAATGTGCTTTGTCCGGTCTCCCTTGATGTATCCATCCTTCAGTTGAGCTATGCACGCAGCATTGTCCTCATGAAGTACGGTCGGTTCGTCCTTTCCATCTGTCATCCCACAATCTCGCCTTATGTGCTGAGTCATTGATCTCAACCAAACACATTCACGACTGGCTTCATGAATTGACAAAATCTCAGCGTGATTAGACGATGTGGCCGTGAGCGTCTGCTTCATGGATCACCATGAAATTGCGGTTCCTCCGTGAGTGAACACATATCCTGTCTGAGATCGTCCATTGTGTGGATCCGGTAGATAACCTGCATCAGCAAAACCAACTAAACCTTTGTTGTTATGGTTAGTGTAAAATAAACTCATGTCCTTCATTCCTTGTAGGTAACGAAAGAATATGTTTAATACCGTTCCAGTGCCTCTGGGTCGGACAAGAACTAAATCTTGATAGGAATTTCACGGCAAAACAAATGTCTGGTCTAGTATGACTAGCCAAATATAATAACACTCCTATGGCACTGAGATATGGCACTTCGGGACCAAGGACTTCTTCATCTTTTCTCTTCGGACCGAATGGATCACTATCCAATGCGAGGCTTCTCACAACCATTGGGCTGCTCAATAGGTGGGCCTACTCCATATTAAATCTCTTGAGTACCTTTTCTGTATATGTCATTTGATGCACAAAGATTCTATTATTGATGTACTCAAGCTGTATTCCCAAACAGAACTTAGTCTTTCTTAAGTCTTTCATTTCAAATTCGGCTTTTAAATATTCAACTGTTTGGGCGATCTCTCCAGAGGTTCTGAGGATGTTCAAATCATCCATGTATACTGCTATAATTACAAATCATTTGTTTGCAAACTTCTTTATAAAGATACACGAACTGATGGGATCATTTTTATAGCCTTCTTTGACTAGGTACTCACTTAATCTATTGTACCACATGCGCCCACTTTGTTTCAGTCCGTATAAGGATTTGTTCAACCTAATGCAGTGTTCTTCGCGAGAACTTCTTTTATCTTTGAGCTCAATACCCTCTGATAATCGCATATAAATCTCATTATCCAGTGGACCATATAAATAGGCGGTTACTACATCCATTAACCATAAATCCAATTTTTCTCTTATGTTCAGACTTATCAGGAATCGGAATGTTGTTGCATCCACCACAGGGGAGTATGTCTCCTCATAATCGATTTCTGGTCTCTGTGAGAATCCTTGTGCCACAAGCCGTGCTTTTTGTCGAACAATCTCTCCTTGTTCGTTTCTCTTCCTCACAAAGATCCATTTATGTCCAACTGGGATTATATCACGAGGCGTCCGAATTATGAGACCAAAAACCTCTCTCTTTTTTAAAGAGTTTAACTCCACGTTTATGGCTTCTTTCCATTTAGCCCAATCAGATCGTTGAGTGCACTCATTTATTGACGTGAGTTCTAGATCCTCATTCATAATCTCAAGTGCTACGTTGCATGCAAATATATCATCGACGTCGACGTCTTTTCTGTTCCAATGGATTCCGGACATAACAAAATTTATTGAGATCTCATTGTTATTGGGAACTTCAGGACCATGAGGCTCGGCGTCCCGAGCTTCATTTTGCGGTTCCTTAGGTTCATTTGTGTCCGGACCATCCACTATCTCCTCGGTCTGAATTTCAGCACATTTCTTTAATTTCCGAGGAGGCTTATCTTTGGAACCAATAGGCCACACATTTCTTTAATTTCGAGGAGTCCATCATGGACATCAATTCGTATTGGTGCATTCACGGCTGGTATATACGACTTAATTACTCTCTGCAGGTCAGCAAAGGAATCTGGCAATTGTATAGCTAGCTTTTGCATATGAATAATCTTTTGGATTTCCAAGTCACTTTCTTGGGTCCGAGGATCTTGCCAATTTAAGGATGTATGATTTCATGCAATTTCTTTATCCAGCCGGTTCTCACTACCTACTGTTGGAAAAACGGATTCATCGAAATGACAATCCGCGTACCTGGCTTTAAACAAATCACTGGTAGTTAGCTCTAGGTACTTTATGATCGTGGGTGAATCATATCCAACATATATTCCCATCCTCCTCTGAGGGCCCATCATAGTCATCTGTGGTGGAGCAATCAATACATAAACTGAACAACCGAATATTTTAAGATGGGATATGTCTGGCTCTTGACCCGTAATTAATTGGGAGGGGGAATATTCATGGTCACTTGATGGCCTGATACGGATTAATTCTGCGGCATGTAAGAGTGCGTGTCCCCAGGCTGATACTGGAAGTTTTGACCTCATGAGTAATGATCTAGCGATCAGTTGTATATGTTTGATGAGAGATTCGTCCAAACCGTTTTGTATATGTACATGTGCCACGGAGTGTTCCACACTTACACCCATGTACATACAATAATCATCAAAGGCTCTGGAGGTAATCTCACCCGCATTATCCGTACGGATGGTTTTTAGAGGAAAGTCTGGAAAGTGTGCCCGTATGCGAATTATCTGCGCAAGGAGTCTTGCAAATGCCAAGTTCCGTGTTGACAATAAGCATACATGTAACCATCGTGTAGATGCGTTAATGAGGACCATGAAATATCGGAACGTCCCACAAGGTAGGTGTATTGGTCTGCATATGTCTCCTTGAATTCTTTCCAGGAAATTTATCGTTTCCTTAGTCACTTTTACTGGTGACGGCCTTACAATCAATTTACCTTGTGAACACGAAGCACAAGTTTGAATTTTCGGGATCACTCTCCTTTCTTTCAAGGCGTGTCCTCTCGTGTTTGATATCAATTTCCGCATCATTCCTGACCCGGGATGTCCCAGCTGGTCATGCCATAAAGTGAACATATCCGTAAAAGCTTTGTTTACGGTGGCATTGACTTCTATCATACTGATTTTTATACAGTATAAGCCTGTAGCTATAGCAGGTATAGTCTCAAAGACTTTCTTTTGGCCTTGAGCGATTTTAACTATATGGAGAAATTTTTTGTTTCCTCCGCCTATTGTTTCCACATGAAAACCATTCAGACGAATGTCTTTAAAACTCAATAAGTTTCGATTTGAGCTTGGTAAAAACAATGCATCAGGGATTTCTAGATGCGTGCCTTTAGGAATTAAAATGTTGGCCTGGCCGAAACCTTCTATAAGGCCGGCCGGTCTTGCTATAGTACTTATAGTTGCCTTTTTGAGTGAAAGGTTTATGAAGTATCTTTTATCTTTTAAAATCGTGTGGCTTGACCCACTATCCACCACGAACTCGTCCATACTTCATAAAACAAGAATTTATGTCTTAAAAGCCATAATAATATTATTCATTAAACACCAAAGAAATAAAATCCAAAGACATAAAATCCAAACACAAATAAAAGCAACATGAAATGGAAAAACTTAAAATCTCGGATTCACTTCAAACAGTCGGAAGTCTCATAAGCAATGTTATCGTTCCGATCTGTGTCCATAAGGTCATCATTTTCATGATCGAAATCATCCTCATTATCATGTTCATGCTGGATCATGTGGGCTTCAGGATTTTTCCCTTTAAGGTGCTCTTGATAGCATTCTACAAGATGTCTAGGAGTCCTGCAAGTCTTGGCCCAATGGTTACCCATCCCACAACGATGGCAAACGGATTTGGTCGGGTCGGACTGATGTCCAGATTGATATCTGCGGCCATTTCCACGGCCACGGTCACAGCCGTGGTTAGCGTCCTCTTGGAATCCGTGGTCGTTATGGCCTTTGCCTCGACCATATGGGTGGTAGTTATTGCGACCACACCCTTTTCCTTTTCCACCACGTCCACGACCGTAATGCTTTTGATCTCTATGGACGTAGTTTGCCTCGTTTTCTTTCTTTTTCTCAGCGGCCAAGTTGGCTTCAGGGAGTGGGGCTGTTCCAGCTGGTCTCATTTCGCTGTTGGCCAGAACAAGCTTGTTGTTCTGTTCCGCAAGCAGCAAACAAGCAATCAGATCTGAGTACCTTGCGAAGCCTCTTTCGCGGTATTGTTCTTGTAACACTATGTTACCCGAATGGAAGGTGGAGAATGTCTTTTCCAACATATCATTCTCCGATACGGTCTAGCCACATAGTTTCAGTTTTGAAACTATCTTGAACAAGGCTGAATTGTACTCATCCACAGACTTAAAGTCCATGAATCCCAAGTTCAGCCAGTCGAACTTGGCCTTAGGTAGAATGACCGTTCTTTGATGGTCATACCTCTTTTTCAATTCCTTCCATAGATCCAAAGGATCTTTAATTGTCAGGTACTGATCCTTGAGACTTTCATTGAGGTGATGGCGTATGATTAAGATCGCCTTGTATCGATTTCGCTCATGCTCATTGTTTCCTTCAGTGATGCATTCTCCTTGCATCTAATGCCCATTGCAAGTAATTGTCTCCTGAGAGATTGAGGGCTGCGAAGTATAAGTTGTTGACTTTTGTCATCTGAAAATATCCAACAATTTTCAGTTATGACCTTTTTAAAATATGATTCGGACCTTAGGAATATGGCCGGTCGTGTTTATCCGAGTTTAAGCTTTACAATCAATCAAGCAATTTATGCAATCAAAACAATATGGGCCGATTTTTTATTATTGGTTTAT
This sequence comes from Isatis tinctoria, assembly GCA_010577795.1. Lineage (NCBI taxonomy): Eukaryota > Viridiplantae > Streptophyta > Magnoliopsida > Brassicales > Brassicaceae > Isatis > Isatis tinctoria. The sequence continues at coordinate 18,375,648 of CM021249.1, read as the reverse complement.
GCACTTGGAATTTTCTATTTTTAATTTAATCATTAATTAAAAGTTAATCCTAAACTTTTAAGAAAAGGAAAAACTATTAAAAGGATATATCTTTAAAGGAAAAATATATTATCTAAAAACTTTCCTTTTTACTAAAAGGGAAGGAATTAGATTTTCCTATTTAGAATAGGATTATGATTATTATCCTTAACTAAAAGTTAATCCTTGACTTTTAAGAAAAGGAAAAATAATTAAAAAGATAATTCCTTAAAGGGAAAATGATATATCTAAAACTTTCTTTTTTTCCTAAAAGGAATGGATTAGAGATTCCTATTTGGATTAGGATTAGGGTTTTAAGGTTTAGGCACAAACTATTTTTCTTTTCTTCTTCTCTCATGGCTGATTTTTTGTTTCTTAGGGTTTCTTTTTCTTTCTTTTCAAAACAATCAAGGATTAAACAAGATGATCTAACAACTTAACTCATGAATCAATGCAGCCGATTTTTAAGAGATGATGATCAAGATCATGCAAACCGATTTTAACAATTATCAAGCTATGGCCGATTTTAATAGATGATGGAACAAGCTATATGATTCTGTTTTCATCATGCAAACAAGTTCGTGCAAGGGTTTGAGAGCAAGCTCGTGCTGATAACGTGTTGTGAATTGTTATTATTATTAATGAGACCAAATGGTCTTTATATATAGGTTTACACAAGGGAACAAATATGGAAATATCTCATAAACCTATTACATGTCTAATAAAGAAAATATCAATTTATCTTAAGAACCGGTTATGTTAATAACCTCTACATTAGTCGGTCTGTATTGAGTCCATAAACCAAACAGTTCATAACATGTCTGAAGATCTAAACCTTCAATATATAAGAAAAAACATATAAAATTGGGGACATCTCAGGTCTCGTATCTTACTACTTAATTGAGTGATTTTCGCTTTTGTTATTTTTACAAAAAAAAACTTAAATAAACAAATTACGATTTACTATAAAAAACTTATTTAAGCAACATTAAAAAAATCTCTACTTCGATTTCTATTCTCGAGTCATTCTTTAAAAAAAAATTGGATTTAGTTGTGTGAATTTTACTTTCCACACTTAATTTCCATACATATGATTATGTTTTTACAATCTTAAAAATCTTCCGATGATTCTAATCAATGTTACCATAGAAATTATCATTAAACATTCTAATGGTACCAAATAATCCATGAAAATTGTCGATTTAAATTATTTTGGGTAAGTTTCAGAAAATAGTACATTTTAAAGAATACCAATAACATGGAAAATATTTTCAGATTAGATGTTCCTTGTGAGAAAACCTATGTTTACTTTTAGTCATAAAACTGTCAAAAAGTAAAAAAAAAAGAAACGAATAATTATTTATTGTTCTAGCCCCGCATTAAACACATTATTATATATCAGTATTAATCCTCTTGACTTTTTTGATAAAAAAAAAAATCCTCTTGACTTTAACAGAATATAACCGTGTACGTTAAGTCTCGAATCCTATTTTGGTAATTGAATCTAGATTACAAGAGGCCAAGACGATAACGTGTGGAGTAATCATAATTCCATTCATGCATAAGTACTATATATCTGTATACATAAGATACTTTGAAAAGAACAATAAGCATGAGATGTGTCACCGGTTCTAAGAAAAGCGACGGGTGAAGAGTTACGTTTAGTTGTCGTATAGATTTCAAGACTTATATTGGTCCAAATATGTCACATCTCATTGCATGCCAACATGTTTTTCTTACATAAGCAACATGGTTATCATGGTCATTGGTCATGACCGGCCGTGATCATGATCACCATAATTATGATCATCATCAGCATATGTTCTTAATTAATATCGTATAACAACTTCGGCTTTTCTTTTGTCATATTTCTGTCGTTACTACTTTGTAAACTAAAATTGAGAAAAATGTACCTAGTTAAGATCAACCATATGAGTCAACACTTGATCGAAAAATGTACCTAGTTTTCTTTTGATCCTATACTTCCCCGTCAGCTAGAGTCTTTCCAAGAACCGAGACCATGTCTCACAGTACATTTGTGTCTCGCATATTTAAATCATGCGAGAATCAGAAAAAGTCCGCTTATTGTTATAGATGTCTGTGTTCTCCTTGTAAGGGAATTTATCAGTAGAAACTAAGTTTGACAAACGACAAAAGCTTCTTATAATGAGCCATTCTGAGGCTTAACGTGCACGGTTTTGCTTAACAAAGGCTAATAATCATGTGTTAAATTCTTCTTGATCTATAGGAACCATATACTTTACACACATTCCTTGCTGTAAAGCAGTCATCTTTATTTTTCTCTGAATGCTCAAGTAAGCTTCAAAGAAACACGTTAATCTTGGTTCTCCTTTAACAATTCATTGACTAACTTATTGGAAATTGAATTCGCACAATTAATTGACTTTTTATTACTACTATATATAAGTATGTCACATGTCCAATGATTGGGAGAGAAGAAATGTATTCTTACCGTCATATTATGATTATCGGTTGTATATGTACTTTAACAATTAAAAAGGTTCGTCGTTTATATGTATGGTTCCATGCATGGTTGGATTCTTATTCGCATAAGAAAAACGAATATTTTGTTTTTCTTCATTTAAGTCTTTAAGAAAACGAATATTTTTGTAGTACTATAAATTGGCCATCACCTTTTTTTTTTTTTAATTTTCACTACAAAAAAAGTCTGTATTGTTACAAAAAACTGTGACTAATTGTTTTGTCACAATATTGTGACAATTTACATACTAAATTGTGACGAAATTATTTAGTCATAAAAATGTTACAACTTGGTCATAATATTATGACTAAATTGAAAGTAACAAAACTTTGTCACTAAGGGTGACATAAATGTTACAAAATATATAGTAACAAATATTGTTACGGATTTGCGATCAAATTTAGTAACTAAATGATACTATTTTTTGTGACTAAACTTAGGTCATTCATAGTTACAAATATCTTGTAAGTATTTTGTCACAACTAGTCACTATTTTAGTGACTTTTAAAATTGGTCATAGATCGTGATGTTATTGTTACCATTTTGTGACAAAGATTAAAATCAAAAGGTAAATTATAAAATAAATAAAAAACAGATTCAATTCTAACTAAGAAAAAGTATAAGCAAAAGAAAAGTATTTTATTGTGGCTACACAAACCCCTAAATCTCAAAACAAAAAAACCCTAAAACACTTAGTTATCAACAAAAGTTACAATTAGTACAATATACCAAAAAACCTTAGATTTATTACTAGTACAAAATATTAATTTTTCAAATCTAACTTTTCTCAAATTATTATCTCCAACTCTTAAATCTAAACTCTAAAAATACAAGTCCAAACCCTATACTAAAAACTCGTAAACCTAAAACATAAAATCTAAACAAAGATTCATCACTTATAACAAAAATTCTGTTTTTCATATCTGATCTTTTTCAAACCTTTAACCATTAACCTCAAATCTAAATCCAAACCCTATACTCCAAACCCTATGACTATAACCAAACTCTAAATTAATCCTAAAACATAATTCTACATTAGCCTCTAAACTCTTAATAATATAAATTAATTAAATCAGAAACCATAAAATCAGAATATAACCATTTATATATACAGTATAACAATATTTAATACAAAATATTTTACATAAAACCCATTTAAAAATATCTGTTTATAAAAAGTTATTGAAATGTAATCAGTTTCTCTATCATAAACATATAAAAAAATTCTAAACCAGTAATTATTATATACACTCATAAATAAAATCCACCAATTAGAATTTTAATTTTAAATCTAAATCAAATCAAATCCTTTTTTAATCCTAAAACCTCAATTTATAAATCCTAAAACTTAAATCCCAAATCTTAGATTATGAAATCTAAATGTTAAACTTTATACGTAAACATAAAATGTTAATAAAAAACTATAAAACCAAATCCAAATGGTTACAAATTGCAAAAATGATTAAAAGAAAAAAAAATGAATATTGCCAAAAAAGAAAGTTACTAACGAAAGCTTTTTCATTGGTTAACACCTAGAGACACGGATTGCACTTCTCACCGTTGGTTAGATTCAATCTAATGGACCAAATCTCTTCTCTCTTCTGTCGTTTTTCTCCTCTTTAATTTGTCTCCTTCTCTTCACGTCAGTTTTTTTTCCCATGGACCAAATCTCTTCTTCTCTGATCTTCTTCTATTTCTTCTATCTATTTTTGCAAATCAGAATCTCCCTCAAAGAAGGCTTAGCCTTCACCATCACACCGAGGTGAGACAATTAGCTTCTTCTTCTTCTATCTGTTTTTTTCCATCTCAACTAAGCCTTCTTATTACAGATCTTTATCACGCTGGAGTAGAATTGGGTTTTCGTATTAAGTATCTGGGTTTTTATTGTTTTTCCTTAAAGCTTTGATCTTTGATGATATATCTTCTTGGGTTTTGGTTCTGTAGATCTCTGTTCGTAAAAACGAATCTGTAAACGCGACAAGTCGTTCATCTTTATGTTTTCATCTGATTAAGAGACTTTCGGTGTTCTTAAGAATTCGAATTTTGGTTTATTTCTGATAACAGGTAATCTCAAGAATCTAACGATCGACACAGAACTGGATCGACACAGGAGCTTCAGAGACTCTCGTGGTCTGTTTCGGTGAAATGTTGATCGATCACACCGAGGTGAGACAATCGCGAGCCACTGTTCACTTCGATCGAAGCTTCCGCCATCGTTCATCAACACATCTTGAATCCTCTGCACGGTCGCATCTCCGATCCTCTCGTGTTCTCTCAGCCGCCACATCTCCGACCATCCGCTGCTGCAGTTTAGATCTCTCTCATGTTCTCTCCGCCACCACGTATATGCTCTCCCTCGCCATATTGCTGCGGCTAAACTCGCGGCCGGCCGACCACAACGATATCACGACATTTTTATTTTGTATTCTTATTTTATTTTGTAACTAGCTAAAATTGTATTTATATTTTGTAATACGAAATTTATAAAATGCAAAATAATTTTTTTTTTGAAATATTTTTGAAATAACCACCAAAATCGTGGCCAGATAATTAACCACGAAATCACGAAATACTCTTGGTCATCATCCTATATCTACCGTTTTTTTTCGGTGACATTTATGTGTCGGTTTTGTTTTGGAAATTCTATAACGTATTAATGACTAAAATATGATAATAACATGTGATAAATATGTGATATTTTTTTGTAACAAACTGTGATTTATTTGTGACTAATTTTTCACTATTGTGACATATTTGTTTCATTTTTTTTTTCAATTTTGTTACTTATTAGTGACTAAATATGGTAATAATATGTAACAGATTTGTGACATTTTCTGGTAACAATTAGTGACCTATTTGTAACTATTATTCATCACAAATTGTGTCGTTTTTGTGACATCAAATCGCGTCACAGATTGTGACATCAATTGTTACCATAATTGATTGTCACAAAATTTTGTTACGTTTTTGAGACTAAAGTAAGTTTGTGACCATTCTATTGTGACATTTTAAATTTTATATCAGTTTGGTCACAATAGCTTTGTTGTGACCAAATATAGAGATATTGTGACAAAAAAATAGTAACAATAGACAATTTTTGTAGTGTTTGTCAAACACGCTATCATCATGATGTTTTAGTTCAGTCCACATTATCAACTGCGGATGGTCTTATTATAATAAAAAAGACATGTTAACACACACACACTCTTTGAATCATATTTCCATACATATGATTAACTTTTAGAATCGTGAAATTTTAAATAAAATGGCATACGGCTGTTTTGCAGAAGATTCACACGAGTATCTTTAGAACATGTCCTATTTTAAACACATGCGTGGTCGATGTCACGATAGAAAATACGAAATGTAACGCATGCAATTTTGATATCTTGTTGTTTTTTTTTGTTCGACATCCATATCTTTTTTTAGATTTGCAAATAACCCGATTAAAAAAATAGATATATAAGCACATGACCAATGATAGTGCTAAACTATTTATATGACATGTTATCAAAATAGCATACATAAGAGGGAAACGGCAAGTACTACTATTTACTGTAGATATTAATTAGCTTTTGCATCTCAACAATAATGTAGGGCACAAACGAAATCAATTCTAGTTAAAGAAATTCCGAGAAGGGAGACATGAGGCCGTGGTAATTTCTAGAGCAGTCTGAGCAGACAAAGACATAATAATTTCATCAATCGATCTCTTTATAGATTAAACTGATCTGTACATGTCTTTGTGTTTTATTTTTTTGTTCCTTTGTAAGAGGCCAAAACAAATTTATGAAAGTATCATGAAGATACTGTTGCGTAGGATCGTTTCCGCATATTACTACAGTGTACTTGCTACTATTTTGCGATCTAGAGCTTTTTAGATCGTTTATTATGAATGTAAATTATTATACACGTGGAAAGTAAGTTAGATACATCATACATGCAAACAAAGAAAAAGAGAGTCTAAAGAGATGGGACTAGACATATGTAGAGATGAATTTTTTTTTTTTTTTTTATCTATCAAAGAATAGACATGAATATCTTTGAAGAGTACTAAGGGACTGCTCACTTAATCATGCCTTCGAATTGTTGCTTTTGAATTTATATTGTTTTGGCTTTATTATATGTGTAATAATATCGACATGCGGGTCAAATACAACTCTTTTTCACTTGTTTGTTATCAATCATTCGCACAAAGACGTTGTCACTAGATAGATAGGGTTCGCTGGTTTAAACACAATGGAAGTGCCGTAGATTATAATAGAACCAAAGAAATTCGATGAATTAGTGGAAATTAATTATAAAAAAACTGTACTTATTTGGGTTTATATTAGTATAATAAACGAAACAATATGAGAAATATACATCCGTTGTCTTTTGAATGCTAAATTAAAGTAGAAAGTGTCAGTTCGAGACATTTATTGGGGGAGAAAGAGCCAAATAAAATAAGCAGAATGTGTAAAAGACTATTCAAATAATTCATTTTATACTTGACTTAAATAAATTAATATGGAAAACAGAAAATAATAAAAACACAAATAACTAAAAAGCACAGAAGATACCTAAAAGGACAGAAACCAACAAAACCCAAGTCTTATCATCAACTATTAAAAGAGAATCAATCGATGCATGCATATTTGTAGATGTTTATTTTTTTTACGGTCGGTTATGATCACTAAATTTTGGCTGTTAATAAAATAAACCGGTTAATTTTAAGTATAAGGGACATTTCCATTTTTTTAGACTTAGTCCTAGTAAGTTGTTGTGGGTTTGGTTTGTTAGGTACCGGTTATGAAAGAATTCTTTTGGAATATTGCTGAGCATGTAATTTTTTTTTTTTTTGATAAAATGTTAAATTTTACACCAATTTTAACTTTTTGACTACAACAGGAATACAACAAAGAAAACAGCGCAACCAAAACTACTAACACCAATACGAAAACCGAACTAGATATATCCAAAAACACACCACGACGAGAAAAATTGTTTGATGGTGAGAGTTGTTTGTTGAACACGTAATTGTTTGATAACTCAAACCAATTACAATAATGGGATGAGAATTGTGTTTGTTCATTCCAGTAATCACGCTGTAAGCAATATGTTTAAGATTATATAGCACCATCATTAGTTACTGCTATTGACTACAGATATCATTTGTGGTTTGGATTCTTCCAATATACTGCTGAATCAAGTCATTTTAGTAGCAAGTTTTGCTATATTTTGTCTCAGGCTCATCACTCTCTCTCGTAGTCTATGGTAGAGAAGAAGAAGATCAGAGTGGGAATACATGGTTAGGGATTGGTTTCCGTGTCTTTTATTGATGTATGATAACACGATTCAATGTCTTTTATTATGACTTATTCTGTTTTAGGCTTCGAAAAGACAGATCGGTGTGTTGCCAAGGCTATTTTTCAGCGGAAGGATGTTCATCTCGTGGCAATCAATGAACCCAACAGCTCCATTGAGAGCATGGTTCGGTTTCCTTCTTTTGTTTTTCTATCTTTTTTTTTGTTTTGTCAAAATATCTCACAGAGTACAAATATTGTGCAGATTTCTGACTTTAAATGCAATGGGCTTGTGTATGGTCCTTGGATCGAGAGTATTTAAAAAGGTTCTAGTTACGGGTTGAAGTATATATCATTCGGTGATAAGAAACTAGTTCACATTGAACACATAAGGTAAATAAACTATCTTTGGTTTTTTGAAAATCTGTTTATCTCTCTTGATACTTATTTTTGTTTGTGTTTTTGTTGTTGCGGTGGTATTTTACATCTCAAGAGAACCAGATGGCATACATTAGACTTGTGTTAGAATTCAGTATGATGGAGTTGACATTGTTGTGGATTGCGTTTCCACTTCCAGGAAAGAGGCTGCTGGTCACTTGAAGGTTATGATTCTTGTTCACATACATGCATGTATTAAAGGTTAACTGCATAGAGCTTTTCGCTTCCAAGTTTTGTATGTTTATTTGTTTCAGGGTGGTGCCAAAAAGGTTATCATCGTTGCTTCAACTGAAACTGAAGATATTCTTATGTTTGTTGTCGGTGTGAATGAGCAGGAATACAAGTGGGATTTTGACATTTTTTTTCCTGCTCTACTAGCACAGCTAACTGTCTTGGTCCACTTGCCAAAGTGTCTTTATCATTTTTTCTTTTTTTTTTTTGTCACAAACGTAATTTTTATAGATGCTTACTCTCCCTTGAAAGAGGAATGTTTTACAAATGATAGTAGAAGCATCGAAACTACTAAAAAAGCAGCTACAAAAGGAGTGCAGACCACGTAAAAACAAAAGATAGGAGCAGCCATCATACATAAGCAACACATATTGTGGAGAGGTCCTCGTATCTCAACAAGGTGAAGCTTAGGTAGTGAAAAGACGCTGTGGGAGGTTAAGAACACTATCAGTGAACTATTACCCGTGATTGAAGCTGCAGCTAGTGCAAGGTTAACAATCTTGAAATCGGCTGCACTGAGAAGTGTTGAGCCTTTAAAAATTACAGAGAATAAATCATCTGTATCAATTTCTTTCAATCCAATAGCTGGTTGAATGCCATAACAGCAATAGTACGCACGCCATGGAGCAAAGAACGATGGAAATGGTTCCAAAGTAGGTTTGTTAACTAGGAGATGAAGTAACCTGCAAAAGACAAAACTGCAAATCCACAGCAAATAGTTCATATAAACTAGTCTCACAAAAGCAGGGTCTGGTTTGGGCAATGGTGGATAGAGGAGCAGGCTAGGGAGTATCGGTTTAAAGTGGATGGACCACCTATGAGAATAATATATCCAAGACCTATCCGATAAATATTCCAAAGTTGTGTCATATACATCTAACAGTAAGATCGTTAGAGAACATGAACACATAAAGGCAATAAGAGATTCAAACCCGAGAATAGACTGCGGACGGTTACGTTTGCTCGGGATTTTGAACGAGGTTGGCTTCTCCACAAGGTGAGGTCTCGCCCATGATGACGAAGAGCAGATGAGGTTGTTTTCAGAGCGTGTGGAGGATTGCCCATCGGCTAGAAGATTGTCGGCTAGAGTGAGAGACACTGTAGCTGGATAATTTAGAGAACTTGATGTGGCTATGCTGGGGCCAATGGTGAAGAGAGGCTGCGGCAAGATTAATGTGGATGAGATTGTTAAGGTAGGCTTTGGTGGGCCAGGGTAGAAGGTTATAACAATAGCCCTAATGTATTGGGCCAGGCCCAATAAGAATGTGAAAGCAAGCTTAGGGTTTTGGGGTTGCAAGGGAATGAAACTGGGTTTGACGGCGGCTGTGCAAAAGCATCCACCTGACACTTTCTACTTTATCATTTTTTCATACCCTTAAAACTATGCAATTTGGTTCCTAATTTCTGAATCTCAAAATCCCTTTTTATATTTTATTTTGCAATCTTTTCAGGTTTAAACAACAGATTTGGAATTGTTGAGGGATTTATGACTGCCATCAGATCTGCTAATGGTACATACATTTTCTTTGACTCTTTCTCTTGAACTCTGACTTTTATAAAAAAAAAAATTGATTGTTTCTTTGTCTATGTAATTCAGATATTCCAGGTATTCAGAAATCTCTATCTGATAATAGAACTGGAGGAGCTTTTGCTTGTACCACAAACACTATTCCTCGAGGTAAACCTTCATTTTATAAAAGGGTTGGAATTTTTGTTATTAAGAAATTATGCTAAATCTAACTGTTTCTTTTCATGCCGATTGTTACTATTAGGCTGTTGGGAAAGTGCTACCATCCCTCAGTGGGAAATTGAAGGGAGTTTCATTCTCTATTCCAGCTTGGGTGGCTCAGCTATTGATCTCACAATTAGACTTGAGAAAACAGCAACATACGACGAAATCAAAAGGGCTATCAAGGAGGAGTTGGAAGGAAAAATGAAAGGGATCCAAATACAAGGAAGAAGACGTGTTATATATCTTTAGTGGCGTTTCTTGTAATATTTTACTCTTTTAAGACTAATTTATTAAATATGCTCTTCAAGATAGATATTTTAAGATGCAATTTTGGTAACTTAGACATATTTTAAATGCTGTAAAAAGAGAAGACATATGTTTAATTAAATAAATTTAGACCATTTGTATATAATGCACTTCTTTTATGATGTTTTGGTTGAAACTTGAAAGCGTTAGAATTAAGAAATTATAATATTTTTAGTTTTTTACATAAAAATTATTAATTAACATTTATTTAAAACTATTTTAACCAATAAAAATAAATACTGCACAATTAATAGTTGTAATATGTTAAATTTGAATAAAACTTTGTACAAAATCAAATAAAATGGAATAAAAGAAATCTTTTAAAACATTTTACATAACAAAACCGAGGATGTATGTATTTTGAAAAGACAAAGAATGGGAGTCATCAATGTGTGACAACTGAGAGCAGAAAACTATGACCAAACTATTCAACAGTACATTAAAGTGTTCAGGAAGGGAAATCTGATATTTTCTTCTGACATTATTTTCGAACAAATATAGTGACAGAAAACGAATCATTAATAATATTTATATGTATGGGTTTTTTTGCCCTCATAATTATATTTATGTTTGGGAAATACAACATAAGTGTTTGGATACCAATTTTACATAAAAATAAATGTAGAAATAAAGAAAACATTTGTGCCGAAAATCATACACAAGTGGTTAAAATACAAGAACTAATAAAGGAGTATTCCTAACAAGTGAATAACCCAAAGTATTCAAATTTTAATTATATATTTAAAATACTAGTTCTTTTTCCGTTTATAAGTCTCTCTTTCCTCCATCGAAATTGCCTCTGCCCATTTCGTCAGAACTCCTATCTCTTTTATCATTTGAAGATGATGATAATGGTGATGGATGTATGAGCATGAAGATAATGATGTTGCATTGGGCACATATGAAAAATGAGCTTTTATTTATTTTCTTTAAACCCTAGAAAAGGAACAATTAATTACATCATTTTCTAACAGCCATGGTTTACTTAGATTTTATGAGATTCCCTCCGTGCATATCGGAGGAGATTAAATCAACCTACATCCAATAACAATAGCAATAATTACGAAACCAAAACCAGCTTTTTGACAATTATATAAGAAATGCTAAAATAATACTAGTAATAACAAAAATTAGGTAGTTGAAGAGACAGGATCAGAAGAAACTCACGAAAGCAGGCTTTTGTGTTTGTGTCGACTGTCGACATGTGATTAATTAAGAGAAAGAACAGAAGCTGTTGCTGTTGAACCCACTTCTGTCTACAAACTTCTCTCTTTCTCCTTCCTCTTCCTAAATTAAGCAACACGTCATTATCTATTAATGTTTCATTGATTCTTATCTGAAAAATTATAACTTAAATAAATTCATAAAAAGAAGATAAAATACCTGAAGCTGTGCCTGTGTGGGTATTATAGGATCATCCAAAAGTGAAGAAAAGAGAGTAGTTGTTGGCATTGCATTGGTAAAAGACGTTCCTACTTCTGTGGATCCCATCTGTTCATCAACACGATACTTTTAATTGCGATTGATAACCAACTTTTGGGTTCACCAGAACCGGATTAAGTAAAGTAAGAGATGGAGTGTAGATGACGTACCTCGGGTCTAACTATGATGCCATCAAGGTCCGAACCGAAGTCATAGACCACTGGACTTATAGAAGCTAGCTTCAGCGAGAGAAACTAATGAAAAGTAAAAATGGTTATAATTTTAGAAAAATGGTTATAATTTTTATATATTAACTTAAATTGTATTTAGAAGAATGATATATATATATATATATATATATGTGTGTGTGTGTGTGTGTGTATATAGAAAAATGCACCTCAACTTGATTCTGCAAGGACTGAACATAATTTATAATCTCATCCAACATGAGGGCCTTCCCTGTTACCTATTAGTTTTTATGTCACATTTGATTAAAATAACTTTCTAGAAATAAAAGATATTATAACATTATCATTTCCTAATTAAGATAGTCTCTAGCTTCTAGTTAACCTTATCACATCCCGGAACAAGGTTTTGCAGAGTCCTCATCCGCTCACTTATCTTTTCTCTTCTCACCTATATTTATTTATTCATACAACCAAAATATTTTAATTAATTTTCATTTAAACCCATGATTATTGAAATAAATGAAAGTTAAAAAGAAAAAGACTAATATACCCTCTCTGCGAGGCTGTGGCTATCAGTAGCTTGGCCTCTTCTGGCTCTAACGTGAATGTAATCTTTGGGAGCTTCTTGTTCGCTCGCTCTTGTTTCTTTGACGTCGCTTGAGCTACTTTTTCTTTGCCTTTTGGATTTTCTTCCCTCTACAACTTCCTGATTTCAAAACCACCCCACTATTTATGTTTCTATCTATCACAACCCCGTTCCAAACATGAAACTACATTACAAGTTGAATCAACTAACCTTGGTCTTAGACAAATTTTTGGTCTTCCTCCGAACGTTTTTCCCTGCAGAGGTGGTGGATGGTCCGTGGCTGAGCTGGTCGGCGGAAGAAGAACCGGTGATTGCGGTTGTATAAGTGTTGCTTTGTTTCTTAACATCATCGGTTTCGGTTTCCTCAACATTATATGAATCAAGTAACGGGTTCAAGGAAGTATCTACGATTGTAGAAGTGTTTGGCAGTGAATAGAGAGGGTTCTGGTCGATGAAACCAGAGAGCTTCATGGGGGAGTTAGGTGTGGGGAAGAGAAGAGGATCAAGAAGAGAATGAGGGTAGTGTTGGAAATAAGAGAAAGTTGCCATTTTAAGAGTGGAAAGCTTAGGATTTCTTATCTTTGTTAGAGTGCTTCTTCTTGTTTGTGGGAAGAACAATTAAAGATACGAAATGGTTTATATAAGCAATTGTGTTTTGTATTCAAAGAGACATCGAGAAAACAGAGGGACGGGTATTTTGGGGACCACTCATCTTTCATTAAATTTATATTTAAACTACTTTTTTAATTGAGAAGAGATTACCATATTTCGGCGGCAAATTTTTGTTACCATTTTTTTTTCTTTTTATTGAATATTGAGGTTATTATATACTGACAAAGCATAATAACTATTGTACTAATAACAAAGTTTATTGTAATATATCACTATCAATTATCACTGTATCATTAGTTTGTTGTTTTCCGGGTAGAGACTAGAGAGTTTATGATTTAAGATTGAGGAATTTTGTAACTAATGGTTCATTTTTTAGACTACACAAACGTGTTTCACTCAAATTCAGTATAGCTGTTTTTTTTTCTCCTTCGTAAACTACACAAATTTATGAATTATAAATATAATAGCAGTATTTGTTCTCCTGTAAACTATGGTATAAATCTCTGGTAACAACCAAACATTGGTAAAAAATAATAATGATGAAAACCAATTTTTTGAAAAAATAGACTTGTATAATTTTCTTGCATTAGTTCATTCTTTACATGTATTCTGGCTGATTCTCGATTACCACACATCGTTTACAAGCATGACTACATACGTATTAGATTTGTGCGTGCGAAGTGTGGACCACAGTCAAAATTACATTGGTAGTTTTATTTTAACATCAGCCGAAGAAAATAATTTCCTGCAATTTTTATTTACAAAGTTAATTAGTTTGAAGCACTTATTTGGACAATGAAGTGTATGTATTTTCTCTAGTATAGACAAATGGTTTTTGCGATAGATTGTTCTGATTTGATTAAAATTGTGTCCGTTCTCGAAATGGTCTGCGTTTTCAATTCATTTAGAAGAAATTTAGAGATTAAAATATCTTTTGAACACTTTCTCTATCACTAATTCCTCGTGAGAAAAATTTCAAAATAGATAAATTGGCAAGAAATGCTAGATTTTTTTTTCCTTCGAAAATAGTTTTATTAATGCTATTTCTCCAATTTGAATAGACGAATTTTTCTAATTAAAGTGTCTGTATTTGTAGTAAAAAAAGTTAATTTCTTAGTTTAAGTTCAAATGAAATTCATCCACTAGGCCAAGATAATGCATAAACTTACTAAAAGAGTAGGAAATATGATTTAAAAAAATGTTTAAGACTTTTAACGAATGTTAATGTATAAAAGTCTGATTGAAATCTGATTTAAAGACAATTATACGCATTCGTGTTTCTTCCATAGATTACCCTATCCAAGTATATATAGTATATTTAGCATAAAGAATGAAAAAATGAAATGTTTTTTCATAAAAAAAAATTGAAATGTTTATTTTTACGCGTAGATTTCTCATGAAGATACTGCGAATATAATTTGTTGTCCATTTTTGCAAAATTAAAATAAAAAAATTTGTCCCTTTCTCATTTTGGATTGACATGGGAAGTTTCCTTTACATAAAAAGACAAAATGAAAAATAAAATTAAAAATAAGATAAACACAAAATGTGAGTAAGATGTGAAGTCCAATCCCATAATACCGTTGGGTATACAAAGAAGACATGACCGTCATGAATCTACCCTTACGTTTATACTTAGATTGCTAATGTTAGTTATAATGTATCTAGTGTTTGATTTTTGGTGTTTATTTTTTATGCATGTATTCTTTTATCTACAATGTTGCGATTAAATGACTTGAAACAGAGACAAGTTCGGGAAGTTTTAAGACTGAGTATGATGTTTTTTTGGATCCGGATACATAATACATTACTTTGCAAATCACTCACAAACCGGTGCTTCTTCTAATTTGTTTCCTATCAAATGCATGCTACCTTACTTCTTTTCCCGCGTTTCCAAGCGCTTCATCACTATTATATTATTAACACCAGATATTACATAATCAAGGTGTTGATAAAGTAGAGATTGGTTTTGTTTCTGTAATCTATTTTTATCATGGAATTAGTTTAGATACGTCAAGCAGTTTGTAATCATAAAAATCGGACGCTTGTGGGCCAGTGATGAAAGGAGCGGTAATACTAATCCCACCACCTGGGTTCGAGCAACCGGCCACGCAATCCATCAGTCCTCTACACGGCTCATGTGAATACCAGGAGGGAGGCTCTGATTGCTGGGTGCACCCCCGTTGGGGATTAGTCCGGGTCCTTCCATAGGCTTGGGATAGCCCAGGTTAAAAAAAACAAAAGTTTGTAATCATAAATTTGTAACACCTAAATAGTTGATTTTAATAATATCTACATTCTTCGCAAAAAATATGCATGCTACGTATAATTGTTACTTTTAAAAACTTTTGATCTGTTTCTAGGCTTGTATGTTTCTTAAGGTGTGTTCTGTTAATATCAAAAACTTTGAACTGAAAGCATAATTAAACATTTAAACATTATACATAATTTTGCAAAATCATCACAAAATGTAATGATACACGTTTCCTACCAAATCCATAGTAAAAAAAGATTTGTTAGCATGCTGCGTGCTATATATATATTCTTGAAACACTGGTTTTTAGGCAAATCACAAATGCAGTTAAATTTTAGTATGTGATGCTTGTAAAAATATATGTAGTATCTACAGAAATACTTTATATTTAGGTTGATCTCGTAATTGTTATTTATCCTCACCGGACAATTCTTTTAATTAAGTGTAGCTCAGTTGTTTATATAATAATATATATAACCAAATAACAAAATGTACTTTATAAAAGAAGTGTGATACAAATAACAAAATTAAACACTTGTATGTTGTTTCTGTTCCCGATATATGTATATTCTTTTTTTCCTTTCGAATTGTTTATGTTTTCTAACCCCATAATTTTCAGATCTTTCATAAAAAAAATTATACTACAAAAATACAAAAATATCATATTGAAGTTATAATTATATATGACAATTACGTCGAGTAGTAAAACTCGATAGTAGCCAAAGATTTAGGTGAAAGTATCTTAAAGTTCATGTATCATTCATCTTCAAATCCTACCCTCAAACTCTGATATATGAAACAAAAAAGTGCGAAGGTTTTAACAGCTAATTTTAAACAATATAATAGCTAGCTTAAAGGTTTTGTTATTATCTCCTTTGTTATTTAGTGAACTATTAATTTTCTCTTGTTAGACGAATACAAATGAATGAATTAACTTAGAAACAGACGAACGTTTCCATCTACGATCTATATCTAGATATACATACAAGTCCCTATCCTCATGATATAAGAGACAACCTTTATATCTCACAATGTAATATTGTCACCTGCAATGCGATAAAAAAATATTAAAGACAAAATTTATTCAAATCGAAATTGAGTTTTGTAAGTGCACGATCGTGACTCTTCTTTCGTTTTTCCATTCAATGTACGATTATATGCAAATTAAGATCTCGAAAGATTTATTAGTACCTATGCAACTGGCACTAGCTAGGTTTCCATTATATGACATCGCTTTCATTTACATAAACGTTTTTCAACACATAGGTTTCAACATATGAAAATACGTAGGTTTTTCAACATGCAACGTTTTATCTTAATCCTATCTATTAATATATAAAAGTTGAAGCTATAGTGCTCTAAGAGTGTCCACATATAATTGAAATTTAAAACAACAAATAATATCATTCCACATCAACATTTAAAATTTAAGAAATTTTCTAGTTTTTTAGTTGTATTGTTAATAGAAAATAAATAAGATAAGAAAATTATCTATAAATTTATATTAAACAAAAACCATCTTAGTGTTAGATTAAGAAACTTTCTAATTGAAAATATAAGATAAGGAAATTATCTTTAAAGTTCTAGTGCTCTAAGAGTGTCCACATATAATTGAAATTTAAAACAACAAATAATATCATTCCACATCAACATTTAAAATTTAAGAAATTTTCTAGTTTTTTAGTTGTATTGTTAATAGAAAATAAATAAGATAAGAAAATTATCTATAAATTTATATTAAACAAAAACCATCTTAGTGTTAGATTAAGAAACTTTCTAATTGAAAATATAAGATAAGGAAATTATCTTTAAAGTTCTATAAAATAAATAAATAAATCAATTTAATATTAGATTAGAAAACATTTTTTTAATTTAAAATAACTATATAATTTGTATAAATAACTATATATAACCTAAAATGGTGACAAAAAAATAGAATGAATTTAATAAAAAACTATATATAAGAATATTAAAAAAAATAGAAAAAGTAAGAAATATATCTATAAATATTTATTAATTAAAAGTTAACTTAATATTATATTACAAAAATTTCATAATTTAATATAATTATCAATTATATAATTCACCATATATAACTTAAAATAAGTATTGGTGACAAAAAAATATAGATCAAATATGATAATAATAACTTTTTGTAGATGATTATTTCTTAGTTTTTTTTTTTTTTTTTGTGGTCACAAAGCGAAACTCTTTATAAAAATCTACTCTCACTAAAGGAAGCGTTGTTTACAAAGGGTGCTAACATAGCCATCAAGACTTCACAAGGAAAGCGGAAAACATAAAAAATCATAAAGATAGAGACATTCATCAAACATAAGCAACAAATATTGTAAAGAAGTCCTCGTATCTTGACAATATAGAGCCTAAGTAGTGGAATGATGTCGTGGAAGATTAAAAACACAAAGAGTGGATTAATTTCCCTGGTTTGTACCACAGTGAATGCGGAGTTAACCATCTTAACATTGGCTGCACTGATAAGTGTTGAGCCTTTAGCGAATACAGAGAGTAGATCATCTGTAGTGCAATCTTCCAATCCAAAAACTGACCGTGCGAGACAAGAGCAACGGTACACATGCCATGGAACAAGGGAAGACGCAGTGTGCCTCAAAAGGCCGGGGATAAAAAGGGGTTGGATTGGAAAACTGTTGAAGGTGAGTCTAAGGGTAAAGAGAGGGATTGGGGATTCGAAATGGAGGACAGCCCTGATACAGGGAACTGTCCTTTGAGAACTGTCCGAAAGAAAACCCATAATGTATTATACACATCCAAAAGTAAGGTTATTGGAGAGTATGAACACATATAATCAAAAGGGATTAAAGGACTATTCCATAAGACTTCAATGTCAATTCTGAGCTCCAACTGGTGAGAAAATTGAATGAGCAAAAATTTAGTATACGGGAATAGGGTTACCGGACGTTTTAAGTCGTCGCAAGGATAAACGGAAGTAATGTATTCGGTCCTCGGCATGGGAGGTGCGCGGTTCGGCTGAGTTGTTGTGCGTGTTTGATTGCAGGCTGGTGGGCTGTAGGAAGATGGGCTAGAGATGTGGGCGAGATCCACTATAAAAACATATTGGGCCCAGCCCAATAGACTAATGAGAACGGATCTAGGGTTTGGGGGTTTCTCGAAAACCCGAAAGAAAAACGCGATGGTACAGACAAATCCTTGCACCGCGACAGCGTAATGTTCGACGGAGGTGAGCTTCAACAGCTTCACAGTGGAGGCTGAGGGCGTAGAGGTACCCTTTAAACACTGGTAAGAGTTGGTAGGGCATAGGTATCTGTCGCTGGAGTACAGAGAGGTATACGGGATCTCCACATCTGTTGTGTCGCGGATAGTGGCGGTAACAAAAGGTTTTCGGGATATACTTGAGAAGGATCTCAAATCGGTGAGTCCTACATGATGGGGAAAGGAGATGGGCATTTCAACAAGGTTCGAACGTGGCAGATCCGGTGGATTTGAGGTGGTACTAAGTTGATCTCTGCACAGTCGGATCTCCATGGACAGCGGCAGAGCTTGGGTGTCGAAATCAAATGAAGAACAAAGTAGAAGTGAAGAAAAAGGAATGAGAGAAGCAGGAGAAACAAGAAGGGTATGTGACATTTTGAATTTTAAGATAATGGTTTCAGTTGAATTTTATACTAACAAGATTGACATTATATAACTAATATAATTACCCAATTTAATTTAATTGGCCCTCTATCGGGAGAGATGGTTGCACCATTATATATAGGATTGTGTAATAAAATTAGTTAAGTTGATTAAATTACCCAATTAAATATCTTATTATATAAAATATGGTTTCAAAAGTTAGTAATTAACTAGATTTTGCCATGTGACATTTTATTGTTTTGAGATTTTGACATGTGTCAAATAGAGAAAAATATTAATATTATATTTGAGGAATAAAATTCTGAAGCAAAAAGGTAATTATAGAAAAAAGGAATTTCAATTCTGAAACAAAAAGAAAAACATAGAAAAATATCCATTGTGCGATTAATTTAGAAGAAAACTAAAGAAAATAGACATAATGAAATCTCTAAATAAAAAGGAAACTGTACAAAAAATATTTATCATTCTGTTAATTTTAAAGATAACAAAGAAATAGACTTATTAATATTTTTTTGAAAAGAAAAGGATTTTAAGCCTTTCAACAAAAAAAAATATAATCAACAAAAATGAAAATAAAGAAAAAAAATTATTTTTTCAAAAAGCTTGCAAATATTTATGATGTCTATATAAAGAAATTAGATTTTTCATAATTTAAAAGAAGGGGATATATGTTGAGTGAGTCAATAAAATTTTACATGTAATAATTTTATTTTTCTAATTAAATAAAAGAAAAATTTTAATCAGTTTTTTATAAACTGTAGCTAATTTCAAAGATTTCCGATTGAAAATAAATACTAATTATTAATTTTATAAATTTCAAATAATTAGTTTTTCTTAAATAAAAAGAATCAGAAAAGGAAAAAAAAGTAATATGTGTTAAATAGAAAAAAAGATTAAAGTAATATGTGTCAAATAGTCATATGAGTTATTTTAACATGTGTCACATAAAGAAAAAGATTAATATCATATTTCAGGAAACAAAATATGAAGAAAAAACGGAATTATAGAAAAAACAATTTCAATTCTGAAGCAAAAAGGAAAACATAAAAAATTATTCACTGTACGATTAATTAAAAGAAAACTAAAGAAAATAGACATATTGAAATCTCTAAATGGAAAAGGAAACTATACAAAAATATTCATTGTTCATTTAGTTTTGAAGATAATTAAGTATATATGCTTATTAATATATTTTTTTAAAAAGAAAAAGATTTAAAATCTTTCAACAAAAAAAAATATCATCAACAAAAAGGAAAATCAAGAAAAAAGATTGATATTTTTAAAAAATCTTGCAAATATTTATGATGTCTATATAAAGACATTTGATTTTTCATAATTTACAAGATCATAGAATATGTTGAGTGAGTCAATCAAATTTTGACATGTAATAATTTTATTTTTCTAATTAAAGAAAAGAAATATTATATTCATGTTTTTGTCGAAAAAGAAAGAAAAAAGTATTTTTTTATAAAGAAAAACAAAATATGTTTTATAAATTAGAAAATGATAATCAGTTTTTTTTTTTAAATAAACTATGGCTAGTTTCAAGGAATTCCGATTTAAAATAATTAATAATAATAAATTTTTATTGTGTATGATTATGTATGAACAAATTTAAGTTTCAACATAAAACTATTTTCATTTCTAATTAATTATTGTATGTTAGCGTAATTAATTTGAGTTCATTTTTCGACCCCAAACCCGAGCCTAGATCGGAATATATATCCCCTAATATATAAACACAACAACATTTGTGTTTAATTAATAACAGAACAAAAGAACGTAGGAAAGAAACGTACCGTTGTAGAGTGATCGTAATTGAGACTCATTGTCCGTCAAAGGAGTTATCAAAACATGGATCAAGGTTAGTGTTGTTTTCTTCTTCTCTAAGAAACTTGTTTAGGATTGAATTAAACTGACATCTAGATCTTAAGAAAAGTTTACTGTGCAGTTTGGCCGTCTATGAGTGGCGCAGTAACCGCCATTAGAATGAAGAACAAGAAGCTCCATTTTTTCTCTTGAGAGTTCTATATATTAAGAGTCGTTGACTGGAAAAACGGTATATACACGGCTTAGGATCATGGTTAATTAATGGGATTTTTTGTTTTTTTTGGTACGCAATGGGATTTGATGATGAAGGATCAACAACACCTTATATTCATTGGATTTTGTAATTCTATCTTCAGTTTTGTTTGTTGAAGCTTGTATCAGCTCTTGAGTTTGTTGCTATACACTGTTTAACTGCAATTGAACAACTAAAATTGCAGTTGGCTTGGGCAATGAGAGCAGGTACATTAGTGAACCCCTTTTGGGTTCTAAAAAAAAGTTTTATTAATTTTTTCATTTTTTTTTTGTAAATCGAAAAAAAATTATTAAATTGGACTAATCACATCATGACACATGGCGATCTTGATGGGGGAGAGGTTCGAAAATAAGAGGTTTTTAGATGTGGGTTCGCCACTATTCATGGGACCCACATATAATTTTTTTTTTTTTTGTGAACATGAGGTTTATAACCTCTGATGTACCTGCTCAAACACTATGTTAAGAGAACAACTCGTTTATTCCACTTAACAATGGATTACAACACCGAGACGTGACGGAGAATCGATGACCTTCAATCTCAAGAACAATCTCTTGAAGATTTCCCAATTGCAGAGAACACTTGTCTATATCTCGATGTTTTGCAACAGAAACAAGACTTTATACAATCTTCAATCATCACGGCCATTCTTTGTCCACGTCAGCAGTCAACAGTCTTCTAATTCCAGCGCATCATTATGCAGTATACATGATGTAAACATCCAATCTGATGTAAACATCCAATCTGATGTAAACACCCAATCAAAACCAAAGCCACCAACCGTATTGGAAGGCCCCATGACAAGGTCCAAGTCCAAGCAACTAAGAAGGAGATTCAATGCAGCTGTACAAGCCCACTTCTACTCCTTGGAGCCTGAAGAACTCGGTTGGACCGATGATGAAGAGATCGCACAAGACCAGACTCCCAAAGAACGAGCCAGCCTTGCAAAGGACATGAAGACTACACTCGGGGAGCTATCACCTAATACTATCATCAAGAACCTAGCTGAAGACTTTGAACAAATCAAGATAAGTGAAGAAGAAGCTATCAAGATCAAGTATCAAGAGCTTCAAGACCAAGAAAACTCGGAAGCTACTTCAAGCGGTCGTACTTACACCTTCAAGGAAGCTCACACGCTAATCCATTCAATCAATTAGCAAGGTAAGTCAGGTAAGGTTGATAATTGTTATACTGTGCTTGCAGGTGAGTCCGGAGCTTCCAACACTTAGTTTTATTTCTCGTTTTCTTTGTTTTAAGCATCCGAACTCTAGTTTTCCATAAATGGCTCCATGTTGGACGCCTTGCAGTTTGTTTCTTTTCTTTACTTTAAACGTCCTGTTGTTTTGAGTCATTTTTGTTGTTTTTAGAGTCGAACCCTAGAAGGTTCATGCTGCTGGACTATTTAATAAAGTCCTTTCACAGCTTTGTAGCCACCACTTTTTGCCTTGATTAATATATGAGTCAGTTTGCCCTAGAGTAAACCGAGAAGAGAATTCTCAAACACTTGTTCTTGTTCTTGTTCGTGTGATTCGTTCAAGAGTAGGAGCTGCACCGTATCAAAGGAAGAGCCAACTCCTTTGTGTCGTGATTCAATCCACCATCGCATCCCATTCATCGATGTAACATAAGAGAAGCGCTCGCCACTGTGTAGATCTTCACCTTCGACCATCAACTAGCCGAGAGAAAGAGTGATCACCATCTCAAGGCTCCATCAATCTATCCTTCAGTATAAGAACACCACCGGTTCAGATGATGGCCACCTTCCTAACCGAGATGCAGGCTCTCGCACAGCAACTCGGAGCACGCTTGGACCGACTTGAGCAACCACCAAGAAGGCAACTCATCCACAATGTGTTTGCAAGAGACCGAGACACTGAAAATGATGAGACCGATGAGGATATGCCGGTATTGGAAGATGATCAGCTGGATCAAAACCAAGGCCAAAGAAGAGGAGACAAGATCCCCTTCTCAACAACTGAGAAAGAGAGGTAAACAATAGAGGCAAGAATCATGAGATTAAACTAAAGCCTCCTACTTTTTCTGGTAAAGCTGATCCAGAAGCTTACATGGATTGGGAGCGATGCATGGAGTATATCTTTGAGTGCTATGGATACAATGAGCACAAGAAGGTTGCCATTTCCGCAGCTCAACTCACCGAGAATGCTTTATCTTGGTGGGATAGAACACTTGCCGAAAGAAGAAGGCAACGTTTCCAAGCTATCAACCGATGGGCTGACATGAAGTACCTCCTACGCCAAAGGTATGTGCCTGAACATTATCATAGAGACTTACAGAAACGTTTTCGTAAGTTGGCACAGGGAAACAGATCAGTTGATGAGTACTTCGAAGAGTTTGAGAAGCTAATGAACTCATTAGAGCTGGAGGAATCCGAGGAAGCCTTGATGGCTCAATTTGTTGATGGTCTTCATGATTGGATTGGACGCAAGGTGGAACGAGCTCAGTACCACAACTTACATGAGCTACTACATCTAGCGGTTCAAATAGAGAGTCAGATCAAGAAGAAGACACCCTACTCCAACCGCAACAAATCAAATCAACCATGGGCTTCAAGTAGCAATAAGGCTATGGACAAAGGCAAAGCGGTTGATTATGATGCACGGAACAAAGATAAGGCTAAAGAAGTAGCCAAGACCAACTGTGCCGAACCAGGTACTCCTAATCAATTCCGTTCTCATGACATTGTTTGCTTTAAGTGTCAGGGTAGAGGACACTATGCACGAGACTTTCCAAACCGGAGAGCAATGTTCATCACGGCTGATGGAGGATATGAGTCTAAGATGAAATGGAGAGCGATGAGGAGAGCTCTGGAGAAGACATTGAGTATCCGGACACATGAGAGATGCTTGTCACTAGGCATGTGTTGCTGAACCACCCTGAAGATCAAGCACAACGAGAAAACCTGTTCCACACTCGTTGCACCATCATTGATAAGGTTTGCAATCTTGTGGTTGATGGAGGTTCTTGTGCTAATGTTGCTAGCAAGTACATGGTAGACAGGTTAGGCCTTGAAAAGACCAAGCACCCGAGACCATACAAGCTTCAATGGCTCAACAACTCCACAGAGTTAAGGTCAATGAGCAAGTGACAGTTCCATTCAGTGTTGGCAAGTACAAAGATCAAGTCTTATGTGATGCAGTGCCAATGCAAGCTGGACATCTACTGTTAGGGAGACCATGGTAATTTGATAGATCCACATTTCATGATGGCCGTACAAACCATTACTCCTTCACGCATGAGGATCGTAAATACAACTTGGCTCCACTAAGTCCAGTCGAAGTTCATGAGCTTCAAAAGCGAATGAACAAAGAGAACCAGGTAAGTAAGACTAGTCTCTACATCAATTCTAGTGGATTAAACCGTGTCATGAGTGTCCAAGGCACTATATTACTAATGGTTTACAAAGTATGTTTAAGAACAGGAATTGAAGAACTAGAATTACCAACCGAGGTTAGTGCCCTGCTCAACAAGTTCCAGGACATCTTTCCTGAAGACATACCACCAGGATTGCCACCAATCCGTGGGATAGAGCACCAGATTGATCTTGTTCCAGGCTCCGCTTTGCCTAACAAACCCGCGTACAGAATGAATCCACAAGAGAACAAGGAGCTAGAGAAGCAAGTCCAAGAACTTATGGACAAAGGATACATCCGAGAGAGTCTCAGCCCATGTGTCGTGCCAGTGCTTCTAGTGCCAAAGAAGGACGGTTCTTGGAGAATGTGTGTAGATTGCCGAGCAATCAACAACATCACCATCAAGTACCGACATCCAGTTCCACGCTTAGAAGACATGTTGGATGAGCTTAGTGGTTCCACAATCTTCTCTAAGATTGATCTCAAGAGTGGATATCACCAAGTAAGAATGCGAGAAGGAGATGAGTCGAAGACAGCCTTCAAAACCAAGCAAGGCTTGTATGAGTGGCTTGTAATGCCATTTGGTCTCACGAATGCACCCAGTACATTCGTGCGACTCATGAACCAGGTTCTAAGATCGTTTATAAGCAAGTTTGTGGTAGTTTATTTTGATGATATACTCATATATAGCCGCATCTTATCTGATCACCTTAAACACTTAGAACTTGTTCTGAAAATGCTTCGGAAGGAAGGTCTATATGCCAACCTAAAGAAGTGCGTCTTTTGTACTGACCATGTTGTTTTCTTAGGTTTTGTAGTGAGTAAACAGGGACTCCAAGTAGATGAAGAGAAGATCAAAGCGGTTCAAGAATGGCCAACACCAACCACCATTGGACATGTTAGGAGCTTTCACGGCTTGGCTAGCTTCTATAGGAGGTTTGTGCGAGACTTCTGCACCGTGGCAGCACCACTCACAGCTGTGATTAAGAAGAATGCACTATTCTCTTGGGGTCCAGCTCAAGATACTGCTTTCAACACTTTGAATGACCGCTTGACACATGCACCAGTCCTAGCATTGCCCAACTTTGAGGAAACTTTCGAAGCGGAGTGTGATGCATCTGGTTTAGGCATTGGAGCTGTTATACACCAAAGAAAGAGACCAGTAGCTTTCTTCAGTGAGAAAATAAGTGGAGCTCTATGCATTGGTCCGAGCCTTAGAGACTTGGCAACACTATCTCTTGCCAAAGGAATTCATCATACACACGGACCATGAGACCTTGAAGCATCTAAGAGGCCAGACCAACCTCAAGAGGAGGCACGCAAAATGGCTACAATTCGTGGAGACATACCCCTATGTAATCAAGTACAAGAAGGGAAAAGATAATGTGGTTGTCGATGCTTTGTCAAGGAGACATCTACTGATTGTGACCATGGAAGCAAAGGTTTTGGGATTTGAGCACATCAAGGAGCTATACAAGGATGATCCCGAGCTTGGAGAATGTTACAAGGAACACGGCAAAGGGAGTTTCTCTGCCTTTTATTTGCATGATGATTTCTTGTTCAAGGATAAACGCTTATGTATTCCACAGGGTTCCATGCGAGAATTGGTGCTGAGTGAAGCTCACGGAGGAGGACTCATGGGACATTTTGGAGTAGACAAGACCTTAGCTGTTGTAATGGAGCACTTCTATTGGCCTCACTTAAAAAAAGATGTGGAGAGATTATGTACTAGATGCGTTCAATGCCACAAGGCTAAGTCCAAATCTCATCCCCATGGTCTTTATATGCCTTTACCTATTCCTAATGCTCCTTGGAAGGATATTTCGATGGATTTTATTTTAGGTCTGCCCAAGATTCAACACAAGGATTCTATCTTTGTTGTTGTTGATCGTTTTTCGAAGATGGCCCATTTCATTCCATGTGATAAGACCAATGATGCCACACAAACCGCAAAATTGTTCTTCAAAGAAGTAGTGCGTTTGCATGGGATACCAAGGACCATTGTCTCTGACAGGGACACCGAGTTCTTGAGCCACTTCTGGAGAACCTTGTGGAGGAAGTTATGAACCAAACTTCTTTTCTCCACCACTTGTCATCCTCAAACGGATGGACAAACCGAAGTGGTAAACCGTACTCTATCCACTTTACTTAGAGCCACGCTTGGAAAGAACATGAATACTTGGCTAGATTGCATTCCATTCATTGAGTTTGCATATAACAGGTCACGGCATTCAGCTACTAAGTTCTCACCTTTTGAGATTGTTTATGGCACTAACCCTCTATCGCCAATAGACCTTGTTCATATCCCTTTAGTTGATCAGGTTAGTCAAGATGGAGTCAAATGTGGGGAGCTCATCAAAAAGCTTCATGAAACGGCCAAAGCTAACATTGAGAAGAAGACTGAGGAGTACAAGTGCAATGCTGACAAAGGAAGGCGCCAACAAACGTTTGAACCAGGAGACTGGGTCTGGATGCATATGAGGCAAGAGAGGTTTCAAAACAAACGCGCCTCGAAGCTAGCACCAAGAGGAGATGGCCCATTCAAGATCCTAGCCAAGATCAACGACAATGCCTACCATTTGGACCTGCCAGGTGAGTTTAACATTTCTCACACTTTTAATTTTGCTGATCTATCTCCATATGATGCAGGAGATTCATTTTTGAGGACAAAACCTCTTGAAGAGGGAGGGAATGATGTAAACATCCAATCTGATGTAAACATCCAATCTGATGTAAACACCCAATCAGAACCAGAGCCACCAACCGTATTGGAAGGCCCATTACAAGGTCCAAGTCCAAGCAACTAAGAAGGAGATTCAATGCAGCTGTACAAGCCCACATATACTCCTTGGAGCCTGAAGAACTCGGCTGGACCGATTATGAAGAGATCGCACAAGACCAGACTCCCAAAGAACGAGCCAGCCTTGCAAAGGACATGAAGACTACACTCGGGGAGCTATCACCTAATACTATCATCAAGAACCTAGCTGAAGACTTTGAATAAATCAAGATAAGTGAAGAAGAAGCTATCAAGATCAAGCATCAAGAGCTTCAAGACCAAGAAAACTCGGAAGCTACTTCAAGCGGTCGTACTTACACCTTCAAGGAAGCTCACATGCTAATCCATTCAATCAATCAGCAAGGTAAGTCAGGTAAGGTTTATAATTGCTATACTGTGCTTGCAGGTGAGTCCGGAGCTTCCAACACTTAGTTTTATTTCTCGTTTTCTTTGTTTTAAGCATCCGAACTCTAGTTTTCCATAAATGGCTCCATGTTGGACGCCTTGCAGTTTGTTTCTTTTCTTTACTTTAAACGTCCTGTTGTTTTGAGTCATTTTTGTTGTTTTTAGAGTCGAACCCTAGAAGGTTCATGCTGCTAGACTATTTAATAAAGTCCCTTCACAGCTTTGTAGCCACCACTTTTTGCCTTGATTAATATATGAGTCAGTTTGTCCTAGAGTAAACCGAGAAGAGAATTCTCAAACACTTGTTCTTGTTCTTTTTCGTGTGATTCATTCAAGAGTAGGAGCTGCACCGTATCAAAGGAAGAGCCAACTCCTTTGTGTCGTGATTCAATCCACCATCGCATCCCATTCATCGATCCAACACAAGAGAAGCGCTCACCATTGTGTAGATCTTCACCTTCGACCATCAACTAGCCGAGATAAAGAGTGATCACCATCTCAAGGCTCCATCAATCTATCCTTCAGTATAAGAACACGACCGGTTCTTATATCAAAATACACTTATCTATTCAAGTTACAAACATTTGTAAATTTTGCAGGCGTTTTTCGAGGGAAACCCATTTTGAGACCTTTTAAACTATTCTACTGATGCATTCGCTCTAAGCCGTGGTATGTGCAATTTCATACTCTACCTTCAGGTGTTGTTGATACTAAGCTGCATAATCTTTGTTATTTCTTGCATTGACGGTGAATTGATTCTTGATTCTTGATTCTTCATCCGCCAAGCTATTGTTCTGCTCTAGACTGCCCACTAAACCCAGTTTCTCGTCTCTCTGTTTCATGACCTTTAAGCTTTTTTCTGCTATCTTGTCCCGCTTAATCATCCTAGGTTTATTATTCATTCTAAATGTGGAGCCTGAACCATTCATCTTGTTATTATTCAGAGAGGAACCAAGAGAGCCATTCACATACCTCGACCTGGAACCTCCAAAGAGACAAGTAAAGCTTGAGTAAAGTGAAATTCACTCCCTCTTTTTCTTTCCAACTTTTTAACCGAGCATGTAAGCGCCAAGACTGTGATTTTCAGTTTCCCTTTCGACATGTATCAGCAACATCATCTTATTTTGTCTTAATGCCAAATAAAATTGATACTAGGAGTTTCGTTTCAGTTTTTACCTTCTGATAATTCTGTTCAGTTGCAATCTTTTTGATGAGGGGGAAAAAGATGAGTTTCTATTGCGTAGCAGAATAAGATTTACAATTTATCTCTGGTTTTTGGCTTCTTGAACTTTGCTGTTACAAAATCTTATGATACTTTTAGCTACCCCTCCCTAAGCATGTTCATAGTCATTTAAACAAATTGTTGAACTATCTGTTTAAGTAATTCTGCTATGCTGTGAATGTGAACTCCCAGCTCCACTTTGACAAGTTCTGAGTTTCTTGCCACTCTGCTGTTTAAGCATCTCCTTGATCTCTGCTTCCCTTTGATCCACAACTTTTATCAATTCCTTAAAACTTGGTGCTTGTAAGGTGTGTTTCTCTATTTTAGACTATAACAAAATAATATTCTAAATCTTTTTTTATTACTACAAATACCTTTTATTTGTAAACCAAGAGGCTCATCACATGCTTTGCGTGCTCGATCAAAGCATCTCGGAGGAAAAAACCTATTTCTACTCAATTTTCTCAAGTTTTTTTGAGAAAAAGATATTTTGTAATTACATGTAACAATTTCGCAATAAAATATATATTAAAAAAACCAAATTTTGCCGACACAAAAGGAAAAGTAGAGTAAGATGGATTTTTTTAAAAAAGATAACTTTTTTTTTTGTCATCTGATTAAAGATTAAAGAGGGTAACTTTTACAAAAAGACAAAAACTAACAAAACATCAACAAAGCAAGGACTCATTGTTGGGGTCAAAATATCCTGCTCGAAGATTGATGAACTCAAGAGAAATAGACGCGACTTAGGGTCAGCCGTCCATCTTCAGCCTATCAGGACATGGTTATGGACGAGGCCAGCCGCCCATGCTCTATGCATGAGGTTAGCCGCCCATCATTCAATCAGTACACGGCGGTTAGACTTATCCCGAGTATGGCCAGCTGCCCATCATCCTTCAATCAGTGCACGGCGGCTGGACTTATCTCGAGCATGGCCAGCCGACCATCATCCTTCAATCAGTACACGACGGCTGGACTTATCCCGAGCATGGCCAGCCGCCCATCATCCTTCAATCAGTACACGGCGGCTGGACTTATCCCGAGCATAGCCAGCCGCCCATCATCCTCTTACCAATGCACGACGGCTGGACTTATCCCAAGCATGGCCAGCCGCCCATCATCCTTCAATCAGTACATGGCGGCTGGACTTGTCCCGAGCATGGCCAGCCGCCCATCATCCTTCAATCAGTACACGGCGGCTGGACTTGTCCCGAGCATGGCCAGCCGCCCATCATCCTCTTAAAAATGCACGGCGGCTGGACTTATCCCAAGCATGGCCAGCCGCCCATAATCCTTCCTTCGAGCATGATCCCAGGCTCGGATCAATCCAAGGCAAGGCGTCTGCACGTTCTGATCCCGAGCATTGGCCAGCCGCCCACGAGCATTGGTCAGCCGCCCACGAGCGTTGGCCAGCCGCCCATGGACCAGCCGCTCATGCACACAAGGCAGAGAACGGGTGGCTGGACATCAACACGAAACGGGCGGCTGGAGGTTTGAAGACAAAAATGGGCGGCTCGGTCTCAGAAGTCGTAGAAATACTCGGAATACTATTCACACGGGAAAACCGTTAAAATACTATTCACAGTTTACTATTCATCAAAAATCGGGCCGGGCCGGGATCAGACTATGTGACGGACTGCTGAGGATTTCGGGCTGGGAGTCGGGCTCAAAAGACTAAGTCGGCGGTTGGAAGGAAGGAGCTTTGTCCCACATCGCCTAGAAAGAGTTTTATCCTCCTAGTTCTCCTAGTATAAATAAAGACGCTTGTACTAGGTTTAAGAGTGTTAGTCGACACAGGAGGAACGGTGAATGTCATATTCCTTGAAACCCTTCGGAGGATAAACATTGGGACCCAACATCTCATAACCCATCCAAAACCGTTGACTGATTTCTCCGGAAAGACGACAATGACAATAGGGACGATCCAACTCCCCGTAAAAGCAAAAGGAGTGGAAAAGGACACGAAGTTCTCGGTGATCGATTACCCGCGAATCTACGATGCAATCGTAGGAACGTCGTGCTTAAACGCAATGAAGGCCATCCCGTCAACTGACCACCTGTGCCTGAAGTTTTCGACTCCAATTGGAGTGGAGACGATATGGGGACGGCAAAAAGACTCTCGAGCTTGTTTCCTCACAGAGCATAGTTTGAGGAAGCCGGTAACCGATTCCCATCACCAGGCAAAATCCGACAAGGGAAAGGAAGAACGGCAGCTTGCGAAACTCGAAAAAAAATTACAAATGAAGAAGGCCGGAAGACGGAAAGAGACCCCCCGTGAGAGCCAGTGATCTCGGTCAACATAGACGAAACGAATCCAGAGCGATGTACCGAGATCGGAGCGAACTTGGAAGAACCAATCAAGACGGAGTTAATCACCCTATTAAAGGAGAACGCCGGATCATTCGCATGGGCAGCAGAAGATATGCACGGGATCGACATCGATATTACAAGCCATAAACTCAACATGGACCCGACGTTCAAGCCGGTTAAGCAGAAAAGACGGAAACTCGGACCAGAGCTCGCCTAAGAGGTAAACGATGAAGTAGAGAGATTGCTCAAAGTAAAATAACCCGACTGGCTAGCCAATCCGGTGGTAGTGAAGAAGAAGAGCAGGAAATGGCGAGTCTACATCGACTTCACGGACCTGAACAAGGCGTGCCAAAAAGACAGCTTTCCACTACCGCACATCGTCGAGGCAACGGCTGGGAAGAAGCTGCTATCATTCATGGACGCTATCTCTGGATACAACCAGATCATGATGAACCCCGACGATCAAGACAAGACCGCATTCATCACAGATCGCAGGATATATAACATACCAAAGGCTCGTCAACAAAATGTTCGCTGAGCAACTCGGAAGAACAATGGAAGTCTACATCGAAGATATGTTGGTTAAGTCTGTGGAGGAAAAGATCACGTGAAACATTTGCGGGAATGTTTTGAGAAACTTAACCGGCATAACATGAAGTTAAACCTGGCAAAGTGCAGATTCGGAGTAGCATCCGGCGAATTCCTAGGGTACATGGTGACTCATCGGGGGATAGAAGAAAACCCTAAGTAGATTAATGCCCTGATGGAGATGGCCTCACCAAAAACGAAAAGAGAGATCCAAAAGACTGACCGGACGGGTCGCGGCACTAAACTGGTTTATCTCAAGATCAACAGACAAATGTTTTGCCTTTCTACGACACACTCAGAGGAAACAAGAAGTTTGAGTGGACTGAGAAGTGCGAACATGCGTTCCAAGAGCTGAAGAAGTACTTAGCAAGCCCGCCCTTACTTTCAAAGCTAGTCGAAGGAGAGCCACTATTCCTATATACGACAGTGTCGCCAACGACAGTAAGCGGAGTGCTGGTCAGAAAAGATCATGGCGAGCAAAAGCCGATCTTCTACATAAGTCAAACCTTGGCGGATGCAGAATCTCGATACCCGCTGATGGAAAAAGCGGCCCTGGCAGTAGTGATGTCTGCCCGAAAGTTGCGACCTTATTTCCAATCACACACGATCATTATACTTACAACTTTTCCCCTCAGAACGATCCTGCATAGTCCCAGTCAATCGGGACGGCTGGCAAAATGGGCTGTGGAAATGAATGGCAGATTTCTTAATCAAGCTCCCAACCGCAGGCGTCAGCGAACCAACGCCAGACTCGGTTTGGATTCTCCACGCAGACGGATCATCATCAAAGCAAGGTTCGAGAGTCGGGGTACGCTTAACGTCGCCTACCGGAGAAATCCTGGAACAATCATTCCGATTACTCTTCAACGCCTACAACAATGAGGCAGAGTACGGAGCCTTGATTGCTGGATTAAGAATCGCCCTCAGACTCAAAATCTAGAACCTCCAGGCATTTTGTGATTCCCAGCTGGTGGCAAACCAATTCAGCGGAGACTACGAAGCAAGGGACGACCGAATGGAGGCCTTCCTCAAGATCATTTAGGACCTCACGAAGCAATTCGAGAAGTTCGAGCTTATAAGAATCCCACGAGGAGAAAATGCCCCGGCCGACGCTTTAGCGGCCCTGGCATCGACATCGCAAGTCGCCAACCTCATACAACTGCCGGAAGGTGAAGACGAGGAAGAACCTCCGGAAGAAGAATTAACAGCTGGCCCAAGAGAAGAATATGGTTGTGATCGCAAGTGGATGGCTCCGATACAGGCATACATCATGAACGGAGAACTCCCGGCAGAAAAGTGGGCCGCACGCAAGCTAAGGGCCCAGGACGCCTGTTTCGTCCTTCTTGACAGAAATGTCTACAAGTGGAGACTATCCGGACTGTTGATGATCTGTGTGGAGGGAGAAGAGGCAAGAAGAATCATGGAGGAAGTCCATAGCGGATTATGCGGAAATCATTCCGGGGGAAGAGCCCTTGCAATCAACATCAAGCGGCACGGACATTATTGGCCGACTATGATAAAGGATTGCGAGAAGTTTTCCCTCAAGTGCGAAAAATGCCAGAGACACGCACCAATAATCCACCAACCCGCGGAAGTGCTTTCATCAATCTCCGCGCCGTACCCATTTATGAGGTGGTCGATGGACATAATGGGACCAATGCACAACTCGAAGCAGAAAAGATTCCTACTCGTCCTAACAGACTACTTCTCGAAGTGGGTCGAAGCGGACTCTTATGCTAGCATCAAAGACGCCCAAGTGGAGCATTTCGTCTGGAAAAATATCATATGCAGGCACAGAGTCCCTTACGAGATCGTTACCGATAACGGCTCTCAATTCATTTCCACTCGCTTCGAAGCTTTTTGCGAGAAGTGGAAGATACGACTGAGCAAATCAACGCCACGTTATCCGCAAGGTAACGGCCAGGCTAAAGCAGCCAACAAGACCATTGTTGATGGGCTCAAGAAGCGCCTTGGAGAAAAGAAAGGACAGTGGGCAGACGAACTCGAAGGAATCCTATGGTCTCACCGAACGACTCCAAGGCGGGCAACCGGAGAAACACCATTCGCAGTGGTCTATGGCGCCGAATGTGTCATCCCGGCAGAAGTAGACTTTCCTGGTCTCAAACGAAGTCTCCTGCCCGGACAAGAAGGTCTCAACCATCTGAT
Source organism: Isatis tinctoria (assembly GCA_010577795.1). Taxonomy (NCBI): domain Eukaryota; kingdom Viridiplantae; phylum Streptophyta; class Magnoliopsida; order Brassicales; family Brassicaceae; genus Isatis; species Isatis tinctoria. The sequence continues at coordinate 18,341,516 of CM021249.1, read as the reverse complement.
GATGCTAGACGAGCTGGACCTGATAAACGAAAGGCGAGATCAAGCGCTCGTCCGAGTCCAAAACTACCAGCAAGCAGCGGCAAAGTACTACAACTCGAACGTACGAAGCCGAAAATTTAAAGAAGGAGACCTCATCCTCCGCGAAGTATTCAGAAACACCGCTGAGCCGAATGCAGGAAAGCTAGGCGCAAAATGGGAAGGACCGTACAAAGTAACGAAGGTGGTCCGCCTGGGAGCATACGAGCTGGAAAATAAAGAAGGAAAGCCGGTGCCAAGGACATGGACCGCGATGCACCTAAAGAAGTACTATTACTAGATAACATAAATCATTGTAAAATAGAACTACGAAATGGCTTGATCCCTATGTTCGGGGTACGTAGGCAGCTCGTCTTCCGACGAGTTCAGCTACTTTCCTTTTCAAAAAATTTGAAGGGGGGAGTGGGTCCATATACTCATATACTCCCACAAAATTTTGAAACATCGCCTCTTGGCATACATAAAAACCGCCTCTCGGCATACTTATCACCGTCTGTTGCTGATCACAACAATACGAATTATTAACCATGATTCTTTTAACATCCCGCAGTGGATAAGTTTAACGCGCTATATAAATTTCTGGATAATATCAGAAAGGCGTAACCTGATCGGGAATGCAGGAAGCGTCAGGACGATATTATAGTTTAGCTTATCTTCAGGAGCGCTCCGTAGATTGGGATAGTACGGGGCGTAAACCGCGAAATGAGCTCGCCAAACCCAGTAAACGCCAACATGGAAAGCTGGTCTTAAAAATCTCGCGACGAAGTACCCAACCGGCCCTGGTATGAGAAAGAAAAAATCATCCAAAAAACTAGCAATTAAACTCTAAACCCGGCAACTAAATTTTCCGGTCTAATAACATGAAAGGGATATCTCCCGAATACTCTGATCCAGGCGCCTGGAACAGCGCCCCGATCAACCTAACTCGAAACAGAACAAACACCCATAAGAAATCCACGAGCAAAACGGGTCAGCCGCCCATCCTCCTTCGAGTGACGGGCCAGCCGCCCTGCATTCCATAAAACGGGCCAGCCGCCCAGCATTCCATAGAAAGGGCCAGCCGCCCGTCCTCCTCCGAGTGACGGGCCAGCCGCCCATCATTCCATTAAAAGGGCCAGCCGCCCATCCTCTTTTGGGTTATGGGCCAGCCGCCCATCCTCTTTTGGGTGATGGGCCAGCCGCCCAACATTCCATAAAAAGGGCCAGCCGCCCATCCTCTTTTGAGTGACGGGCCAGCCGCCCAGCATTCCATAGAAAGGGCCAGCCGCCTGTCCTCCTCCGAGTGAAGGACCAGCTGCCCAACATTCCATAAAAAGGGCCAGCCACCCATTATCCTTAGTAAGGTGGGTCAGGCGTCCTCTTTTTATCATCAGAACACGACAAGCTACAATAAAGCATTCTAGATCTTTGCTCTAAAGACGAACATGTTACCCGAGATATAAAGCAAAAAGCCATATTCTTATTAAAATCTCAAAACAAAATCAACCCAGACCAGGGATCTGGCCGGGTATAACAGAAACCCAAAAACAAAAGTCCAGGCAAAAACCAAAAGAAAACTCGAAAAAAGCTGAGCATATGCAAAAAGCAGAAACTACAAACCAAGAATCTGGACCAAACGCTTTAACAACGGCAATGTCCGAAATTCAAGGAACTGACTCGTTAGATCCCGTTAGATCAACCACCCCGAGAGAAGTAGCCTCTTCCTCGATCGAGCCCACCTCGGATACTGAAACATTATCACCTCCAGAAAGCGGAACCAACTGAGAGTCAATCTTCCTTTGAACGTAAGTATAGCTAAATTATTAAATCAAGTGGTAAATACAAATAAAATAACTTAGTACAAAATTTATTTTAAATTAGGAATTAGATAGAAATACTTTTAGTTTGATAAATTTTAAATACTATAAATTACTCAATATTTATGTGATTTGATAATATGATGGATGGGTTGGGATTAATATTTTTTACGAAATGATGTTTATTGCATGGTTAATTATCAAACATGCAAAGTATTTATACCAGTGCATTATGAGTTAAAAAAAAGGAAACAAACTAAATATTTTGTTCGCTAACGGGTTAAAACATAGTAAACTATATGATACATCTATATTAAAAAAGAGAGGAATACCCTCAAACAGCACATTTAAAGTTTTTGTCGCAAAAATAGCACACTAGGGTGAAAATGTCAATAATAGCACACTTTAATTATTTTTAAATGTATTACACTAATGAATTTGGGGTTCACAAATCATTAATTAGAGTTTAGATTTTATGGTTTAAGGTTTAGGATTACAAGATTGAGAAAAAACAAATATGAATTAATGGTATAATAGTCTTTTTCTTCTTTAATTAAAGCTATTTTGTCATTTTTACTCTGATGTTTTTGTCACAAGATATTGGACTTAAAAACAATTGTTAACACATATAAAAATTTTACTCTGACAATTGCCCTAAAAACAATTGTTAACACTTCTAAAAAATTTAAGTATATAAATATATTATTTAAAATAAATAAATATCAGATTTTTTATAAAAAAAATTTAGAAAATTAAAAATTAAAGATATATAAATTCTTTCTATTAAATTAAAATTTTATCACAAATATATTTCTACGTTTTTGAAGGGCGGGTCAAAATCTTGAGGAAATTTTAAATAAGATTTAGTGGAAAATATTTGGACTAATTTTTTTTAAAAGTGCCTATTACTTTTGTATTAATGGCTACATTTAAAAAATGTGCAAAAACATTATGATTAATATATTCCATAAAATATGAAGTTATTATTTTGAAATAAGAATAATTTTTTTTAAGTCCAATATCTTAACATTATTATCTAAACATTACTTTCACTTATCTATATATTAAATTATCAGATTTAAAATTTAGTTTCACTTTATTTTAATTACATTGATTTAATTTTTAACTTTTTACTGTTTCTCTACTTATTTTTGTTTAAAACTACTTTTTTCGCTCAATTTCTTATCAAGCCATAAAAAAATACTAATATCAATGTAAAATGTAAAATATCTATGTAAGATACTTGTAATTCCCACAGTAACTTTAAAATATAGTGTTAATATTTATTTTCAATTTTATTGTTGTTTTCTCATACTTTTATAAATGATATTTATATTTTAGAAATTGTAAATTTATAAACTTATATATTTAAATACCAAATTATATATAATCCCGCGTTCACGGGCGGGTCCGGTTCTAGTTCATTATTTAAAACAGATGCAGGCCGTTTATGTAATTAATATCTTTTGATTTACTGACTGAAGTAACTAGCATATGAGTACACACAACCAAACTCGATTACTGAAAAGAATAGAGAAGAAAAAAAAACATATAAGAGGATTGATTCTAAGTTTCTAACCTGGAATTCGCACAGACGAAGAAGGACGAACTCGATTATCTTTGAATTGGTTTCAAACTGTCGATTTCTCTTGTTTAGGAGGATAACGTTTCAACATTAGGGTTTGAAATTGAAACAGAAAATCCCCAAATCCTGCAATTGTCTAAAGAAATAGTCAACTTGGCTGTAAAGTCAACAAAACATTGGGTTTTGAAGGGTTTCAAACTAATGGGCCAATAATTAAGCGAATTTTCATGTGGCCCAACTTCGATTTTGTAAAAACTAGGCGGCGATTTTTTTTACTCGGAAGATGAAGCGTTTTCTCGGTGCACCTCCTGGCTTCTCCGATCAGGACCTTCTTGCCACGGTGAAATGCTGCCTAGCGCCTAGGCGGACGATTAATCGTCTAGACGCCCGCGTTTTCGAACCTTGGTTTTGGATGAGTTTGTTGTAGCCAGACGCACTAATTAACTTATCTAGAAAAACTGATTTTTTTGGATGAATTTTGGAAACGCGTCCAATTTACCAAACCAATAGGACCTTAAGGAAAAGAAAAAAAAAAACCGACTCCTTTTTATAATTACTCCTCTTTTTCCTGTGGATCCCAACCGCTTTATAAACTGCGAAGCCGAAAGATTTTTTGTGCTACAAGAACTCATTTAATATTGACATCTCAATACACATAAGTCTATTAAATCACGGTTTATGGTTGTTCGGTTATCTTTTCAATGAACAAAGAATTTTAAAAAGATTAGTTCCGAAGTTTTAATTTTATATTTTTGTTTGCATACTTTAGTTACTTTAGTAGTTTAGTTTTCACAACTTTGCTATTTTTCAATGTTATATGTAAAAAATAATAGTTAGAAAGTACATACACATGGTACCACCATACGTGAGACATTTACGTGTATTTTATATTTTATGAAACTTATGTTAATAGGTTTAAGAATGCTTATATGTATCCTTTTTACAAAAACACTAATTAATGTATCTTACTCACATGATTGTATATAATGAAAACTGAAAAAAAGATGTCGATGGTTGTTTTCATCAAGAGCTAGAAGATTAAGTTCCATATATTTAAAAAACATATATATGAAAAATGATGAAAAGAGATGCACCAAAATATACCACCATAGAGACTAGAGAGTAAAGTCAGAATACATATGAAGAAGATTAATAAAGTGTAACAGATCCTTTTTGGCATTTTCTGCCCTGTCATTAGTCAATTACTAAGTAATATTTTATTTAATGGTTTGATATCAATAAAAAAAAATGGATTTTATAGTATTGCATATCGCCAAAGAATATTTGGTCTATATGGGACCCTTCCGTTCTTTTCACACCAAAGTTAATAGGTTTACAACTTGCATGTGAATTATATATAAGTATACAAGTATGAAACTAAAACCCTAACTCGTATGCCTTCCTTGCTAAAAAGCACTAACCAACAGTTGTTACTTGAGGCTTTTTTCTTTATTTTTTTCTCGCTCGTTTATTTCTTGCTTTCACTTCACAACATTGAGATGTCGAGCAAACAAACCACCGATCCTCATCCACCTCATTCACAACATCGAGAAGTCAGAGAAAAGTATTCAATATCTTATTATTATTTTGAATTTTATTTGATTTTGATAGCGTTCTTATCTTTTGTCTCTTTTTCGACTATCTTTTTGTCTAAAATATGTTCTTATCTAACAAAACAAACTTTCTTTTCTTATTTATTTTTTCACAGCTAGCCAGTACTGCTGTAACGTTTTGGACTACCTTAAGCAAATTCAAAAATTGTGCATTTTTGTTATAGATCATGAAATGATAATAATATAGAAAAAATATCTTAAAGTTTTATAAAAACAACCTTATTGGTTAGATACCCAAGTGGGTTTCTCATTCATATAAGATAATCCAACTACCACGGAGAGACCACTCGATCTACCAAAAAAGCAACACAAGGGAAGAGGGAGATACAACAAGATCGGTGCACCAAAATCAAGGAGAAAATTGGGATGGAAATGGGCAAAGATGAAGATTCACATGAAGATTCAGATGAAGAAGACTAGAGACGTCTTTATTTGAATTATCTTAAACTATCGTTTGTTTAATCTTAATTTGGTGTATTTTGTGTCTGTGTTTCTTCTCTTTTTTTTTTCTTGTTCTTTCTCCCAAAAAAAACTCATATGAATGTTCTCTCGTCTATCTTTGCAAGCTATTTTTAATATGAATGTTAAAACTAAAAATATGTACTCTCTCTCCCTCTTAAAGATATAGCTCTGTAAAAACATTATCTCAATATGATGCAAGGGAAAACTGGCCAGCAATAATTCCATTTCTTCAAGTAAAGACTCAAAACTATGATCTAAATTTTATGCTTATGAGCAAATCTGAATTTACACTAATGCAAACCATATTATAATATAGAATATTTGTTTACTTGTGAACTATTTTAAAGTTACAATGAAGGGCGGCGTTGAGGGAGTGCCACATGTGCAAAAACACAGGACCAATTTTTTTTTCCCAGTTTTTTTTAGACACAAGGCCCAATTTTTTTTTCTTTTTTTTATTATGTATAGTTGAAGGGCCAAATTATAGTATATGGTTCAGGGCCCAATATATCTTTGAGCCGCCCCTATGAAGTGTTGTGGATTTGATAGTCAACCCACTTGGCAAAAATTCCATTGCCGTTCAGTTGCACAAGTCAAACATATTCAGTTGCACAAGTCAAACATATTTAGTTGCACATCATGTTTTTTGGTAGAAAAAATTCCATTGTTCTTTTTTTGGTCTAAAAAATATTCCATTGTTGTTGCTAAAAAATACCATTTGATTTGTTTGGTTATAATAATACTAAGGGACCATCCAATTTAATAAACTAAATTTGTGGAGAAGTTTGAGTTTGAGTTTAAAGATCTATAGTTACGTCAAAACAAAAAAAAAAGATCAATAATTTGTTCATTAACTACTGTGGTAGGATTAAAATAAATATTTTATGAAATAGGTTGGTGTATTTTTTTGTCATCTGAAGGTAATATTAGAATGAACATCCAGCATTTACAAAGAGCTAAAAACAGATTAACAAACTACAGAGCGCTCCCAAAAAAAACAATGAAAACGACACAAGGAACAACAGAAAGAACCAAACACTAATGCAAAACAGAGGAACTACCCTCAGAAGTAAACAAGTGCTCCAGCCAACGAGGATGATTAGAAGCAACATATGATTGCATCCTTCCTTGAGCTGTAACACTATGAGCAATGAGGTGAGCTCCTCTGTTAGCGTTCTGATGTTCAAACTTGATCTTCCAATCCAAAAAATGCTTCCCAACCAAGTTAATTTCACCTATTTGTCTACCGAAAGATGGCCAAGCACGAGGACGTTCTACAGCAATGACCAGATCTTTATACTCCACAGCAAAGATAACATGATCAAATCTATGACTAACCATACTATTCATCGCCCATAACAGACTCAAGAAATGAGTCTCCAACAAAAATTTAACATTTACCATAGCTCTCCTGCTTTGCAATATCACTTGTCCTGTAGCATTTCGTAACACCCAGGCCAAGCCCGCAACACGACTCCTCCGAGACCAAACCACACCAAAATTACATATAAAAGAGCCTTGTGGCTGTGGTCTCCAACACCCACGACGAATCAAAGAACAAGACGGAACAACAGTTGAGCGCATGGGAGGATCTCCTTGAGTTAAAAACCATAACTCAGATTCCTCCTTTGCTTTATGAACCACTTCTAAGGCTGTATATAACCGACCTTCAAAGATAAATTGATTCCTGTTCTTCCATATAAACCAGATTACCCAAGGAAACGATCCCTTTAACTGTGATGGAATGAAACCGTTCCTTTCCATCTTGAGAAGATAATGAAAGTTAGCAAATATGGACTCATAAGCAAACCCATTTCTCGGAGCAAGAATATCTGAGAGAGCCCAAACTTGTCGAATATAAGAGCACACAAACAACATATGATTAATGGATTCACCTTCACCACCACAGAGTTGACAAATGCCCTCAGTTTTAAGCCCTCGTGATGCTAAACGATCATCAACTGCCAAGGCCCCAGATATCGCTTTCCAAAGAAACATCTTGATCTTAGATGGTGCTTTAATCTTCCAAATCTTGGCTTTTAATGGATTCACTGATGGTTGCATATTAGCCTCTTGAAGAACATGTGGATTCATGTCATTATAAGCAAAGTCATAACCTGATTTAACAGAGTAAATACCTTGTCTGGTGAACCTCCACTCAAACGAATCACTTTGAGAGACAACAGGTTGGTGCCTTAATAGATAATTAATATCCTCTGGAACCATGTGCTCTTCGAATAAGTGAGGATCCCATCTACCAGCTTCTTGGTCAATAAAGTCATCAGCCATTAGGTTGACATTGAAGAAGTAATTTCGAGGATAAGGAGCTCTGAAAAAACTTTCTTCATCTTCAACCCAAGGATCAATCCACACCTTAATTGAGCTTCCATTACCAACTACAGGCTTTAAACCTTTAATTAGTAGATCTCTTTCAAAAAGAACACTACTCCTGGCATAAGAAGGCCGGTCACCAAGATCCGCCTCTAAAAAGGATCCAGAGTCAAAATATCTACTTTTTAACAGTTGAGCCATAAAACAATCTGAAGAACGAAGAATCCTCCAAGTTTGTTTGGCTAACATAGCCTGATTAAAACAATCAAATTCTTTGAACCCCATTCCACCTTTATCCTTAGGCAGACAGAGCTTTTCCCAACTTAGCCAATGAATCTTCTGCTTATGATCACATTGGTTCCACCAAAAGGCTCCCATGATACTCGTAAGATTGGATAAAACAGTCAAGGGAATCTTAAAACACGCCATGGCATAATCTGGAAGTGCAGATAGAACCGTCTTCAATAATACCTCTTTTCCCCCTTGAGAAAGAAACCGAGAAAACCAACCAGCAGTGTAAGACTTCATACTATCCTTCAAATACTGAAGTAGCTTAACTTTAGAACCAGAAAAACTTTCTGGAAGCCCTAGATATTTAGCATTACCTCCTTCATTCTCAATAGCTAACACCACTTTAATACGACCTTTTTCCTCCATACCAACATTTACACCAAAGGTAATAGCCGACTTAACAAGATTAACAGTCTGTCCAGTGGCGTTACCATAGATTCGCAGGATATTAGACAACACCATAGATTGATCTTCAGACACAGAACAAAGAAACAAACTATCATCGGCAAATAATAAGTGGTTAACCACATGACCATGGGGAGAGAATCTAATACCAGACAAATGACCAGTAGCTTCAGCTTTATTAATGAGATGTGTAAGACCTTCAGCACAAAGAACAAATAAAAAAGGGGACAACGGGTCCCCTTATCTGATACCGCATTCAGGAGAGATGACTCCATGAGGTTGATTGTTGATTAGGACCGAGAAGGTTACAGACGTGACACAAAACATGATCCAATCAACCCATTTCACGTGAAAACCCAAAGCCAATAGTAAAGACCTAAGGTAACCACATTTTACCTTATCATAAGCTTTTGCCATATCAGTTTTAACAACCATCTTTTCCCCAGATAAAACCGAATGAGTTTTTAACCCATGAATCATCTCGTGAGCAACTATAATATTATCAGAAATGTTTCTACCCGAGATAAAAGCCGATTGATTAATAGATATGATATTAGACATAAGAGGTTGTAACCTTTTAACCTAAATTTTAGAGATACTTTTATACATAACCGAACATAAACTTATAAGCCGTAATTCAGTCACCCTAGAAGGGTTAGGGACAAGGTAATAAACAAAGGTGAGTATAGTTCCATTCTACAGGAAATGAACCAACCTCAAAAAAAGCCTGCACCTCCGCAGTAACCTGGTCTTCCACAATGGACCAGTATTTCTGAAAAAATAACCCCGTGAACCTGTCAGGACCAGGTGCACTTGAAACCCATGAAACCATTCTGAAAAGCTAGAGGGGTTAGAAGACTTAAACAGGTTTGAGAAGTAAGATGAAGCCACTTCGCCTTTTTCTGCTTCAGAAAAATGTTTTTCACCCACGTCATCAATTAACTTCTCCACTGAATTTGAAGATCTTCTATCCTTAACAAAGTTATGGAAGAACTTCGAGTTTTGATCACTTGCCCCCATCCATTTATCTTTTGATTTCTGTCTCCAATACAATTCTTCTTCTTTATAAGCCAAAACTAATTCTCGCCTAAGAAACCTTTGCAGAGGATACGAAGGAAAATTAGCAGATTGATCAACTTCCAAAGCAGCTTCTAGTTGACGAATCCTAGATTGGGAATTGATATTCACTGTTTTCTTCCAATTACTTAACTGCCTTCGACAGAACCTCATGCGATCAGAAATCAGCGAGAAACCAGTGCGAGCAGTAGAAGACCAAGCATTTCTGATAATCTCAAGTACTCCAAGTCTCTCCAGAAAACGCTGATCAAATTTAACATACCTCTGTACACATCTTGCGACTCCAACAGCTTAACGAACACCGGTCTATGATTTAGAGCCCCTTTTATCCAAAAGATTCTGATTAGAAACCGGGAAGATCTGGAATTGTGAGAGCCGAAACTCACACTGTCGAAATTTATATTTTGCGGGATCCGAAAATTGTACTAAACAAGAACTAAAGGGCAAAAAAGTAAAAAGGAGAAAATGAGATTTTATTAGAATATTTATCTCAGTACAAGAATATTTGCAAATGCTTGAAAAAATTCTTATAATGCAAAAGCTCTTATATTAGATTTTGGATGCTTTGAAAGTGAATACATGGATGTCTATTTATACTAGAGAGTCTAGAGTCTCAAAGACTGATCTAAGCAATGTGGGACGTTGTAAACTCTTTCCTCCAGCCGGCGGCCAGACCTAATGGTGGTGGCCCATCCGTTCTTATCCCTTCCGTTCCGGCCCGTTAGGCCCATCTTGTCTTTTTAATCTTCTGGTCCGATTTTCCTTGGATAAAAGCCTTGCTTCCAGTTTATTTTACGTAAACTCCTTGATGTTTTTAGATGTCCAGAACAACATGAAGTTCGTCCGCAAATGGCGTGATGTTTCTTCGGAAAATATTGGGACGAGGCCCGACAGTCGGGAGATGGCGTTTAGGGCCGGTGCGAGAAGGTGAAATCCGGTTGTAGCTCATGTCTTGGCTCGGTAAATGCTTATGGCTGAGAGGATATGCAAAGATTCGTACTGTAAAGAGTTTAGTTCATCCGCCGGGCCGAATGCCAAGAGTTCCACCTGTGCGAGCATTTGGTCCCATTTTGAGGGCTTGTTGCCGGGACATGACACGTTTGTCTATTACTTCGACTTTTTGTCCTATCAATCTCCGAGGAGGGGATTTCGACCCTAACAGGAACCAAGAAGGTTACCAAAACACCTATCAAGTCTAGACTGAATTCATCTCTGATGCCTCATACCACCCCATGTTAGCCCATTACCAAGACTAGGTAACTCCTCTAATCTACCCGCAGCCACCATATTAGAGAAAGGCAAAAACGATTCCTCATTCCTAGAAGGACCACTTATTTTTTTCCCATTGTGTAATTGTGTAATATATCATTAAAGTCCCCTTATACACACCAAGGATCAGTTTTACTAGATCCTAATCTACTTAATCTTTCCCAAAAAGAAGGCATTTGAACAGGATTTGGCGGCCCATACACACATGACATTAAAAAAGTTAAAGCTCCAAACTGAACAACCATATCTATTAAGTTCTTACTGTTAAACTTAACATCCAACTTTACCGATTTCTTCCACAGAATAGCTAAACCCACACTCCTACCAATAGGGTCTATAGTATAGACATTATCATAGCCTAACCAAACCTGTAAATCTATTAACATATTCCTATCATTCATAGTTTCCATCAGAAAAAGAATTTCCGGAAAATATCTTTTATGAATATCCCGGAGACGCTGAATTGTCAGGTCTTGGGGGTCAGCCAATCCTCGACAATTCCAAGCCAATATGCTCATTGTGTCCTCGGCGATCCCTTCACCGGGATCACCCTTGCTTGATTACGCCTTACGATTTTAGATGGAACTTGGGCTTCATCCACAACCTTTCTTTTAAAACTTCTGTATTTGGTTCCTTCTCCTTCTCCATACAAATCATGAAGAATGCTTCCATACTTGACTTGCATTCTTCTCTAGCTGATATGAGGTCTACATCTGAACTTTGTAGCTTTCTTAGTAACACCGGATGGACCAGCAGAATTAGAGCTGGAACCATATACCGTAGAGTTACCAACCATACCAATACCAAAAGAAGATGATTGATCATCTAGACTCCGAGCTCTTCTTTGATTATCTTCATGCGTTGGAGAATCAAGCAAGCTTCTGTCCATAACCTTTCCTTCACATTTGGAGTTTAAGAACTGACGCAAATATGTCAACTGAGATACAGGAGCAGAAGCACGAGTTGACGCCTGAAGCAATTTATCCGACTGCTCATGCCTTGGCAAGTCCAACTGTCTCACCGGAATAGATTCATTCAAATCAAAATCAAATACCACTCATTTACCAACATCAATGTTCGAATAGATCCACGGAGATGATTCCATTCGAAGAACTGTTTTTTGTAACACATGATCCTTTTCTGCTTCAGCAACAGATGACTGAATTCTAGAGATACGAATCGGACGATCTTCATCCGTAGCCAACGATAAGTATCTTCTCATTTCTTCCAAAACCTCCTCTGCTATCTTTGGACGACCTGTGTCTTTGTGTAAAATAAACCAACCTGAGCTTCTGATAATACACCAAACAAAGGATCAGACGGCTTTAAAATCTGAACAGAATATGGATTCGTGGCATTCGAAGTGGAAGCATTATCAGTATCAGTCTGATTCTTCCTTGACGCAAGCGGACAGAAATCCTTTGAGTTATTTAATCTCTGGCAAATATAGCATCTCTTTCGAACACACTCGTAATTAAAGAAAACTTCCACAGGTTTTTCACCTTTGATGTTGATGATCTTCGATTTCCTAAGAGGTATGGACACATCAAATTTAACTTGAACCCTCACATAATTCTGACTTTGCGAGACCTTAGGATCAAAAGCCAATCCTTTCACTTCTCCAATCAGATCACCCAGAGCTGTGATTGCATATTCAGTATAGTAGTTGATCGGCATGTTTTTAATCTGAACCCAAAGAGGAATATATTGAAGGTAATCATCTGGACGAAATTCTACCCATCTTTCAATAACAATAGACCAGTTCTTATAAGTATGAGCCCCTTTCTCCAGAATTTCCACTAAATCATGCTCATGATCAAAGATAAACTGGAATTTCTCATCTGAAAGAGCAATTCCCCTAATCGTACCCCGTTTCTGCCATATCCGGAGTAGATCACAAATTAAATTGGATACCTTTTGACATTCTGGGTTGAGAATACGACCCACAATACTACGTGAATTCCTCTCACAAGACTTAAAGTGAGGAAGATCTGGCATCTCGAACGGTTCATCCACTTCCTCAAAAGATAATTTCATTAGAGCTTGATCCATGGCAAAAGACATCTTGAATTAAGAGATTCACCCCGAAAAAACCTAAAACGAAAAGCAGTAGCCACTGATAGAAACCCAGAACAAACGAGAACCACCGCACTATGAGTAAAGCACCACCGCACTGAGAGTGAAAAGACACTGCACTACGCTCTATTCTAGAAGAGTGAAAGACTCTAACTCAGAAAGAGAGACCTAAGCCCAAACAAGGGAACCTGCTTTATAATTTCAATTTAAATAAGTTGGTGTATTTATGAACTGTAGAGAGAGAAGAAACAAGAGAAAAATGAAAATAGAAAACCAGGCATATATTAGAGATATTGATGTTTAACAATAGTGATGTTAAACAAAACCCTGAACAAAACCAAAATTGTTTACATGTGAACTATTTATTTTTTTGTGAATTAAATCTCCAAATTTGTGTGGTATTCCTTTTTTGTAATTATTATTGTTCTTATTTTGTTAATAACTATAATACAGTTACTTACATGGTAGGTTTTTAGCAGTAAGAGAATAAAAAAGATGAAAGAGAAAGCAACTCAAAAAAGAGAGAGAGGAAAGAGAGATACTATCTTTATATATAATTAGAGAACTACTTTCTTTGTTTTGTTCTCGGGTTACAAATTTCAGTTTGGGTTCCGACATTTTTTTTCGGCCTTCTCCAAATAAGCCCATATCCAAATATCTTCCTTCTCCTTCTCCTTGCCGATGAGAAGCCGGGAGAAAAACGGAAGAGGTTGGCGATGGCGCATCTGAAGCGAGTCAAGGAAGCAGAGCAGAGAGAGCGTGAAGAACGTGATGATGACGGCGGAGATGAGGAAGCGGATGATGGCGGTGATGGCGCATCTGAAGCGAATCAAGGAAGCAAAGCACAGAGAGCGTGAAGAACATGATGATGACGGCAGAGATGAGGAAGAGGATGATGGCGGCGATATTTTCCAGACTTTGATGAACAATCAGCTCGACGACACTGGCAGGGTTCAAAGAGCCATTGCATCGAGGTAATGAAGAAGTTTGGTGCCTTATGCATTCAAATTCGCAATTCAGAGTTTTGAAATTTCTGGGTTTATGGATAGACAAGTTTGATTCAATCGTGAAGCAAATTAGTGATTTTTATAGATTTGTTAGACTTGATGACTGGTGATACTAATAAAGTTAAAGCCTTCTTCATGATTCAGGGTTCAGGAGCCACTGAGTAGTGATGAGTAGAGGATTCTCAGCTTCCAAAGATGGTAATATTGTCCATTGGGATGTATCCTCTGGGAAAAGTGACAAATACAAATGGCCGAGTGATGAAATTCTCAAGTCTCATGGAATGAAAGTGAAGGAGCGTCTAAATAAAAAACACAGCAGAGAGTCTCTTGCTTTGGCTGTTAGCTCCGAGGGTCGTTATTTGGCGACTGGAGGAGTTGATCGCCATGTTCATATAATCATATATGGGACACTCGTACCCGACAGCATGTCCATGTAATGATAAATCCAGTTTATGGTTTTGTGGTTTTCTAAATTTTCTTCACTCAAGTCTTGCTCTCAGCTTTTTCTATAATTATGTGTCTACAGGCCTTTCCAAGTCACCAGAACACAATTTCTTGTCTATGTTCAAACACGGCACTTCGGATCTCTATTCTGGTTCGTTTGATCGAACTGCCAAGGTGTGAAATATAGAAGATAAAGCTTTTGTACAAGACCTTTTTGGACACCAGGATGAAGTCCTAGCCATTGATGCACTACGGAAGGAGCGTGCACTTACAATTACAGAGCCAATTCTCCAAATTTCAATTAGATATTATCCCATACTACCTTATTCTCTGTATCGAAAGTTCCAAAAGTTACTCTGGCATGCTCTTTTGACTGAATGCGGAACTCTGAGCAACAATATGAATGCCTTTTAAGAGTTTGCAGATATGCTTGATGAGAGAACCAGGTCAATGCCATCTGATCAGGCTAGAGAGCCCTAAGCTTGAAAAAAAATCAAAAAAATCTGCAGATGTCGCTACAGGGTATAACACAGAACTTGTGGCTTGCCTGTTTCTTTATGTCATTTTCTTAAATAGTATTCTCTCACTCATCCTAAGAGAACGGTTGTGTTGGATAGAACTGTCTTTAGCTTCTCTGCTGTTTATTAATGATTCGCTTACACTTCTATATCCGTAATATCAGATGTATTGGAAGTAGCTGCAAGTTAGCTTAGGTATTGCAGTTTGGCTGGGTAGCTTATGGCTGTGAATCAGGTTTTAGTAGGATTTGTTTGTGTTTTTAGATTTTCGTGTGAGCAGAATATCAGTTAAGGACTACGTAAAAAGTTTGTTTATAGGTTATAAGACCATGTGTAAGCTATGTTGGTAGACTAAAGTCTTTGTTGTAAACAATTACCAATTTAACTAATACAGTTCATATTGTTATCAGCAGTCAGCAATTCGATCAGTGCAATTTGGCTGCCAAGATTACACTGTACATCTTAATTTCAAAAAAAAATTCTTCAGTCTTCCTCCTCTTCTTCTACGTTTCGGAGTAAATTCCTTGATACATGATTTGTCGTCGGACCAAAAATGTAACAAGAATCTTAATTCTGTTCTTTTGTCTAAATACTTCATGTCTGGTTTTATAAAAAACAGTATACCCTTTGCAACGACATAATGAAAATAATCTCACTTCTCTTCAACCTTTTCCATATCAAACGTTACCAAATCTAAACCGATCACAGAATTGTCCAGAAGCAGTAAACTCTCATCATTATTAAGATCTGAAATTAGCCTATAATAATATTATTGTGTGTTTTTGGCATAAAGTTCAATAAAAATGATGAGACCACAAATCACCAGGACACGAAGACAACAACATAGTCTGGAAGTTTTAGAGTTAATAATCATACGTCTGTATTTAAAATTTTTAAAAAGATATTTTGAAATAATACAAATGAAAAAAACGCAGAGTATGATTTCCTTTTTAACTTTTTTTTTAACATGCTGTTCAAAAAAGGTAAATAAATATTAATTTAACGGTCATTTAAACAGAAGGAGAAAAGAAAAGTACATTTTTTTAACTAAAATATTACACAATTGAGACAGGAAGAAGGTTCTTAGAAGAAGACAACCTTTAAACAGAAGACCAAAAAACGAATCAGACTTTTGCAGTGTCTTCCTTTCTTAAAACCCATAAACACATTGTTTAGCTATCCTTAATATTTGGCTGAAATTTTTACACATATTATGTTCAATAACATATTTTCGTAAAAGACTTTTCGTAATGCACTCAATTACTTTCTCATAAATATTTTACGTTTTTAGAAGAAAAAAAATATTTTAAATAATATCGTTACGGACAGTCAACTATTACAATATTCTCTATTGATTTCTTAATTAAACTAAATATAAAACGAACAAAATAACATATACCAAACAGAATATACCCCGTGCATGCGCGGGGTTAGCAGCGCTTCTAGTTTATAGAATTTGGAAGATGTCGTGTGTTAGACATTCAAGAATGTGCCATTTAAAATTGTTTAATATATTGTTTTGGGTTTGATTAGGAATGTAAATAGTATGCTTTATTGTTTTCTAACTTACATGGTGGGTTTAAAAATACATACTTTTTATGTATATGCTTACATGGTGGGTTTAAACTACATAATTTTTATTTATATGTTTTATTGTTTTCTAACTTAATGAAAGTGAAAATTTTCAAAAAAAAATATTGATAAAGGATAAAAAATTTAAACATTAAAATTATAAAATTTTAAGAAAATAAATCAATTTAATGTGATTAAAAGTAAAAAAAAAAGAACTTCACTGATTAATCATAAAATAAAATAAAATTATGCCAAATAAAAAAATTAAAAAAATTATTTGAAATAGGAAATAGTTCAAGATTGTAGAATTTTTTATTGAAAATAAGAAAAAATGATAGAAATATTTATTTTTTTAATTGAGACTATGTATTATGAGTTTTTAAGTTACACACATTAAAAACTAAAAAGAAAGATTATATATAAATTAATTTTTAGATTCATAATATATAATATATATTTAAAATAAAATACGAGTATATATGAAGATAAAATTCCAATGAATTTTTTTTAGCGCTCAAATAAGCAAAAAAGATCATATAACTGATCAAAGAGAAAAATTATAAGAAGATGAAATGAACATATAGTTCTTCTATATGTGAGCAAAAATTGTGAAAATAAGAATGTCAGAAGGCGAATGAATGCACCTTCAAAATGATGAAAGAGTTGAAAAAGAAATGTCAAATTAAAAAAAGCCAAAACTTATATAGATGTTTACCAAAAAAAAGCTCTTCTATATATTTTCTATAAATGAATAATTTTTTTCCTTTTAAAAAAAGAAAAGAAAAAACACTAATATTACTAAGTTTTACTAATTTTTTTTATTATGTAGTCGTTGAGATAGAATACATACAATTTTTCAAAAAAAATTATATACACTTTATATTTAGTTTGACAAGGTATAATATGTTTATAGAACATATTGTAGCGACGTGAGTATTTATGTAAACTAGATCCGAACCTGCGCGTCGGCGCGCAGAATATGAATAATATTTTTTCAATTAAATACATAAATTTAAGAATTTTTAATATATTTTGATATAATAATAATTATTAAAATTATTAAAAAAATAATAACATTGTAATAATTTGTAAAACTATACTTTAAAGTTGTAGTGTGAATTATTTTGTGAGTTTTTTTATGACTTGATTAGAAATTTACAAAAAGAAAGTAGTTTTAAACAGAAAGAAGTAGATAAGCAGTAAAACAAAATTCAATTACATCAATTTAATGCACACATACGTGGAAGACAATTTAATATTATAAAATTTATAATATTCATACTAATATTTTTGAAAATGTTTAGCATTTCTAGAAAGAAAATAGTTTTAAACCAATAGCAAAAAATGAAAAATTACATCAATATAATTAGAAGATAAGTGGAACTAAATTGTAAATTAGGAAATTTAATATTTACATACTAATATTTATGAAAATAGTTAGCTTAATATTTATATTTGTTAATATATTGGACTTTTAAAAACATTATTCTGATTTCAAAATAATATTTTTTGATTTAATATGTAAATAAAAGTTTAACATATTTTATAAGAATATAAAATTTAATGTTATTTTTATATTTGATTATAATATAATATACTATATCCCGTCCTTAAGATAAGTTTTTTGTAATGTGTAGTTATTATTTTAAATAGTGTGTATTTGTAAATTTAAAAGTTATAGTTTGAGATGTACTGATAGTTTTATTTTAAGTATATGATAAAATTATATAGTCTATTCTATTAATTTGTATTTGTTCTTTTATTTTCTAACTTTTATAATTGAATTTAAAATTTTATATATATTTAGGAAAGTTGAAATATGATAATCTGTTTTGAAACTTATCGCATCTTAATAATTTTTAATAGTTTGATAATTAAAATGAGTTAATTAGTCTTTTTAACCCATTTTCTAATTGTCTAAATATATTACATATTTTAATATAACAAACTATACAAACCCGGAATTATATATATATATATATATATCAAAGTAAAGATGCAAAATATATTTTATGTTGCTTTTTTGTATATTTACCAAATATATTTTTATGTTACTTTATGTGTATATTTACTAAAATTAAATTTTATATCTTAAAAATTAATTTATTATATTAATTAATTATATTTATCATTTGATTGAATATCTAATATATTTATATATTATTACTATTTTGTTTTTAATTAATCACATAAGTGGGACCCATTATTTTAAATTGTTAAGATACATATCTAATTAATATATTTTATTTATTATAATTAATATCTACATAATCATATGTGGTCAAGTGTATTAAAACTATTATAGACTACTTATATGTTTAATCTAAATTACCTTTAATGAAATTCTATCTTTTCATTAAATTCCAATGGCATATTTCGTAATGTAACACATGACAATAGATTTATTTCTTAAATGTCTCATGTTTTAATATAGTAGAGATATTTATATTTAATATATCCAGACTCGAGATTTTTTCATTTAATATTCGAAATGTTATCCCCAGATCGGCATTTACTTATTTGTACCATTTAGGTTAACGATCAACATCAAAACTTTTTTTAAAATGTTTCATTAAATTCTAATATAATTTCGAGATAAATAATCGTGAGATAGTCTAACAAATTTTTCTTACTTAAAAAAAAAAAAATATATATATATATATATATATATTCATATGAGACCTCGAGATATGCTTATTTACTAAAAAATATAAACTATAATATCTATATTCAATGATTCGTATTGTTGAACATTTTAAATTTGAAACCAGCGCAACGCCGAAGCATACATCTAGGAAGGTGTATTCAATCTTGTATTTGAAGAGATTTGAGATGATTCGATATTTAATTAGTTTTAAGATGATTTTGGGTGAATTAGAAAGTTGAAATGATTTTAATCAAAAAATTCTACAATCCTATCTAAAACCATGAAATTTGGATTTTAATATTTTTAACTAAGAAATTGCACCAAAACACTTTCAAATCTCAGCAAATCTCCTGAAATTCATTACTTAAAATATTTTCAATAACAATGGATTTGAAGGTACATTTTAAAATCACAAGTTCAATAACACTGGATTTTTAAATGATTTTTAAAATTCATGTTTGAATAACAGTGGATTTATGATTTTAAAACAAATAACCTTAAATCATAAGTTGAATACTACATAGAGTATTATTTAATTTGTGTCCTGATAAAATAAAATATAGCACAAGGAAATTTTGGGAAGGCGTAATAAGATTATTTTATTAATATAAGAATGAAGGCTGTGAGCCGAAACGAAGACATCTGAGTCAGCAAAAGACATCTGAGTACAATAGAAGAAGCGAAGACATCTGAGTCAGCAAAAGACGACAAGAAAATATGTGAATGATGGTTAGGAGGAGGTAGTAAAAATGTGTG